>JANAVB010039020.1:6635638-7025227 GCA_029216955.1 Iris pallida
CCCAAACCCGAGCCATTTTCCTTATATATGCGTTAGAGTGGGAGAGAGTTTTTTTGTCAAAACCCTAATCCAACCTAGCCGCACACGTCCCCCTCGACGTCGACTGCCTACGTGCCATCTCGGACACGTTGGAGGCCGGCCAACGACCGCCGGAGCCGCCGTCGGTGGCCGGAACACATGCGCGCTCACGCATGTTTGACAGCAGCAGCGAGCACCGCGGAGCCGACTTCGGAGCGATGTTTTGCCACGCTCGCTCGATCAATTTCTGAGTCGTTTCTTCCGGTATGATCCTAACCTATACACCTTTAATTTTCTTCAAATAGTTCATGCCGATTCGCATCATGTGCGACAAAAAATGAGTTCCAAAATCGAGAAAAAAACTCAATTTTTTGGGTTTAGAAACTGTCCTGAAACTCTATGTTTGCGATCGATTTGCGACCAGAATATCGCTAACGTTGGAAAAACTTCTGAAGACACTTGTAGACAACATATAGGAGATAAAAACCCTTCTTGTAGATTTAATTTTCATGTATTATACAGAAAGTTATTGGTTTGTGAAGATTGAGAAAAACTATTTTCAAAACTAAATTTTTAGAAAAATTGTCCCGATACGACGTCCGTCCCGTTAATCCGGGCGACGTAGACGCGAACCAAAAGCATCGAAAGATGCATATCGACTTCGTGGACGTATGGGCTTTGACGGAATTCAAATTGGTCACGTGTGTGCAACGAATTTGATGCATATCCGTCAAAATTCAACGTATCAGCATTTTTGCAAATTTGTCAATTATGTTGTGCACGCTCGTCATATCAAGACAAAACTTGTGCCAATAGGATCGTATCATTTTTTTGGTCATGTATGCCAAGTTTGGTCCGATTCTGAGAAGGTCGATCGGAACACTATTTTGGCGGGCCCGCGACCCGATCCAATGGGCGAATTTGTGTGCGGCCCATCAGAATTCAACTTTGGACATATGGTTGGATTTATCTCATCAAACCAGACCTGTAGACATGTAATTTGATGACTTTAGATACCATAGGTTCTGGCACACTTTTCGGTGCAAAATGGGTCCAATAGCGGATACCGTTTTGGCCCAAAATTACTGTTTTACCCTTGTGTCCAGAATTGGCCTTAAGGATCGGCTATTCTAGCTAAGTTGACTATTCTGAAAATGTTTGTATTGTTTATTTCAGCATTAGAAGACTATTGCACAAGTTGACCCTTCGTGGCTCATTTGAGCGGTAGTATGGATTCCTCAGTTCACGACAGCAGGCAAGTATATTCTCTGATAGTTTTTATTACTTTGATATCTACTATATCCGATTCAGTTGTAATGTTATACTTGATTCTCGACACGAGGATACACGGACTAGTATACGTGAATCTCGTCATGAGATATCATTTCTGGTTTAACTGGTATATGAGTACATTGTTCGATATTGTTTCCTGTACTTGTATAGACACCGATTTGGGAGTGGGCTGACCCCCTGCTCTTCGAATCCTGTTTCATGACCTGTCATGTTTGGAATCAATATACTACTCGGAGATGGAGAGTTATTAGAGGTTATGTGATCACTACCCCTACTTGTTTACTACTTGTGCATAGTTCCACCCTCACCACACGTAGGGTGTAGCCTGACCTTATACTACTTGTGCATAGCTTTCCATTTTGGCCGGCCTGATCCCTATAGTATTATACTACCTGTGCATAGTCGATCAAATAGAACAGCCTGATCTTGACCCAAGCCGATCACATAACGTTCTAATATCTCATGGCACTTTTTTTTTATGTTTACATCATACCTCAGATTGCTTTCCACTATTTATATTCCAGTTTTATCTTATATCTCACACGTGACATGATATCCAGTTCTCTTGTACTGTTTTACTTTTAGTCTTGATATTTCATCTTGTATTTCATTATAATTGTCTCTTATAGTATTTATCAATTCACATCAAACTGTTGTTAGCGTTTGTACTTGCTCATATCCTGACAGGATAATCTTTGTTGTTTTTCAGACGATTTAGATGCAGATTGCCCGACCTACTACGGATTTGGCATAGATGGAGCCTACGACCAGGACCATCCTGTGGACCCGGTGCTCGCTGAGGACGCACCGCCTGTAGTGACTTAGTATAGCTAGATTTTGTCTGGACTATATTCCAGCTTGATACTTTGAGACTTGTAGTATTTATTTGGGATCTTGTGATGTCTTTAAATTCTAAACTTGTAATTGTGGCTCCGCACTATTTCAGACTATTTACTTCATCTTTATCATCGTGCTTACCTTCCTTAGATTTATGTGATTGAGTGGTGATTGTATTCCTCCGTATGGAGGTGACAGGTTATATTATTGTGTCTTAGATTCTATATATTCTAGATGACCTTTACAGCATTCTACCGTCGATACTGCGGCGTAGGCTGGACGTACCCACGTGCTCGTGCCCCTAAACAGGGTACGGGTCGTGACAGCTTGGGAGGTGGTGGTGATGAGCTTGGGTGGTGGTGGTGCAGGTAGAATTGGTGGTGGTGGTGATGGTGGTGGTGGTGGTAGTTGTGGTGGATGCGGCTGGGTGGCATTGGCCTGGTCGGGGAGTTGTTGCTGTATGTGGTGGGTAGGGAGGAGTGGAGCGGTGTAGGAAGGCAGCGATGGTCGGATTGGTGCTGGGAGGAGGCGTGGGGGACTGTGTTGTATAGGCTTGTGGCAGTGGTTGTCAATGTGGGTCGGTTGGAGTTTGTGGAAGCAGTGGTAGAGTCGATGGCCGACGACTGGGATGGTGGAGATGGCCGAAAGTGGTGGAGAAGATGGTCAGAATAGATCTGGTGCTCACGTAATCGGAAAGTTATAGAGGAGAACAGAGAGGAGGAAGAAAAAAGAGAGACGACAAGGCAGCGATGCTCGTCGAAGTCCGATCGACGGTGCACGGCGACGACGCGACGGGGCTAGGTAATAGGCGGTGGATCAAGGCTGGATGTAGAGTAGCACTACAAAAATACTGTATTTTATCGACTGATCTTACCGACGAAAATAAAATGGTCGCTATTTATCGACGTATTACCCACTAACTAGCTACTGATTTATTATATAAAATACAGTATAAAAAAAATACCGCTAGTTCCGTCGGTAGTTCGTCGCTAATGTTCTAGCAACTACTTAACGACGAAAAATTTCGTCGCTGAACTACTGTAAAAGTTAAACAGCACCCTCCCTCTTAATTCTCAAATTTTTACCCAATCGAAAATTTTCCTCCATCCTTCTCCTCCACCCGACCCCTCTCGTCCTCCGGCCTCCTCCTCCCAACCCCCTCCTCTACAGCCCCCCTCTCCGCCCCCTTCTACAGCCCCCCTCTGCCCCCTACAGCCCCATTCCTCTCCGTCGACCCTCTTCTCAGCCGACCCCCAACCCTCGTCCCCCACAGCCCCCCTCCGCCCCCTACAGCCCCCCTCCTCTCTTCCTCAAGCCTTCTCCTCCCGACCCCCCTCCTCTACAGCCCCCCTCTCCGCCCTCCTACAGCCCCCCCCTCCGCCCCCTACAACCCCCATGTCCGTCGACCCTCCTCTCCACCCCCCCTCCTCTACAGCGAACAAACGCCCCCTCCTCCTCCTCCTACATCGAGCAGACGCCCCCTCCTCCTACTCCAGTCAGACCATTTTCATCCGTCGAAGGTAAACCCTATCCCGCATTGCTATTTTATTTAAGTTATTGTATTTGTAATTTTGGGGGGGGCAATATAAATTTAGATTTTGGTGTTGGACATATATTGACACGATACATTGGACTTGGACACAAGCACATTATATATTGGTATCGAACACGATACATTGGACTTGGACACTAACACGTTAGACTTGGAAATTGGACTTGGATACGATAGATTGGTCGACTTGGACACGAGCATATGTTGTTTACATGAATTTGGTTCGCTATTTTTGTAGTGAATAGGCATATGTTGTTTACATGAATTAGGTTCATGTATGTATTCCTTTTCTCCTAACGTATACTTCATAGGAATGGTATGATACCGATTTCGATATCGATACTCATAGGAATGGTCTGATACCGATTTCGATATCGATACTCGTAGGAATGGTCCGATACCAATTTCGATATTGATACTCATAGGAATGGTCTGATACCGATTTCAATATTGGAACTCATAGGAATGTTATGATACCAATTTCAATATCGATAATTAGGCCAATTTTGATAATTAGGCCAATACCGATATGATACGGTATAAGTATACGGTCGATACCAATAGGATCCGATTCCAATACCAATTTGATACGACCGATACCGAACCGATAGGCCGATAGTAATCCGATACGTTTGATACTAATAAGAACCAAACGTGAAGCAGAGCTTCATATTCAAAACATCTAATTTATTCATTCCTTATGGAGCTCTACACCAAGGATGTACACTTCCTCATGGAGCTTATTCAAGTATACGTACAAACACACACACCCCTCTCTCTCTAGATTCCTTCTCGATACTCATAGGAATGGTATGATATCAATTTTGATATCATCGATTTCGATATCGATACTCATAGGAATGGTCTGATACCAATTTCGATATCGAAACTCATAGGAATGGTCGATATTACCGATTTTGATATTAATACTCATAGGAATGGTCTGATACCAATTTCGATATTGATACTCATAGGAATGGTCTGATACTGATTTCAATATTGAAACTCATAGGAATGGTATGATACGATTTCAATATCGATAATTAGGCCAATTTCGATAATTAGGCCAATACCGATATGATACAGTATAAGGATACGGCCGATACCGATAGGATATCCGATTCCAATACCAATCCGATACGGCCGATACCGAACCGATAGGCCGATACTAATCTGATACAGTCGATACTAATAAGAACCAAACGTGAAGCAGAGCTTCATATTCAAAACATCTTCTTTATTCATTCCACATGGAGCTCTACACCAAGGATGTCCACTTCCTCATGGAGCTCATTCAAGTATACGTACAAACACACACACACACCCTCTTTCTCTCTCTATAGATTCCTTCTCGATACTCATAGGAATGGTATGATACCAATTTCGATATTACCGATTTTGATATCGATACTCATAGGAATGGTCTGATACCAATTTTGATATCGATACTCATAGGAATGGTCGATATTATCGATTTCGATATCGATACTCATAGGAATGGTCTGATACTGATTTCGATATCGATTACTCATAGGAATAGTCTGATACCAATTTTGATACTGATACTGTTAACCTTGGTTGTTACAATTAGGTACTAAATTAATTTTCACTTGTATTTACAACATATATGGTACTTGGTGCAGAATTGGTTTGAGTAATGAGTCGATACTTAGTTGACCGTTCGTAGATATACAATCGGTGACATGAGAGCAAGATTGGTTTGACGGATGATTTCAAGGCGGGCGTCGAGGAATTTCTGAGATACGTCAGTAGCCAACCTTATTTCATGGACGAAAGGCTCATAAAGTGCCCTTGTGTCAATTATCGTAATATACCATTCAAAGAGGTAGATCTTGTGAGAGAGCACCTCTACAAGAAGGGTTTCGTACCGAACTACAATGAGTGGACGGCTCAAGAAGAACCTTTGGTTCCGCAATATCAGTCCTCCTTCAATACGGAGGTGGGAGACGCCACTCTTGGAGACCACTTCCAATATCGACATCAAAACTTGGCACGTGAGTTGGTATTTGATGCGGCTTGTGCCGGTCCATGTTTTGATCCGAAGGATCTGAATCCTTCTGCAAAGGAGTTCTATGATATGTTCAACCATGCCGATACTCCGTTATATCCGGGTTGTGATTCTTATTGTCCTGTCGGTGGTGATGCGGTTGTTGAACCTCAAGGCTGATTTTAACTTACTGCAGGAATGCTATGACCGAATAATTCAGTTTGTTAGAGAGTTGCTGCCAAAAGGAGCGAAGGACTTGCCAGAAAACTTTTACAAGTCGAAGATGATGATATAGAAACTCGGATTAGGCTACGAAAATATAGATTGTTGTCGAAACGCCTGCATGTTGTACTACAAGGAGAACAATGATAAAGACAGATGTATTTTCTGTCACGAGGACTGGTACAAGCCCATTCTGGGCAAAGAAAAATCAACTACATGAGCAAGGTTGTGCCGAGCAAGGTTACGTCTACAAATACATACAGTTTTTACCGATCACAAAGAGGCTACAGAGGATGTATATGTCCTCGAATACTGCAGAACATATGACATGGCATAGCAAAGAGCGGAAGATGGGTGAAGAAGAATTATCTCATCCATCCAATGGAGAGGCATGGAAGCATTTTGATCGATGTCATCCTGGATTTACTGCGGAGCCTAGGAATATTTGACTGGCTTTATGTTCTGAAGGATTCACTCCTTTCAGACAGTCAGGGGCTCAGTACTCTTGTTGGTCGATAATTTTGACCCCTTACACTCTACCACCGTGGATGTGCATGAAGACTCCTTATATGTTCTTGACACTTATCATATCTGGTCCAAAAAATCCAAAGAAGAACATCGATATCTACTTGCAATCGTTGGTGGACGAGTTGAAATAATTGTGGCAGTTCGGCGTTCAGACGTATGATATATCGATGGAGCAGAACTTTCAAATGAGAGCGATATTGATGTGGACCATCAATGATTTCCCAGCGTACGAAATATTATCTGGGTGGAGTACTCATGGTATTATGTCTTGTCCGATATGTATGGAAAAGAGTAAGGCATTCCTCCTTCAGAATAGAGGAAAAGCTTTTTTTTATTATCATCGTCAGTTCCTTTCTATGTCGCATCCATGAAGAAGGAACAGGGATGCCTTTAGAGCTGGTAAATAAGAACTAACTCCTCCTCCGCTAAGATTGACTGGAGATATCGTTTGGAAAGAGGTAGAGGATTTTTCGACTGTGAAGGAAGATCCGAGATCGGACCATCACTTAGAAGGATTCGGATATAGCTATAATTGGATGAAGCAGAGTATCTTTTGGGACTTACCTTATTGGTTGGGTAATCTCATAAGACACAATCTTGATGTTATGCATGTTGAGAAAAATATATTCGATAACATCTTCAATACGGTGATGGATATCAAAGAAAAAATGAAAGACAATCCCAAAGCAAGAAAGGACTTAGAAACTACTTGCAGGCATCCAGAGTTACATCTAACGCGAAGATCCAATGGTAATTGGGTCAAGCCCTCAACACCATTTATACTGAGTAGGGATGATAAATTGATAATATGCAATTGGATTACAAAGTTGAGATTTCTTGACGGTTACATGTCGAATCTGGCAGGATGTGTCGATCTCAATGAACGCAAGCTGATAGGGATGAAGAGTCATGATTGCCACGTATTCATGAAGCGTTTACTTTCTATCACCCTGAGAGAGATGCTGCCTTCTCAAGTATGGGGTCCGTTGGCCGAGTTATCTATATTCTTTAGATATTTGTGTTCAAGTAAGTTGACGGTACAACATATGTTTGAACTTGAGAAGAAGATTGTATTGACATTGTGAAAGTTAGAAAAGGTGTTTCCCTCCGGCTTTTTTGATAGTATAGAACATTTGCCGATTCATCTTGCATACGAAGCACGTATCGGTGCTCCCGTCCAATATCGATGGAATTATCCATTTGAGAGGTATAAAATAATTAATTATCTAGTACTAATAATAACAGTTCTAATATTGAATATACTATTTATAGATATCTACATCACCAGAAAAAGAAGGTGGACAATAAGGCTCATGTAGACGCTTTGATATGTGAAGCATATATTATTCAGGGGTTTCGAACATCTGCTCAATCTACTTCGATACTCATGTCAGAACAAACTGGAATAGAGCACCAAGAAATGATGAAGGTGAGGTCAATGCACCAAATCATGGAATTTGTACTATCTTCAATGTTAGTGGAAAGCCTACAAGTGCTTCTAAGTTACGATGGTTGGAGGACGATGAGTTTGAAGCCGCTCATCATTATATCTGCCTAAATAGTGGTATGGAGGAGATGGAAGATATAGAGAAGTAAGCGACATAATTTTGTTATATACTCCAATTTTGCGATATACTTGTAAAAATGTCTCTAACTTTTCTCGTTATTATCATAGTATTTTTAAAACCGAGATAAAAATGGAGAGACCTAGAATTGATGATGATGATCTTGCTAGAGAGGTTGACAGAAAATTTATGTCATGGTTCCATAACTATGTAAGGATTAAAATCATTTAACTCTTCTAAATTCAATTGACCGACGAAAGAGCTTTGTCCTAATGACGTTATGATACGTGATGTTTTAGGTTTTTCATCCTGGCACATAATTGACCGACGAAAGACTTCGAGCACTAGCTATCGGACCAAGCAAGAAGGTAAAATGTTGGGATAGATATACCATCAATGGCTTCAAATTTAAAACCACTGATAAGCCTATCAATCACTCATTTGTCGATGAGGAGGCTAATTACACAAAGAATTCAGGAGTTTGTGTAAGGGGTTCAGTCTACGATGTCGATCCAGAATTTGACTATTACGATGTTCTACGAGATATTGTAGAGCTGGATTACTCTTTTGATACCAAAATTGTGTTGTTTAAGTGTAACTGGTTCGACACAACACCCAAGCAAGGATGGAGAATTGATAAATAGTTTGGATTTATTGATATAAAATATGAAAAAGGATATGAAGGTTTCGAACCATTTGTGTTGGCTAGTCAAACGGTCCAAGTGTACTATACGAGTTATCCTAGTCGATGATGCACTACTCGTGATTGGTGGGCTGTATGCAAAACTAAAGCAAGAAATACATATAATATTAGAGATCAAGCATACCAGGAGGATGAGGTAGTCATACCTCAACCAACATATATGAGTTTAGCCAGCATTGACGACATGGAGGTTGACGTTACTGTAGAGGATGATATAGTTGACGAAGAGCTTGACATAGAGAACTTACCACATGTAGAGGAGGAGTCTGAAATGGACTTATCGGATGAGGATGAAGAATTTGAATATGAAGGTGAAAGTGGAAGTGATAATGAAAATGAAGAAGATGAAGATGAAGAAGATTCGGATTACGAAGAAGATGAAAAAGATTAGTACGTATTACCTACTTATGAGTATCATCACACCATTTTTTATTTCTATCATATTAGCATTGATTATTTGTATCAATACATCTTTTTTTATTAGATTTGCATTGATTATTTGTATCATCAATCTCTTTCAGATTTGTATATGGCGGGTCAAGGCCGTACACGACGTCGAGGATCTTCATCCCACCCTCATGCTTCTTCTAGTACTCCAGCTGTAGAGCACAGAGGAGTTAGCGAGGACAATTTGGCTGACGAGGAGGATGGCTTGTCTCCGTCGTTCACTCGTTTATCGGTCGACGGAGCTAGCCCTGATATTTCTTTAACATCTACTCCTACCGGTGCTGGTGCCCCGTCTTCTACGCCGGAGACTACACTTGTCGCTCCTACAGGGGCGAACCCATATCCTGGTCTTTTGGTGGACCGTGGAGTATACATACGTCGATCAGGATTTATAAATCCTCCTACTCTACCAGAGTGGCCAGCCAACATCACTTTTCCAGAGCTGTGGGTCGATGGAGCGACGTAAGTATATAATTGTTATTATACACATTTATTCATACTATTTTTATTTTCTAATGCTACATTGTTTTGTTAATTACAGGTTCTTTCTGCTCCAGGCTAGTAGAGATTTAGGCGACTTGATGCATCGTCAATTCTATGGTCCCTATCTGAACTTTGGGGACATCCCACTTGATAGACGATTCATTTGGCTCGAGATGCTTGGGGTATGCCTAAACAATACCGTCTTTGTTTACAACATTTCTTAAATATTTGCTCATTTGTTTTTATTTGTTTTTATTTGCAGAAGTTGTACTGGTGGCCGGCACACAGAGATTAGGCGATCCGAAAGTGCTACAAGTTCGTCGCCAGCAAGAGGTTGAGGGATATGGTCAACGACCAGAAGGCGTTGGCTTCGCTAAATAGTGCTCTTCGCAAGTAGTGGTTGAAGGAGGAATTCTGGGAGGCGATGAAGAAGAAGATGAACAGTCCGGCCTATAAGGCAAAGTGTGAGAAGGCAAAGGCTGCCCGTGCTAAGGGTGGTCACCACACGGGTGAATCCATCCCAATTTCAGAGCATTATCGACGGCTGGTGAGTATTCTTATTTGTTATTTCTTCAACGGTTTAAATTAAATGTTTAGTTATAAATTGATGTTTAATTGTTACAGTGCGAGGAGGTCGCTAGGGCAGGCGGAGACCCGAACGTCATCGACTTTTCTAAAGATTTCGAGCATACCCATAAGCGAAAGAAGGATGGAAAGTTCGTAGATGATCGGGCGACCAAAGCCTATGTAAGTTTTTCGAGTCCTATATCTAATTACATTTTTTTGTCTTTACGTACTTAACTATATTTAGTTTACCTAAATAGTTAGTCCGAACTCTAATATTAATATTAACTCTAAATCATAACCCTAAGTAGCATTATAAATCAAAGAAAATTTTAGGAGACGTATGAGAACCTAACCATAACAATACTTAATAGTAACTAAAATATGAATATTAACTCTAAATCTATTCACCTATATAAATATAGGAGACGTATAAGACTTTAGAGAGTTGAGTCGGTAAGGGAGAGACTGCCGAAGGGGGAGCTGGGACTAGTCAGCCACCGACGTCGGCTGTGAGGAACGACTTGTGGATACAATCCGTTAGTAGAGGGAAAGGGGGCAGCGTGTACGGTATCGGATCGTTGGCATCCCAGCCGTCCATTTATTCCAGATCTCCTCTATCTCCACCACCTCTACCTCCACCTCCACCTGTAGATGCACATACCGACGATACTGTCGACACCTACACTTTGCGACAGATTACATAGATTTTGGTGGGCCTACAGGGTCAGGTGACCCAGATGATTGGAGTTCTAAGCACAACAGGTCTGATTCCTACTGCCACTGCACCGGCTCCCGTTTCGGCCTTACTACCTCCGGCAACGGCTCTTCCGACGACCACAATGCCTCTTGTCATGCCACCGACTCTTGCAGATGCCCAAGACATACAGCGGATCGTCACTTTGATCCTGGTGCAGCGATATGCATGCAGACGACCGACTATGCCTCCGCCACCTCCTCCACCATTAGTTTGATTTTTGTTTGATTATTGGTTGCATTTGATCAATAAGTTTGTATGAACTTTAGGGAGTTTGTATTTGATTGATGAGTTTCTGTACTATTGAACAAATTTGTGTATATGTACTATATTGCAACTGCAGGACGAGTTTGTATGTATTAGAGTTGTTTGGATATTTATTGGAGTTCAATTTAATGTATATATTGGTGCTTGGGTTAATTTTTGTATATATTGGTGTTATATTTAATGTATATCATTTGACTGTCATGTATATATATTGACAGGTTTGAGCAAAGCAGGAACAATTTATTCTGGCAATAATGAGAAGTTTAGCGACTAACCAACGACGGAATAGCTACGGGAACCTAGAAAATTTGCAGACTAGCGACTGACTACCGACGGAATAGCGACGAATTTCTGTACGATAGCGACGAACTAGCGACGGAAATATCCGCCGCTAACGTTCTTTCTGATACCATAAGCGTATCAGACGAGCCAGCGACGAAAATTTTCGTCACTAAGCCTCTTGAAAATTTGGGTTTTTGGCTCACAAAGTTATGTTGGTATTCCGTCGCTAAGTTGTCGCCGTGTTTGCCGACGGTTTATTTTCGTTGCTAATCCGTCGCTATATTAAGTCGGTATTTTCGTCGCTAAACCGTCGCTATGGCGACCAATTACCGATGTATTTGTCATAACGATGTTATTGTTATCGACGTTCCATTTCGGTCGGTAATCCGTCGGTAAGTTACATTAGCGACAGAAATATCATATTTGGCGACGAATATTTTCGTCGCTAAATAGCAATATTTTTGTAATGTAGGAATATTTGTTGTATTATAATACTGGGGAGTCCCAATATTTAAATAGGAGAAAATGGGGTGCTCCACAAGCCATGATGGTAAAGATGTAAATTGTAATAGATCTAGGGACAATTAGTAAAGACCACTAACTAACCAATAGCACTAACTAATCCACTAACTAATACATTAATTAGCAACTAATCTATTATTTAGTAACTAATTAATTAATTAGGCTAACTAATAATTAAGTATTCTCTAGCCCAAAACATAGGCCCACAATACAAGCCCAAGGCTTGGTAGGCAATTAGAGTAGGTAGCCCACAATCCAGGTCCAAGAATTGGTAGGCTCCACAAATAATTAATTAATAATAAAATAATTCTAAAAATAAGATAATCTAATTATTAAATAATAATTACAATTAGAAATAAATCCATAAATAATTTGAGAAATGGTTTTATAAATCTCAAAAATAGTGACATTATAAAATAGAATTTCAAATTTATAAAAGAATTTCACAACTCAAAAATTAGCTCTAAATTTTCAAAAATAAAAATTCAAAATCTAGGTAGTTACAGTTGCCCCCCTCCGTCTTCTTTTCTCCCTTCAAGAGATGCCTGCACATGGAGAGATGTCATAACAATTTCTTATACACAGCAATGAATTTAGGATCCTCCTTTCCCAGCGATCGCAATTCTTCATTTGAAGGAGTATACTATTCATAGGGCTCTTCGCCCCAAGATAATACGAACACTTCATACATCTCGTCGAGGACCAACCCTATTTCACCACCTAGCATGAAGAATGTACCAGTACAATAATTGTACAACTCCACCAGCGCGATAAAGGCACCAGCGTTGATATCCAGCCCTCGTTGGGTCACTCGAACCACGAAGAACAAGCCGATCGTCCTTAACTCGGGCTCATACTTCTCCAAAATCTACCCTGATAGAGCCTTCCACACCAGTATATAGTGGGCCCAACTAACAAACCGGAGTTGTCGAGGGGGGTAAGATCCTTTCGTTGCTAGCCTATTTACAAAAGTGTCTACGACAAATGGACGAACAGTTGGAGATAGGTCATTCAGAGAGACATCGGGTAGTAAACCCATAGACGGACCAGAAATGGGATCCCTGAAGTACGCATACACCTTCTTTGTCTTTGAAGAGAACCGAACAACACCAAGTCAGACGTTCACTAGTTCCTTGGTCAGCTTCACACACTTCCTTTGGGAACTCGCCACCAACGCGAAGGCGGACAACGACAGATGACATTCCATCGAAGACAAGTGCATGAACGTTCCTCCAGAAGAGAAATACCAGTCCTCTTCGATCTTAACTACTTTCGACACCGAAAAGAGAAGCGCATCGCTGAACAAAAATGACAGTTTCAAAAACCCTTCTCCCTTGGCAGAGTAGAGCTTCCTCGGATTCAATTGTTCCAGAAGGAAAGACAAGCTCTGATCGTGCACCATCTTCTAATGAATTTTAGGCTGGCCTTCGTTACTCTAGACCTGGATGGCGGCCTTCAGACTATCAAAGTTTGCCCCTGGCGACATTTGTTCCACACTCAAAAGGAGCTCACCCGACGATGCTCGAAGAAGAACCACTATAAGACGAAAAGGTGGACCGACTAAGCACATTTGGGGTTTTAGTAATAAAACCTACCAAACACGGGGCATTCTTACCTTTGATCGGTGGCTGGACATTAGGAGAATACTTCAGCGCCCCTCATTAGATCCAAAAGCCGGATCCTTATCCTTCCTAGCCTTCTTCGCACATTCACCAGAAAAGAAAGCTTTGAGGGCCATGATTCCTAGGGTTTCGAAGTGTGCACAAAACAGAAGCGAACAAACTTATTTATTCTCTTCAAACTAAAACCCCTTTATAGCAGAAACTTGCTAGCCTGGCAACGTTTCCAAAAAAGGTGCACCCATAGCGATGTCATCAGGAGTCCAGAAACTCTACTAAAGCCTTAGCAGCCTAAGGACCCTGAAAAATCCATGCTTCTGTTCAAAGTAATCTAAACGTATTGCCAAGTTTGAAAACTTTGAAGGGGATCTTGTAGAAGCATAGAAATTTTTCAGGCTCAATCAAGACCAAACTACCTCAAGCAAAGTACACAGAGGCCCAAAAGACCTCCAGTAGGATACCAAGTCCCAACAGTATAGTATCTGAGGTACATCACCTTTGCAGAACCAAAGGATAGGGCATGCGTCTCAAACGGCCTAACTAGTCTCCATATCAAGGCAGATAGCTCGAGTCCTTGGCTTAGCTACCCTCTACACCAAGATAGCTGGTTCGCGCCCCGAATCGGATCATCACAAGCTGGTTCGTGTCCAAAACCGGATCATCATAAGCTAGTTCACGCCCCGAACCAGATCACCTAAAATCTCGTTGGTAATGACTGAAAGGATCAATATCACGTTTATGGTGTGTGCACCATAACCACCCCATTTAAACCAGGGATTCCTTCTAAATCACGGCCAGCGTCATGCATCAACAAATATTGTGCCACCTGATTTAAGTCTCCCATTTATGGCGCACGCGTTACATAATCACACCATTCAAACGACATATTGTACTAAATACTCGTACGTGCTAGGTCACTTGTGATCAAGTCGTACGGATGGACAGTCACAATCACCAACAATCACACTCGAGGATCCATAAGTTCTCACCCGGAGCTCCTACAACAACGACCGTCCAATCAATGCCTCAACCAGGCCGAGCGGTTAAACAGCCTGCCTAAACAGCTGTGATAACCCAGATGACGTCTTCCACGTAGGAGATCCTCTCTCATCATTACCTCCTTCATAGCTTGCCTGCTAAAAGGTAAATAAGGATGTAACGCCCCAGTCCTAAAATACTTAGGACCAAATACGTAGACATGCCAGCTGTATACATACGAAGCATACTCCAATATATGAAACCTCGTATGTATACATAAGCTGTAAAATACATTAACCATAAAACTAATCTCATCCACAAACCAATATATCACAAAATCAACTTATAAATGTTATTTGTACAAAACATTGGGCGGAGACAAATCCACTACCAACAAAAGGAGAGAAGTACATAGTGGCGATAGAAGAGTCGAGCGAAGCGAAAAACGATCCAAAAGCTAGCATCGCGAAGGTAGATTGTAAACTATGTTCTTGGCTAGAGCACCTGCAAAAATCACAAATACACCTGGAGAAATCACCAGGTCCTCAGAGGGACGTAACAAGATACAGGATGAACATGCTAATATGAACTGTCAAAATAATAAAATAATATACAAAAGACTAACCTAGACACAAATATGCAAAGGGGATTCTAACCATCTAATGTGCAATTTAGAGGACAACTTTCATGTGCATGGGTGGGATTTAGGCTATAAGTACGTAACTGGCATCCAGTCATACGTATCCGGTCGTAACGTCCAAAATGTCAGAGGGTATCTACAAATATATCACGTCATAGTTCCTTTCGAAAACTATGGTTTACCTGTTTGGCTTCTCATACGCACTAGCGGCTGTCCTCCCCCAATATTCTCCATACTGACCAAGTCATGTCCACAACCTATCCAGTTTTGTAACTGCTCGAGTCTCTATATCTTAATCGTAGCAGTTACAATCATCTATCCGACACACGACTATAGAGATGGTCAATCAATATACAAGCCGTGCCCCTAGCAAACTGTCTCAAGTCGTGTAGTGTGTGTGTGTGTCATAGCCAAGGGAGATATAAGGATATCCCACAATAAAAAGGTAGTCCGCTAAAACTAAGTCAACATGCATCAAATAAAATAAAACAACGAAAACGACTAATAGAGTCGTTTGCATCCAAGTATGTCTTGGTCATACAGTTTATAACAAAGAAAACTAACAAAGTAAATAAATGCTAAAAATAAATAATAGGACAGTAAATATAGCAACATATACTTGCCTGGTGTGATGCCTAGGGTGCTGCGATGATCAAGGTGGCACGGAGTTGACTTCATTGTTACAACTGCACAAGACGGCCTCTGCTGATGGCACGGGCTGTTCTATCGGGTCCAGAATAGTCGGGTTAGTTAGGGTCGGTAGGTGGAGGTTCATAATCGGCTAGGTAATAGAAACAATGGGATTATCCATGGTCAGGAGGATGCTCGAAGGAATTTGATAAATAATATATAAACGGTTTTTATAAAATATTTTTGTAATACTAGAAATATAATTTATTAGTCAAAATATGCCTTTAAATAAATACTCGAAATGTTGAAAGTTATTTTAGGCAAAAACTCTGGATTTGTAAAGTATACTTTTTAG
The DNA here is from genome assembly GCA_029216955.1 of Iris pallida. Classification (NCBI taxonomy): domain Eukaryota; kingdom Viridiplantae; phylum Streptophyta; class Magnoliopsida; order Asparagales; family Iridaceae; genus Iris; species Iris pallida. The sequence goes on from JANAVB010039020.1 coordinate 6,651,909, forward strand.
GTAGAAAGCTATATTTTTATTAATCCAATTAAATATTTGGAAAGACTAGGAATTTACTGCATATAAAGTTTTTTTTAAGAAAAATATAGAATTTAGGATTAAAGACCAAACTCTGTTGCAATATAGTTTGTAGGTAAAAAGTAAAGAACTATATATATATATATATATATATATATATATATATATATATATATATATATATATATATATATATATATATATATATATATATATATATATATATATTTTATATATATATATATATTACATGGAGATCTTGAAAGTATTTGAGGTTAAACTATAATTTTATCGAATATAGTTTTTAAGCAAAAACTATAAATAAATTACTATAAATAATATAATACCACTTTGAAGTCAAGCATAAATTATAATTTATTGAAAGCACATTTTTAGAAGATATTGTATTCATATTTTAAGTAGTAATACTAATAGTAATATAGTTATTGACTAATAAAAATATTAAAATTAAAATTTATACTAATAATACATATGCTGATGTATAATAAGAAATTAATTTTTTTACTACAGCTAGTATAAGGCTTGGCAAGTGCACGATTTTCCAGCTCCTTTACTTCCCATTTATTATTGAGTGAGAGGAGAGAGGAAATTATAATAGAGAGGAGAGGGATTTGATACAGAGAGAGAAATGGCTTTGATAGGAGAGCATTGTGGCTATACAGCATTCTACCGCCGACACTGCGGCGTAGGCTGGCTTGGACATGTCTCGTATCCGAGAAAAAATGGGTGCGGGTCGTGACAAGTTTTTGTGGTGGCCCATGCAGGTCTGTTTTCGCAAATCATGCGAACTCGTGATAGTACTTAAGTTAGTCGTACTATTGAGAACCTACGACTAGTAAATGCTCATTCACGAGTTAGGATTAATTTAATTTAAGAGAATGACTAGGACTAGGAGTCCCTTATACAAGTTTACCGATGGGTAGTCTAGGCCATGAAATTTAGAGGAGGAGTTATTAATTTTGATGGTTTGTCAGATCCCCATAGGTACACTATTATCTCTTGATATGACGATATGATCCAATGTGGATAGGTTATTCACTTGGTGAGATAGGGCTTCCTAGAAATAATGATCTAACCTTGATAAATGGTACAATTCCTTCTCCTTGCCCCTTTAGATATCATCCTCACATCTTAGTCCGAATTGCCTATTTAGTTCCTATCTTGCCCTAAGAGTTATTATGTTCTGATTATGTTATCCATTTACGAACCTCGAGTTAGTTCAATTCAAAGTTTTTCCTTAATGGCTTGAATACACATGAAATAGATACTAGAATGTTTGTAATCCTTTTGTCTTCAGTTATTTCCTCCCTATTAAATCTTTTATTTTAAGGGTTGTGACTGATAGGACAAATACTTACGCTTTATTTCATAGTCAATTTATTTGAATCTCTAAAAGCTCATGAATTTTTTTCCAGATATAGTTAAAGGAATATTAGTTAACTCATAATGGCAGGACAGCAGCGCACTGACGCCATTTATTTAAATTATGGAGACTATGGATTCACTGCAGCCAGCAGCGCACTGGTGAGGCACGACACCTAGAGTTGAAATTAGTTTAAGAAAATATGGATTATAGAATATTGCTAAAACTATGGCTAGTGGTCCTCTTTGATCGTAGTTACCCTGGAGTCGAGATAAGATAGAGTATCTGATAGCATATCACATCTGAATCACGGAACCAAGAGTTTACCACCGCCCAGGTATACGGACGAGGCATAATTCTCGGTGAAATAACTTCAGACATGATTATAAGTTAGGATACTATAGAGGATAGAAAAATGCCCTGTATCCCCCCTAAGATCCAAAACCAATACTAGTGGTGTGAAACCCGTAATTTTTCAATTAATTAATTGAATATTTAATTAGCCAATTATTATTATAAATCATTTATTTAGGAAATGGTATTTTTTTAGAAAATTATTATTTCTAGAATTTTAGTGTTTGGTCAAACCCGTAAAATTTTTATTGTATAATTTGTTGCTAAATTAATTATTATGACTTGAACCAATTTCGGTTTTCCGAAATAAACCTTGAGTTCATTAGTATAATATTGAACCCTATTTTTATTTAAGAAAAGAAGTTATTTTCTTTTATAAATACTTATACTCATTTGATCCATTCAGCAAAGGGAAAAGCAATTCTTTTCCTTAAAGCACTCTTTTACTCTCGTTTACTACTGATTTTTCCCAAAAACCCTTCATTTTTCTCACGCCAACAAAATGCTCGGCCGCACCCTCTCCATTTCCCTTCCCGAACGTCCGAGCCCTTTAGCTTCCGTAACCCCAGGTGCTCACTCCTATTTAAACCCTCATCCTCACTCTCCATCAAAAACCACTCCCCAAAACCCACTTCCCGAGCCCTAGTTCCGCCCAAGCCCTTTCGGTACCCCGATCCGGCGCCCCTCCGGCGATCCCGAGTTCCCGTCGGCTCCAACCAAGCCGGCGACCCCACCCAGGCTGATCTCGACCGCCCGGCCTCTCGGCCGACCCGATCCCGGCCGACTGCCACCCCCGTGCGGCTTGGCGCCCGACCGACCAGCGCCTCCAGCCCGGCTGACCCCCACGTGCGCGGTCTCCCAGTGGCTCAGGCGACGACCCCCTTCGCCGACTGTTCTTCCGCCGGCTCCGTCCGAGCTCAGACGCCGTGCATGCTGCCTCGTACGTCCGCCACCAGGCGTGCTTTCCGATTTCGTGGCTGTCCTTGCCCTAGCCCTGATTTGTTTCCCCGCGGGTTTCTCGACCCGCTGTTTCAGTGCCCCACAACAGCGCTGCTGCTGTCTGCCTCACTTTCGGATTTCGATCCGAAGTCCCCGCTCGTCCCAAGCCCCGCGGCTTTTCTGAGACGTTGTTCGCTGTTTCACAGATTCTGTTCCGCTGTTCACATGGATAATTTCTCTTTTCATCTGAGAGCTCCAGCCGAGCAACCCCAGGTATAATTGCTTTCCCCGTTTCCGTTCCGTAGTCTGTGATGAGTTGGTCCCCGATTCCTCCCCGGGAATTCAGTTTTTGGTTTACGTCTTGGTTTTCGAAATTTTCGAAACCATATTGGTTCTGTGGTTTCATCGAATTCTCGGAATTTTCGAGAATTGATTCGGGAAAGTTTTTGTATTCGAAATTTCCGTTTTAATTCAGATTTTCAGAAATTTGTTTCTGATGGTTGGATTTCGGAATTTCTGAGTTTGTCTCAAAAAAGTTCCTGGGATTTTGGACTAGTATTTAATTCAAATTTTTCCGAATGATAGTTTATTGGTACAGTGGTGTTCCGATCCTATTTCGGGTTTTCTGAATATTTTTTGGGAATGTTTATGTGGATTATAATTTATATATATAGCTTCTGGAATTATTTATGGGTTTTCCCTGGTTTGGGACAATTTTACTAGTTGTGTTTCTGGCATTTTCCCAGTTTTGGGTTATCCCGAAAATAGAGGGAATGCTGCCGAAATTTTTATAAAAATTATATAAATGGATTTCAAATCGGTTTTCGAAAATATTTATAAATTGAATTTTTGGGCGACGACCGTACTGGTCCATGGGCCCTAGCTAAATGCAAACGAAACCGGGGTTTTCGGACGTTGAGGCATTAGCTAATTTTGTGACGATTGGACTAAGTCTGAGACTCTTAATAATATTTATTTTAATTTAGTTTATTAATTTTGTTTTAGTAATTAAAGTGCAGGATATTATTTAGAGCTAACTAACCTTTTCTCTTATTTCAATTTATGTAAAAAGGCCTGTAAGGGCATAAGCCTAGCTTTCCTTTTTTTTATGGCAAAGTAATTGTGTAGCGTAGATTTTTCCTTTATTTTTTTTGGGTTGTTGTTTTGTTCGTAAAAGCGTAGAATAATAAAATTGAATATTTATTTTTATATATAGAAAATTAAATAACTTTCTCACATTAAGTAATATAAATTACAAGTTTGTAATTTAAACAAAATTCACGTTTTTCTCATTTAAAGAAAAATCTAGTTTTAGATATATTACAAAATACAAAGTTTTGCCAAATAATCAGAAAATATGAATTTTCCCAATAAATGTTAAATTGACTTTTTCTTTCGTAAATTAATAATTTTAATTTGTATCGATAATCATGTAACAGTAGTATAATTGTAACAATATAAAACTTGACTAGGATAAAATTCTAGAGATTATAACTAGCACACCTAGAATGGTTTCCAAATTGGTTCTAAGTCAGAATTCTAAATTGTAGGGTTTCGAGGACTGTACTAGCATCATTCTGGAACCAACATCGAATCCAGTCATAATCAAGGTAAGTACAATTTGTGTTAGTTTACCAATTATTTAGTAATCGTTTTATTGCAAGTTTAAACCACGATGTAACACGGAACTCTCTCTGAGAGCATTGACTGATTGACTGTTGGGTACTGGGGGGTAGTGTAATGAGTATGACCACATCCAAAGTAGTATACTGACTGTGTTAGCTTACCCCTCATACACACGGGGATAAGCCATATCGTATCAATAGGATACAACTGTATAACCCAATACGGTCATATTCATTGCCTATTCACATCACAATATTTTAACTGCTGGAAAACTATCTATTTCAAATTGTTTAAAAGTGTATAACTCTGTTATTATTTCAATTGTTAGATTATCATGAATTGTACTTGCTCCCTCCTGACTGGAGACCAACATTTTTAGGTGATTGCGTCATCGAGGATCTGATGTCTAACTCTGGTCCCGCAGAACTTGGAACCCCATAATCTTAAGAGCTGGATTAGTATTTATTTTTCTTTTGGAAACAAGTGTAATAATTGAATGCTGTATTAATTTCAGGCTTTTTAAATTGAATAAAATATTTTTTATATTTCGTTAGAATTTTATCTGCATTAGTTCACTGCTTGATACAGCTTACTGTCGCCGTCTCAACAACGGTGCAGGCTGGGCATGATCCGATTCGACCCAAGAAATTGGGACCGGGTCGTGACATATTTTTAGTGGTGGCCCACGCAGGTCAGATCTGTAAATTGGTCTAGTCAACTTAGTCTAGACCATCGCGCAGTTCTGTAACTTGACCTAAGGATAGTTGAGACTTTAGGAAAAACAGGCTTTAGAAACAACTAGAACACTTAGATGATATACACCATGTTACATTATAGGGCCGAAAATTATTTACTTAAAAATCTATTTTTGCCTGCTTATAGATTCGTAGGATACCTTGTTTGTGTTTGTACCTAAACCTTATCTAGATTAGGCTGATTGTACCATTGAGTGTCCCATGACTTTCGAGATTATTTTTTTCTACTATAATTTTCAGGTTCTAGTATACCTTAGGATTCATATTCTTTTTGGAATAAGATTGAATTCTTTGGTCTTCTTCTTCTTTATCAAATCTAAATTTCGAATTCTTCATTACTTCTCTATCTTTAATTAAAATCTTGATTCGTTCGAATTCTCTTAGTAACCCTGATAAATTCTTATCTACCCAATATATATATATATCTACAACCATTATCCAACCTTTTGCCTTGATCTCCTTTCCAATTGACTAACTTTCTCGAAATCAATCCTGAATCAAAATTCTTCTGGGACCATTTAAATCTCAAGGTCAATTATTACCAGAAGAATTAGTTTAGTTCATGATTCTCTTAAAGGGGTTATTTTCAATTACAATATTGACTGTTATCTCCTGAGTTATTCCAAAGACCGAGAATATTCTCATATGTTGACTTCCTCCACTCATCTTAAAACCCTTCTCTCTCTATACAATTTCTTGATCAAATCAAGGCCTAGAAAGCTTCTATGATCATGAAGCAGGAACGGTCAGAAAATTGATCACATTTTTGTATCCATTCTATTGTTCAATTTCCTTTAGTCAAGGAGATTTTTTAGCTGTCCCAAAGCTATTTAATTTCTTGGCGTTACTAGACAATTTTAATTTGATTTCCTTGAATCAATGAGACTTACCTTCTCTCAAATTTTCAACTTTCCTTAGTTATGAAATTATTATTCTCAAAATAATTTTTGTATTCCCTGAGTAATTTGTCGGGAATATTGTCATTAGTTTTTCTTACTTAATCCGAAGCGGTGATGCTTCTATCTTATCTAGTGTTTGACTCAATTGTTCAAATCAAGGTTGATCGTTTCATCTTTGGAAAATAAAATCGGAGAACAGATACTCCTCTTGATTTTAGCCCCAGTCTCTTGAATCTCAAACACATATTTTGATCAATCCCTCAATCTCAGAAGAACAGTCATCTACATTTTTTATCCTGCTTAGAACTTTAAACTCGTTTGAATTTTTGAAATTCCTCTGAAATTCACATGGACAAAGCTGAAGAAATATTTAGCAACCTAACATGACTCCGCACATTTACGTGATAGTCATTTATCTGAATTATGGAAAACTGTAAGTTTACTGCAGCTAGTTGTGCACTGGCGAGGCATAAACTCTAAGTTGAAATAATGACAGGTAATCGTTAGGTTTCCAAATATTATTGAGACTTTTTTCTATGTTTGCTTAGCCATGAAATGGATAAAGTTGGAAGATTACTCGGTAAACTAAATTATTCAAGTTATGGAGTCAAAAATTCATTGCAGTCAGGTGCACACTGGCGAGGCATAAATTTGAAACAAAGTGACTTCGAAAATAATTGGTTTTTGAATATTAATAAGGTTGTATTCATATCATGGTTATCTTTAATTATTTTGAGGATTTGTATCCTAGCACTTACTCCCACTTCCAGAAATATTCTATCAGATTATATTCTTGTCATGGCTATTTTAAATCACCCTCACCATCTTAAAATCGTACAACTTGTTGATTCTTTCTGAGTCATAAACTCCTATACCTCATACCAGTTTGAATTGAAAATTGTACCTCATTTTGGAAAATTACATTATCTTTTGTTTCTCAAATGAATTGATGTCGTATTTTATGACCTTTCTATTTTATTTGATCTCATTTTAAAACTTTAAACTCGTTATGATTATTTAAATTATACATCGATTTTTACTCATGATTTTGATCACAACAAAATATTCTAAACTCTATCTAGAAGATTCTAAACATGTTTACATTTTATCTTGATATTTAGCAATCATGCCTCGAATCTGATTTTGCCTTATGAAGTAAACCTAGATCATTTTATAGCTTGGATTTTTAGAGTGCATGATATATAGGATATATATGAGTTAAAATGTACAATGGTGATTAGTATCGAGGAAAGTTTGTGAATAATTTGACATTGAAGATTAAAGGCATAGAGATGCACTCTAGGAAGGTACATGGTGAATTAACTATAAAAGATAATCGAAACAAGAAATATTGGACTTAAAATGTAAATAATTGAGGATGACGAATTGTATGAATAGAAGCGTGCCAATTAAAAAAAATTTGAGAAGATTGCACCCGATAATATGAACTTGAGTTTAGTGAAAATTAATAAAGGAAAAGATCTTATTTGAGTAATAATATCATATGCATCTTAGAATTAAATTTTATATTGACTTTGAGGAGTTAACACTTTTGATTTTAAGGAGAACAATTTTTGTAATGATAGGCCACAAGGAGTTTTGATTAAATATTTTCGACGATGTAATTGATTGAATATAAAATCTACCAGTTGAGGGAAGAATATCATGTTGGGTAGAAATTGAAAGATTAGAGGATTTAAAGTTGGTAGATTAACACAAATAAATTTTGGTGATGTGGCTTCGAGCTTTAACTTAGTTGTCTCTAGATATGAGATATATATGAAACGTTATGATTTCAGTTTTGAAAGTAAATTTTTGATTTAAGGATCCCATTTAAAGGTTATCAAAGTTTTTGAAGTATGATTTTTTTTATTTATAAAATTTTCTTATTTATTTTATGTAGGAATTTGATTTGTGAAATGACAGTAAGGTTTTTTTTGATATATTCGTTTGTCGAATTATTTAAAAACTTATGGTATTTTTTTTAAAAACTATTTTTATAGATCCTCGCGGCAGGATAATTATATTGAGATGATCATCTTGCGCTTTATTAAAGGAGAAAGAGTAGCCATGATTAAATTTAAATCTTTGAGAAGGTTGTGTTTGAATCTTTTGATGTTTGAATTTGGATTTTGAAATTGAGATAGATGAACTTTAGGTTAAAGAGGAAATCAAATCTATGGAAGTTCTATAAATTCTTGGAGACAAGCATTACGTGACCAAGATTGAATTTTGACTTTTGAGGAAATTATTTTTATTTGAATAAGGAAAAAAAAACTTATTCATCGAATTAACATTAGTAAAAAAAAAATTTACTGAGGATTTGATTTGATTTTATGATCGAGTCACCAATTGATGTTTGAAGATGTTAATTTTTGGATACAAGAAATAGCATATTTGGATTCCAATTTTAATTAGCTTGAAAAACTTGAATGTGAGGATATAAAATTTTTGTGGATTAGCAATAAAGATTTTGATCTTATGATTTGATTTCTTACTAGAATTGGAATTGATGGGTAAAATTTTAAATTTGATATTTTCTAAGGTGGAAAGTGGAAGCTTTGTATGACTAAAATTTAGGATAGAATTTATTTAAATAAAAGAGTTGAAGAATTGATATGGCACATTGACGATTTTGTAAAATCACAAGTTTTGAGGGATGTAGTATGATTGAATTTGATTACAAGATATAAAATTTAAAGGTTGTATTTGAAGATTGAAAATTAAAGTTTTTTGAGCATTGGATTTAAATTTAACGTTTAAGGATTGGATTTGATTCAAAATTTTGAAATTTTATGGAAAATCGAATTTCGAGGAGTTGAGGACATTGGTGATTTTGAGATTTGGCATAAATAGTTATTATTCATTATTTGAGTTAAAAAATGAAGAATAGGATCTGTGGATTATCGTTCAAATTTGAATTTCGAGGATAAGCTTTGAAATAAATATAAATTGGTTGGGTTTGATACGATATGTGATTAAACTAAATTTTAGTGATGTGACTCATTAAATTTTAGAATTTACTAGCAGAGGTTACAAGCTTAAATTTCGAGGACGAAATTTTCTAAGGAGGAAAGGTTGTGAAACCCGTAATTTTTCAATTAATTAATTAAATATTTAATTAGCCAATTATTATTATAAATCATTTATTTAGGAAATGGTATTTTTTAGAAAATTATTATTTCTGGAATTTTAGTGTTTGGTCAAACCCGTAAAATTTTTATTGTATAATTTGTTGCTAAATTAATTATTATGACTTGAACCAATTTCGATTTTCCGAAATAAACCTTAAGTTCATTAGTATAATATTGAACCCTATTTTTATTTAAGAAAAGAAGTTATTTTCTTTTATAAATACTTATACTCATTTGATCCAATCAGCAAAGGGAAAAGCAATTCTTTTCCTTAAAGCACTCTTTTACTCTCGTTTACTACTGACTTTTCCCAAAAACCCTTCATTTTTCTAACGCCAACAAAACGCTCGACCACGCCCTCTCCATTTTCCTTCCCGAACGTCCGAGCCCTTTAGCTTCCGTAACCCCAGGTGCTCACTCCTATTTAAACCCTCATCCTCACTCTCCATCAAAAACCACTCCCCAAAACCCACTTCCCGAGCCCTAGTTCCGCCCAAGCCCTTTCGGCACCCCGATCCGGCGCCCCTCCGGCGATCCCTAGTTCCCGCCGGCTCCAACCAAGCCGGCGACCCCACCCAGGCTGATCCCGACCGCCCGGCCTCTCGGCCGACCCGATCCCGGCCGACTGCCACCCCCGCGCGGCTTGGCGCCCGACCGACCAGCGCCTCCAGCCCAGCTGACCCCCGCGTGCGCGGTCTCCCAGCGGCTCAGGCGACGACCCCCTTCGCCGACCGTTCTCCCGTCGGCTCCGTCCGAGCCCAGACGCCGTGCATGCTGCCCCGTGCGTCCGCCTCCCGGCGTGCTTCCCGATTTCGTGGCTGCCCTTGCCCTAGCCCTGATTCGTTTCCCCGCGGGTTTCCCGACCCGCTGTTTCAGTGCCCCGCGACAGCGCTGCTGATGTCTGCCTCACTTTCGGATTCCGATCCGAAGTCCCCGCTCGTCCCGAGCCCCGCGGCTTTTCTGAGACGTTGTTCGCTGTTTCACAGATTCTGTTCCGCTGATCACATGGATAATTTCTCTTTTCATCTGAGAGCTCTAGCCGAGCAACCCCAGGTATAATTGCTTTCACCGTTTCCGTTCCGTAGTCTGTGATGAGTTGGTCCCCGATTCCTTCCCAGGAATTCGATTTTTGGTTTACGTCTTGGTTTTCGAAATTTTCGAAACCATATTGGTTCTGTGGTTTCATCGAATTCTCGGAATTTCCGAGAATTGATTTGGGAAAGTTTCTGTATTCGGAATTTCTGTTTTAATTCAGATTTTCGAAAATTTGTTTCTGATGGTTGGATTTCAGAATTTCCGAGTTTGTCTCGGAAAAGTTCCTGGGATTTTGGATTAGTATTTAATTCAGATTTTTCCGAATGATAGTTTGTTTGTACAGTGGTGTTCCGATCCTATTTCAGGTTTTTCAAATATTTTTTGGGAATGTTTATGTGGATTATAATTTATATATATAGCTTCTGGAATTATTTATGGGTTTTCCCTGGTTTGGGACAATTTTACTGGTTGTGTTTCTGGCATTTTTCCAGTTTTGGGTTATCCCAAAAATAGAGGGAATGCTGCCGAAATTTTTATAAAAATTATATAAATGGATTTCAAATCGATTTTTGAAAATATTTATAAATTGAATTTTTGGGCGACGACCGTACTGGTCCATGGGCCCTAGTTAAATGCAAACGAAACCGGGGTTTCCGGACGTTGAGGCATTAGCTAATTTTGTGACGATTGGACCAAGTCTGAGACTCTTAATAATATTTATTTTAATTTAGTTTATTAATTTTGTTTTAGTAATTAAAGTGCAGGATATTATTTAGAGCTAACTAACCTTTTCTCTTATTTCAATTTATGTAAAAAGGCCTGTAAGGGCATAAGCCCACCTTTCCTTTTTTTTTATGGCAATGTAATTGTGTAGCGTAGATTTTTCCTTTATTTTTTTTGGGTTGTTGTTTTGTTCGTAAAAGCGTAGAATAATAAAATTGAATATTTATTTTTATATATAGAAAATTAAATAACTTTCTCACATTAAGTAATAATAAATTACAAGTTTGTAATTTAAACAAAATTCATGTTTTTCTCATTTAAAGAAAAATCTAGTTTTAGATATATTACAAAATACAAAGTTTTGCCAAATAATCAGAAAATGCGAATTTTCCCAATAAATGTTAAATTGACTTTTTCTTTCGTAAATTAATAATTTTAATTTGTATCGATAATCGTGTAACAGTAGTATAATTGTAACAATACAAAACTTGACTAGGATAAAATTCTAGAGATTATAACTAGCACACCTAGAATGGTTTCCAAATTGGTTCTAAGTCAGAATTCTAAATTGTAGGGTTTCGAGGACTGTACTAGCATCATTCTGGAACCAACATCGAATCCAGTCATAATCAAGGCAAGTACAATTTGTGTTAGTTTACCAATTATTTAGTAATCATTTTATTACAAGTTTAAACCACGATGTAACACGGAACTCTCTCTGAGAGCATTGACTGATTGACTGTTGGTTACTGGGAAAGTAGTGTAATGAGTATGACCACATCCAAAGTAGTATACTGACTGTGTTAGCTTACCCCTCATACACACGGGGATAAGCCATATCGTATCAATAGGATACAACTGTACAACCCAATCCGGTCATATTCATTGCCTATTCACATCACAATGTTTTAACTGCTGGAAAACTATCTATTTCAAATTGTTTAAAAGTGCATAACTCTGTTATTATTTCAATTGTTGGATTATCATGAATTGTACTTTGCTCCCTCCTGACTGGAGACCAATATTTTTAGGTGATTGCGTCGTCGAGGATCTGATGTCTAACTCTGGTCCCGTAGAACTTGGAACCCAGAATCTTAAGAGCTGGATTAGTATTTATTTTTCTTTTGGAAACAAGTGTAATAATTGAATGCTGTATTAATTTTAGGCTTTTCAAATTGAATAAAATGTTTTTTATATTTCGTTAGAATTTTATCTGCATGAGTTTCACTGCTTGATACAGCTTACTGCCGCCGTCTCAACAACGGTGCAGGCTGGGCATGATCCGATTCGACCAAAGAAATTGGGACCGGGTCGTGACAAGTAGAAGTTCTGTAGGTCGGGTAGCATGTCTCCCAACCTAGCATTCCATGGTCCTTGTGATCTATTGACGAGGCAATTGACAGACACTAACAGGTTTACATAGAATATAGAATTTAGAGGTCATAACCCATTAGTCGACCAAGACCTTATGGACAAGAAGATAGCAGAAAGACTGTGTAAGCAAGAACACCGGGTAAGGTTTTGATTCTCGCAAAACTCTGATTCTCGCAAAACTCGAACTACTTGTGCCTCCTTTCAAAAATCTCGCATACTTGTATTTTGACTATCATAACCAATGCTGCTATTACAACCTAGTTTTGCAAGCTCACTCTGTTCTCGAGCTTGATTCAAGACATATATTTAGTGGGAACGCCTACTAACATATTGTCTAATCAGAATCGATGTATTACGGTCTGATCAACCGTAGTGCACCCGGTTCGCTCTCCCTCTGATTAACCTACGTGGATTGAGATGTGGATGTCTCTAGGATCTCATCCGCGACTGCATTGACAATTTCTCTTGAATTATACATTCACCTTTGAATCTCACAATTGTATTCAGTGACATCTCCCTTGAACTCTATTGTTTTTGTCTTTCACTGATTTGGAAAGACGATAGCTCATAATTGGTAGAGCGATACAGAGTATCCCCATGGCTATGATAGTTGTATACACAAGTGTAGCTACCATCGGCCAGCCATGTGACTAGAACCTTTCCTTGAGTTACTCGTTCTCCTCTCGACCCCCAAACTGCTATTGGGTCCTTCTAAACATCTGAACTTGAGAATGATTAGGGTTTTACCCTTAGTCAAAATGCCAACCTAGGGGATTCTCTCTTCTCAAGAACCAATTATTGTGAGTCTATAATTATTTGCTTGAAGCTTGCCTTAACTAGCAACTCTTAAGCCTTAACCCAACCCTTCCTCGACCAAAGCCCACAGTTAGACATGAGATGAGTGAACAAAGGAAAGGACAATCATTTACCGTGACTATGGAAGACACTCATCCCGAGATTGGTTTCCAACAAGTATTGCCCTAGTTATGAAAATTTTATTATTAAGACCTAACTAGTATTGGAACACCACAGTCACTAGTTTAGCCAATACCAAAGCTTAAATACCCTGTCATATTATGATCTACCAGTGGTCAACAGCAAAACATGATCACTACAACTCTGGTGACCATAGTCTGGCAGGCTTGACACCAATAGAGACTCACGACTCAGTTGTTACAAATCCTTTCATATGATGTACCTTAGAGTTGGTTACCCCGTCGATAACTCTCGTATACTGTGGACGAGTAGATCATTCTATTTTATCGATCATGTGTCTCATTTTCCATTTATTGAAGAACGATCCTTGACTTGACTTATATCTACCGTATCCCGTTATGTCGTGCCTTATTCTTTATTAACAAGAGTCGCGGTACAATACCCAGACCTTGGAATTCTTCTAACCTCATTATTCCTAAAACTATGCCCTAGCTTCTAAGGTGAGTAGACTGTAAGTCTTCTAAAATTTTGGGATATACGAGGATTACCAATTGATTAGAATAATTTTTATTAGGATGAAAATTAGTGCCCTATGGACTCCCACTTTCCATTTAGATCATTTTTGTCCCCGACCATGTCATTAATATTCGGAGCACGAGACCAGCTATTACCTTCCAACAAATTTTATATGCAAGATCTAGACGAGTCCACCTTCATCTAGGTATATCATGTCTCACTCAAACACGTCCTCTTATACTCTATTTTTATGGTACGACTTTCAGGTCAAAAGGACTAGCTATAACCCTTACAATAATACACGTAAACTTTTTGACTACAATTAGAGACTCAACCTCGACTCGAATCTTTCGACCCAATATATGGTTATGATCGACTCGAATCCCACGACGCACATGTCACTAGTGTGCCCCTCAATAGGGTCTTCTTGTGCTACTTAAACGCAAAAGTCATGGAATGCGCATCTTCAAGGCTTTTAGGAACCTGGCTAATCAACCTGACTGGCATCTAACTCAACCACCTGGGTGAAAACCTATTCTAGGTTACCCTAACCTAGCAAAAATAGTTTTATCATTAGGATCTTGCCCAGTCAATATAAGATTAAAATCCAAGATTCATCCAACCAATGATTGATGCCGATTAGGGAACCCATTAAGACCCAGTAAAACCCATCCATACATACCACCATAATTGGACTATAAAACCAAACTATTTGAAATAGGTCCCTATATCTATTATGTAGTCCCCATCTCTTAGAATGTGATCCGTAACCCTTTTCCATCTACCTGGAAGTCGCATCATGTATTGCGTTTTATCCCTTGCTCGTGTGTTTAAATAACCACGGAAGAGATCACAATCTTGATTTCTGAAATTTTGTTCTATTATGGAATCTTGTTTTGATTAAATTCGAGAACAAAACTTCTGTATTGCCCGGAGTGCAAGCCCTCGGAGAAAAGGAGGTCGGGTTAACGCGGATTCGATCGCCGGGGCTGCTCGAGGAGCGGTCGTCGATAGCCACAAGCGTGCGATGGAAGAAGTAGCGATCGGTGGTGCACGTCGACCTGAAGGCGACCGGCTGTGAGTAGGGGCTCTGGTCGGCACCGGAGTGCTATGGGTTGGCCGACGGAATGGGATGGAGCACGGCTGCCACAGCACGTACGGGGGAGGCGGACGTGCGCGGAGGCCCGTCTGTACCAGCACAAGGCGATGGTCGTCCGAACGAGGTGAGTATGGTGGTAGTTTTGTTTACTTGTTGGTGGTGGTAGATGTGGCTGCCGCGACGGTGGCCACGGTGGTGTTAAATTTTGGATTTTGCGTCTATGGCGGTGGTGTCAATGGTGAGGGTGGTGGTTGTGCCGGATTCGATTAATTTGGAGGAGACGGCAGGGATGGTGGTGGTCCAAACGGTGGTTGTGTCCGCAGTGGTTGTGCTGGAGATGGTGGTCTGGAGTTGGTTCTGGTAGTGAGTTGACGGGTGCCACGGTGGCTGCCATTGGAGACGGGGGAGATGGGTTGGTGAAGGTGGCAATAGCTGTGTCGGGGTTTGGTCGATCGGCCGGGACAGGCAGCTCGGGTTAGGTTTAGAATTTGGGTTGAGTCGGGGATGTAGATGGTTGGGATTGGCTGTGACTGTAATGCCCTGCTCCGTACGGCGCATTACGCTGAGACGTTGACTCAACGAGTCGTATTGACCGAATGAAATGTATCGATACGAATCGATACGAGGGTTACGTTGCCCCGAGCAATGCATCGAACTAAGTCGATTAGAAGAGTTACCTTGTCCCAAAGAATGCATCGTATTGAATCGATACAAAGCGCTGCATTGCCCCGAAGGATAAGTGCGTTGAATCGGCTCGAAGATAAGCCTTATGGACGTTTCTAAAAGAAGACTGAAGAAAAGACCAGCGCTCCTTGAAGACGGCTCTCAACAAATTCAAGATTTCGAGTCTGTACAAGGTCTAGGTCTTTCTGTATAAACACCTAAGGTTGGATTACAAATCATAAAGCTCTTCTATTTTTTCAGTCAAAAATCAATATCTAAAAGAATGTCATACCGACGGTATACCGCTGTATACCGACGGTATACCGTTTCTGAGCCACAAGAATATTCTATGATAAACATCGGCGTACCGACGGTATACTATGGTATACCGACGGTATACCATTTTGTGAGCCACAAAATGTTGTGTGATGAATATCGGCATACCGACGGCATACAACAGTATACCGACGGTATACCGTTTTGTGAGCCACAAAAATATTCTGTGACGAACTTCGACATACCGACGGCATACAACAGTATACCGACGGTATACCATTTTGTAAGCCATAAAATGTTCTGTGACGAACATCGGTATACCGACGGCATACCGCTGCATACCGACGGTATACCGCTTTATCTGATTTGATTTTTGAATAGACAAATACTAGCATTAAATGCTCCCCAACGGATATAATTATTACCGTTACTGTTCCAAATGGAATACCGACGGTATGCCGGTCCATACCGACGGTATGCCGTCTGGGTTATATTCAGGAGCATTAAATGCTACCTACTCTTGGTTTTCTATATAAATGGATTCATTCTCTCTCTTGAAGGTTATCCACTTAAGCCATAAATTTCTCAACAACCAAGAGCTCCACCATTACTACTCTACCCAAGCTTCTAATTGTCATCCAATCCAAAAGTGCTAGAGTATTCAAGAGTTGTACTTTTCATTCTTTAAGTGTTAGAAGATCAACAGTTCTCTTATTTTCCTTTTTGAAGTTGACGAGCCTTCGTAAGAAAACTCGTGTGTAAGAAGTTGGCGAGTTCTTTGGATCCAAACTCGTGTTGAAGTTGGCGAGTTCTTCGGATCCAAACTCGTGTGTACTATTTACTTAATAGTGGATTTAAGCCAGAGAGAGTTCCGGGACTGGATTGCCTCTAGGGAGGAGACCAGGATACATCGCATGTTTAATTTTCTTACTCTCTCTTATTTTATTTTAGTGATATAGCTTACTTGTGTTTAGTTTTATTTTATTTTCCTATTCACCCCCCCTCTAGGGTTCTACATATTCACCTTACGTCGGTGCAAGGGCGAGTGCGTCGATGTTGGTAAGAAGTCACGATAACAACACGGGATTGCTATTGGTTGCCTGTTACTTATACGAATCGAATAACATGCTTGCCATGATAATATGCTTACAGTATTCGAATATGCCATGAACTCATCCTAAGGAGAACATAGAAAGAGTACTAAATTGTATGTTTGCATGAATCAATACAATACTAAATGTCGGTTTGTTAAGTGGGCCTTTGATCAGTACAGCAAGGACGAAAGTACTAATCCTCCACTAGTTTGCTAGTAGGTTCAGGAAATGGTCTGCTTGCTGTGGCGCTTCGCTTGAACGCGTTGAGGCTTGGAATGCCGAAGCGTATTGAGGCATGCGACCGCATTGACGCTCGGACATGTAACAGGATTTATACGGCCAAGATATAGAAGGCATGATGTATGGAACGGTGAAATCCTTTGTGGACAAGAGAGAACCTGAGTGTTGTAGCCAATCTGGCATATATTATTGGGCTATCGAAAGCCTTTGTAATCTCATTTTTGAATATCAATAAAGAGAATTGTTTCGTATACTCTGTTTTCCTATCGTTGTTAATATCAACTCAAAGATAACTATCTGAGAACTTATCATCTTGCTTTGCATGAGCGCAACTCTAGGCTCGTGCGGTGTCACGCCCCCTGCGAGGACGATGATTCGGGTGATTCCGGGTCGGGGCGTGACAGTGACAGGGGAATCAGTCGGGGCGGCATGGATGCGGGTGATGATGGTGATGGAGGGTGGTGAAGGAAGATGGTGGGGTCGATGGGTTGGAGGCAGGAAGGAGGACACCAGTGGGGACGGGATTTAGTTTAAAAAATTTTATTGTGTCGGGGGTGTGTCCGACACGGGAAAAATGTATATATAAAAAGAATGGAATAAGAAAGCCACCCGGGGTCGGACCCGAGGCCGTCACGGCTGAGACGGAGGGTGTTGGCTACAGACACGATGCACGCACTTCGGTTGAGAAATTGTGGAGCTGATTGTGGAGAAATCCATGGAAAAGAGGATAATGAGCCTCTCCTAAGAGGTGGACTCTCCAAGTTGGATAAGACGTAGGAATGATTTAATCCCATTAGATAATTTCTACATTTAGTTTAAATCAATCATTTAAATCAAGATCAAATCTTAATCTAATTTAAATCCAAATAAATAAAATATAGATAATTCTCATAAATTAAATTGTCAAATAAAAATTTAATCCAAGTTTTAGTCATCATAAAATTTTGAATTATCTTTTAAAAATATTATTAATAAATAATTTTTGAAAATTGATCATAACTACTAAACTATTTGAAATACATTTTTAGTAAGTTAAATATTTAAATTAATTTCAAAAAAATTAATAAATTTATATATGAATTACATCTTACGTATTTGCATGAGAAGAAGATATTTTTATATGAACATAGTTTTCTAAATCACCATTAAAATAAATGCACCTTTTTATAATAATAAAATAATATCATTTATTTTTGAAATCTCGATGCGACGTTTTTCTTCCAACTTTACGTAAAAATAATAATTATCATATATTATTTTGAAAACTATCATATATAAATAAAATCTATAATAGAAAAATATTTTTTTCTAAAAAATATGTACCTCGCACATATTCGCTCTCGACGAGCAAATATGAAAACGTAAATCCGCCCGCGGCGTACAATACGCAAATAAAACTCAAAACCAAATTTATAAATAAATAAAAAAAATCATAGTAAAAATTTAGGGGGTTTACATCCTACCCAACTTACAATAATTTCGTCCTCGAAATTAAGAATAAGTAGGGGGTTGAGAAGGCACAAGGGTATATCGATACGATCAATTCATTGGGCGCGACAAGGAAACGACGTTTAACACAAACATGTATGTAGAAAGTCGTGAATTAGAAAAACGACGTTTAACACAAACATGTATGTAGAAAGTCGTGAATTAGAAAAATGCAAAAATAATACGCGAATATAGTATTGGATGAGGGTTGCTAGTTAGGCAATGATAACACGAATGCCAGGGATCGAGTAGATAAAAGAGAATAATTTAGGGGCTTGGGAGATGTGGTTCCTTGAGGGAATGCTAATCGTCTAAGTTTGAGGGTACGATTTAGGGAATAATTTGAAAAGTTTTCAAACGATTAGATGGTCACAACAGTAGGCCGAGAGTCGAAGGAAAGGGTGAGTACTCGAGGTAAGATCGCAGTCGCATGGCTTAGTTGATAGCTGGCTACACCTGTGCATATACCAATATAGGAGAAAACTTCGTGTCTATCTCTCAAGTACGAGTGTTCTGTCTTTCCAAAATAAAGGAAAGATAAAAAAACATAAAGAGTTCAAAGACGATGTTATCGAATACGAATACGTGGTTCATAGGCGACGGAATAATTCAAAAGAGAATTGTCAAGGCTGTCGCGGATGAGACTCTAGAGGCAAGTGTAACTGTCTCCATCCACGTAGAACGATATAAAAAGTGAACCAAAGTGTACTCGGTTGATCAGACCATCATGCACCGGTTCTGATTAGACAATATGTTAATGAGCGCGCGCTCAATAGCATATGTCATGAACAAGATTGATAAATGTATAAGCTTGCAAAACTAGATTATAGTAGCAACATTAGTCAAGATGGTAAAAACATAGGCACGTGAGGTTAAGATTGAAAGAAGTAGAATTAGTTCAAACTCCTTAGGAACCTAAGTTATGTCCTGTGTTGGTGCCTATACAGTCGTTCTAATATCTCCTTGTCTAGGCTTAACCAAAGTCATAGGGAATATTAGGTCGTAGGGTTTTCTACCCAACTTACAAGAGTTAAACTAATGGTGTTTTGGGACAAATGAAACATGTCTAACTAGTAGGAGTCACCTTTCTAACCTCTAGCAAGCACAAAGGGAAGATAAGAATAAAGATAGAAGAAATCAAGCAAGAAGCAAATCGATGAGTCAAGTGGTAGTTTGAAAACAGAATCGAGGAAGGAGATCAAGTATGTGGATGAGATCCTAGACTCTAATCCTATAGCAGGCTTGCTTGGTATGGTAAAGTAACCAAATAATTTATCTTGACCTGTATGGGCCACCACAAGGAAGGAGGTGCAGATAATCAAAAAAAGAGAGAAGATCAAATCATCAACTAATCAGATCCACCAAATCAACCTCATCGCTAAGAGTACCAGATACACAGAAAAGAGTCATAGAGAGCACTTCAAGAAGCTACTAAGTATCAGATTGTCAACGGAGTATAGGGGTCATTACATTACTCGATCTCTATCGGCACATTTTTCTATAATCTATTTTTTGTATTAGCAAATCCTTACTGTTAAGGCTTTGTTGTACTATTCAAAATTACAATATATAAAGAAAAAGAAAGGAAAGGAGTCTTGTATCAACCTGTCTCTTCTTCCCTTATCCCTCTAAAAGATACATATCATTCCAGATATACCTTTCCCAAACGCGATGGCGAACAAGTGTAGGTAAATGAGGAATATTAGGGTATGGTTAGTAGGTACCAATGAAGGATCAAAATGCTAAGTAGAAGTAGATAGGATCATATGTTTATAATGTATTTAGAATAGATGAGTAGGAGATGCATATATATATTTTATTTTTTTTTGAGTAGGAGATGCATATATATATATATATATATATATATATATATATATATATATATATATATATATGGGCATATTGAATATATATGGTATATGGTAGCAGGCATATGGATATGGGTAAAGGGTATAAAGGTATGTGGTATATGGCTAGGAGGGTAAAGGTAGGGTAAATGCCTTAGAGATTAGGTAAGCAATAGGGTATGGGTATGAGCAATCTATGGGATTACAAGACCTACTTTTATCCGATTGACCTAGAATTGGCCTAGAAACTAGTGTAAGGCTAGTTAAGTATGTTTATGATTCTAAATCACTGTTTGACATTAAAAATTCATATATAGGTCACTCGGACTCCAGTTCGAACACTGATTTATGTTTACAGCTCAGGACCACAGGCGAGTACATTCTCTGATAGTTTTATTTACTTGATGATTACTATGATACATGTATTTAGTGATGTTATATTTTATTCTAGACACGATGATACATGAATTAGTTCATATAGATCCTCAGTCATGAGATGTTACCTTCATATTGGACATTGTTTATTGTATTGATATTTAGACATTATTCATTGTCAGGATATTAAACATTGTTCATTGTATTGATTTTAGACATTGCTTTGTGATTCATATATTGTGACGTGTCATGGTTGGATCCATTGTACTAGTCGGGGTACGAAAATGCTATTTAGATATGTGATCATATCCTAGACATTTTGATAGTATAGACATTGTGAGAGGTAATCATATATCTTACTTATGGTTAGCCAGATCTTATTAGACATTGTGCAAGTTTCCAGACCGCTCACATATCTAAACTGGTATTTTAAAACACATAGATAGCAGCAGTTATTTCTGTTGCAGTTCATATCTTGTTATATGTCATATTGTACATGCTTACTTATTGTTCATTACTTGTCATTGCCATATATTAGTTTACCTTTTCATTATTTATTATATTTACTATTATTGTTTATAGTCTTTATTATGTTATTGGAACTGCTGTTAGAGTTGTGCTCGTTCCAATCCTGATTGGATAATATTTTTTAGGAATCGATCTGGAGGATTGATATCCACTTATTATGGAAACCAAGAGGGTGTAGGAGCAGAGTTGGCCCCGTAGCTCAGGAGTAGTTTGGAGTGATTGCCGGAAGGTCTAACTAAATTACTTAGTTATCTTAGATTCCATTATTAGTATTATAGTACTAGATTTGTCTCCGACAACTATTGATACATTGGGATTAATATTGGATTTAGTTTTGTTGTTTGTTTCTAGACTTATCTAGAAATTATAGATTTGGATTATCATCTCTTTACATTCTATCGTGTCATATCATATCGGGCTTTTAGATTTTGTGATTGAGTATTGTCATTGTCAGACATCATTGTTTCTTCTTTAGAATTAGATATTTGTTTGAGATGATTAGCTAGTGCTTGTCTAGACAGCTTACTACGTCAATGCTGCAGCGTAGGCTGGACGTGCCTCACGCACTCATACCCAATCATGCAGACGCAAGTTGTGATACTTTACAAGCACGCTTGGTTTTATGTTCCCCAGCAGCAGAAACTTCTTTGGCAACAACAATGGCTGACACTGAGCCATGCGCTTCCGAGTTGTTATTTTGCCCGAACTTGGCCAAGATCTTTCTCTTGCCATTAGCGGTGTTGGGGAGGGCAGAAAGAGACTTTGGGACCAAGCTTTACGAGCACGCTTGGCCTTCTGTACCTTGGCAGCCAGAGCAGTGTCTTTGTCCGATAGCATCGCTTCATATGCTTGTTGGTCGAATTGCACAACCAACATATTTTCAACTGAACCAAGCTTTGTGACATCGAATTGCACCATAACTTTCTTATCAATGAAGAAAGTTGTTCCCAGCAGAGTCGCCATTTTTGTTTCAACACAAAAAGTTCGAAGGACTGAAACTTTTGTATTAATAGTAGAATAAAAATAGGAATCCTAAACTGGAATTCTGAATACAATAGATCTGGGGATTGGGGCGATGGAAGTTAAGTATACTTCAACTTCTTTACTCTGTTAACGATCCGATGTGAAGGTTGATGAAGCTTGTTTACTGGTGAATTCCTGACAGCAAAGGGGGCTCTATCACTGAAAACTCTCTCTGGGAAGTCATAGCTTACGTAGCGTCAGTTGTGCGTGTGGTCTCTCTCTATGTGGGCATCTGTGTGTTGCGAGGAAGACAATGTCCACGATTTAGAGCTTTTCTTCACTACAACAGCTATCTGCTCATAGACAGAAAATATAATGTTTCATGCCTCAGAGGTGCATGAAGATAGGTAGGCGCATAGGCACGTGAAGTTAGTGGAGAGTGAACGTGCACGAGAATCACGTATAGCTCACCACGTGGCTCGAGATGTGCTACACGAAATACTGCATGTCAGCATACGATCTTTTCATGGTTAGTAGCTATGTGCATATCATCTCCCATTGTATACTGTAAAATAGCTGCTTAGGACTACTCCTGTACAGCTGTAAAAAGTGTAATAATGAAGATGACGAAACTACTGACATCTTTTTCGGAGTCTGAATAGTACACACAGCCCGAAGTTCATCACTTTATCCAAGAAGAAGATAAAAATCACCAGGCTCTTGATCATGTGGCAATTGAACCATGCATCTTTCTGTCTTTTACTTTAACTATGCGTCTTTCTTATGTTTCTTTGGCTATGTGTCTTTTTGATTAGTATCTCCAAAAACTCATAAAACTCCAAAGACTGATCTGCTTCAGACTTGAGATTTCAAGCCTAGGCTGTAACACCCAGCTTTCTAAATGAGAGTAATTTTAAAATTTTGTGTTTTTAATTATTTAATTATGATATTTAAATAATAATATAATTTTTGGTGATTTTTAATCATTTTAAAACTATTTAAAAATTATGACTTGTGATTTGATGTGCAGCTATTGAAACTGTAGAGACTGTCTGACCTAGAGCCTAACCCTGTGATTTGGAATATCTATTTATTATTTTTAGCCTAGGAATAATTTGGTCATTTTGACTTATTGGAATTTATTGATTAATTATTGGATTGGTGGTTGTTGATTTTGACTTTTCTAATTATGACTTAAGAGACTAACCTAGATGTTGACTCTAGTTAAGGTGACTTGATTAGCATGGTGAGACCCTAGTCTAACTTAAGTCAACTCAAGTTAGGTCACTTAGGATCAAGTTTGAAATAGGAGGATTGGTGATTTGGTCCATAGGCTTGAGACTTAGAAATTGGTTCCATGACTAGTTCAAATAGGCCCATAGCCCATTAGACTCAACCCTAACCCTAACTTTCACCTTATGACCAGCCACCTAGGGCTATCCCTCTATAAATAATCTCCTCATTTGATTGTTCTTGCCTCTTTTATGATATTTCAACAAGTTGAAGAAAGAGGTAATGTCATTTCTTCCCCAATCCCTAGATTCTTTATTTTTAATCCTTTTTCACTCTAGTCTTTTGCATATGATCCTAATCTAGCCCTATTTTGTATTCATGGAGAGAAATCTCAGTTTTGTAGCAATTTAAAGCATTGAGCTAGCAAGGAGGGATCCTCATTTTGGGTATTTTCTTGATGAAGAACAACCTATAGGTAACACTCTCTTAACCCATTAGATTTCTGATTTCTTTGCATATTTGCATAGCCCTAGGTGTCCCTAGCTGTAGGTATTGGTTTCGTATTGAGTCGTGTCCATTTCTTGTCCGTATCGGACACGTATCCATTGCTAGGTTAGGGTGTTTGATGAAATGCCCCAACCATTTATGTTTGCTATTTTTTCTAATGTTTTTGATTGAATTCCTAGATCTAGGGTTCGTCCTTAGATTGTGTCTTTGTTTTGTGATTTTGGGATTGTGTCGTGTCCATATAGGGACACGAACACGCCGTACAGGTCGCACAACATTGTCCTGCTGCTCGACACTGAGATCTCGATGCTCAGGACACGAGAGGACACAAAAATTTGTTGGGATGATGGGGCAATCATTGACACTATGCTCCAAATTTGGGAGCATATGTTTCACCACACGAGGAGAAATCACGCGCGTACTGGACACGCACTGTGTGCACACGCGCGAAAATCACTCACTGATACGCGCTCACACACACGACACGACACCACGTGGACACGTTGCAGGCTCATGAACACGTACCCCTACCCTAGGCGAACCTCTGTGCACAAGCACGAGACACGTGTCACCTTGTGTCGAGAGCACGAAGGCTCGACACGGCCCGACCGTACTGTGTGTTCCAGTCTACACGTTTGGGTTCGAATGGATTTTGGGACACTTTTTGTCCAGTTTTTGGACACAAGATGAATTGGTAGACACGTGCACATACTCTAGTATCATTACCAACCATTAGTTTTAGATAATAATGGTAATTTTGGTTTCGAATTGGGTTTCCCCAATATCTCTGATACTGCACAGTACCAGAGAACTAGTTCTCTGTTTTCATTTTAAATTCATAATCTTGATGATTAATTCATGATGTTAGTTATTGTTAACATGCTATTATCTTGCCTAACCTGTAGGCTATAGATTAGGGTTTTATTTTGAGTGAATTGGTTGAGTTTGGTGTTCGAACTTGTCATTTCAGAAATTGTATACATGTAGCACTTAAACATTGGTTTTGAATGATTAGTTCGATTTCAAGTTTTAAAATACAATGTTTGAACTGTACACATAATTGAATGATGGAGATTATGTTAGGGTTTCATCTCTTACATGTTAGGTTCATGTTGATTAGGGATTTATGGATGATTGTACTGTTTAGGACTGCTAACTATTAAAACTAGAAATATAAACTATCACATTGAACTGAGCATACCCTCATTCACACATGAGAGCAATGTTGATGGACACACTTATCACCCACCTATAGCCTATGTTCTGTCACACACTGTTTTGGTTGGTAGTTCAATGTAGAGACACACAAGACACATTTTGCACAAATCTGAAATCTGAGATTTCAGTCCACTGTTTTACCAAATTTTTGAGACTTATTTGGTCTGAACCTGAGAACTCTACACTGTCATGTTCACAAAAACTGAAAACATGTAGATTATACTATACACACCCTATATACCCCTACCTACACTGTCACCTGAGAATCACATTATCACAAACCTATCTACTGATTTCTATGTACATATCTAATCCTATACACACACACATTGATGCACACAGGACGCTCTACACTTTGACATGCCCACACACTTGTGCACTGTTCTGAAATTCCTGAGAACAGGAAAGACACACACTCTGGCACTTACACAAAACTGAATCTGAGATGGATTTACACATCTCACACACCCATGAGTATATTCCTGTCATTGTTACCAAGCTGTATGCATAGCTATATCGAGAATTGATGTTAGTACATTAGGATTCACATGTTAACACTATCTATATGTGCAAGTATGCCCACTTTTCCTTTTTCCAATTACCAAGCCAAGTTCATTTGTATATAATTGAATGCCTGTATGTAATGCAACCCTTAACCCCTTAAATTGAAATGCTAGTTAATTTCAGATTTTATATGTAAACCACCATGCCATGTAACCCTCCTCTAATGATTGCCATGATGTATATAGATAATTGTAAAGTATAGATGCATGTTACATATATCATAACTAGTTTACTTCTAAAATGTAAATAGATGTAACCTTGTTAACTTGTGCCATGTTCTAGTGTAATCTATAACTAGTGTTTGATTTCCCCTTTGTTGTGCACCTCCATGTTCACACACACACATAGTTATACATGCAATCCTTTCTCTCTCATTATATAATGTTGATTATAGCTCAATGTGAATGTACCCTTGATGTATGGCTTGATGTGTTTGGCTTGTATAGCTTTGGTTGGTGTGTGCTTGCTAGGATAGACTGGTTAGGCTTAGTGAGACTTGATTGAGTTAGAAGTGGCCTAGTTGACCTAGTTTGACTAGTATGGTTGACTAGAGTTGACCAAGTGTTGACTCTAGTCTAGTTTGACCTAGACAGCATGCAGATGCATTGTACATTTCATCTATCATCCCCTGTATATGTCTTGACTTGTGTTGCTCTAACTAGAAGTCAGGTACCTCATCTCGGACAGTGTCACGACCCGCACCTACTGTTAGGGTACGAACGCGTAACAACGCCCAGCCTACGCCGCAGTGTCGGCGGTAGAACGTTGTTCTAGGTCACTATCTAACCAACAACTCACGCAATGAATAATGTACTCATCATGATCAACTCCGAACGGAGGACAAGTATAAGATATCGTAACTCAATCATAGTATAAGCACGATAAGATAACACAGAAGAAATAACTAAGAATAGAAGACAACTACTAAAATAACAACTCTCAACAATCTCAGATACTACACAAGTCTCAATCCACTACAACAAGTTTAACATAGAAAAACATATGCTAGTCTACTAAACTAAATCTTGATCACTCCTGAGTATCGGGGCCAAAGGTAGCCATCCTGCCTCCGGGTCCATAATATGTAGATAAGTGTCCTCAGGGCAATCATCTGTAAAATTTTCAACAGGTCCAGTCAGGACAGGAACGAGTACAACTCATCAAGAAATCCCAAGTAAATGACAGAGAACTATAAAGCAGTTATAAACAGTTTTATTGATGAATATGGCAGTTTATATTTAGGTTGTGGTATAGAGAAGCAGTAAGATACAAGGGAAGTAAAGTAACTAAAACAAGAGAAGAATGATGGCAATGAAGACTATAAAATAAATCTAGCTGAACTAAGGTAACATAATAAGTCCAGATAGTAAATGTAAACAAGTGCAAAACCCAAATAAATCCAGACAACATGAATTTGATACCAGGTGGTTCCAGTACAAGATGAGTCCGGTATAAGGTGAGTCCAGTTGGTGATCAAAGGTTCCAGGGTGAGTCCAGCCGATATTCTAACAGTGTGTTTTAAAATATCGGGATCGACATGTGAACGGCTGTAGGTAATACGGCACACCGCACACTCGGCCAAGTGTGGGATGGCTATCGTTCCAGTATAATTCCAAGGGAGTGGTTCCAGTATTTGGGTATGTTCACATGCCTATTCCAATATTTTCCCGCCCAACAAGTACAAGTGAATCCATAATCCGACACAAAAATAGGTATAAGTCCAGCCAGTATACGAATGGTTCCAGTAAATGATTCCAGGGTGGTTCTAGTAGATGATTCCAGTAGGTGGTTCCAGTAGGTGGTTCCAGAATAGAGGCCAGACTTAAATAAGTGAGTGTCACATGAAATGGATCCAGTAATATCAAATCGTGTTTGTAATACAGAATCAAATAGAACTAGCTACAACTGAAGTATAG
Organism: Iris pallida; assembly: GCA_029216955.1. Taxonomy (NCBI): domain Eukaryota; kingdom Viridiplantae; phylum Streptophyta; class Magnoliopsida; order Asparagales; family Iridaceae; genus Iris; species Iris pallida. The sequence goes on from JANAVB010039020.1 coordinate 6,679,613, forward strand.
TAAACGACAAGTAAATGGAAGAACTATCAGAGAATGTACTCGCCTGCTACTCTGAGAAGAGTAGTATAATATCAGATGCCTGCACCAGAGTCACAATGTCCTAAACAGAGTAATATGGGTTATAATATGTTTAAAATAAGGCAAATGATGGTTATGATGCAATCTATATAATTTCTACGCCAATCTAGGTCAAAGTCAACTCTAAGTCAACCCTGGTCAACTATCTAGGTCAAACTAGGTCCAAGTCAAACTTGGTCAACTCTAGGTCGACCCAAGTCAACTACAATAGTCAAACTAGGTCAATACTAGTCTAGTCAAGTCTCACTAGGCCTATCCAGCCTATTCTAGCAAGCACACCCAATTTCTAGGCTATACAAGCCAACCACACTCCTACACTGGCATTCAAGCCAGAAACACAGGTTTATGAGCCATAGGCTATATGCCTAGGCTAATCGCATAGGGATACACCCAAGTGCAATGTGCCATGCATATAGGCTATAGGCCATATAGGCTATATCATACATATACACCGCATTATTATCAAGCATATAGATATATATACATATCAATACATATATATATACCTATGTACAGAGAATAGGAAAACACATATGTGTCCAAGTGTGTGTGTGTGTCATGAGTGAGAGTGTGGGAGAATACAAGAGAGTGGGATATGGGATGTGTGTGTGTATGAGCATGATACAGTGCAATGTGTGTAGGCTAGGTGTATATATCAATGTGTGTGTGTGTGTGTAGAGAGTGGGCAAGTGACAGGAAAAACCATGTGTGTGAGGGTCCATTTCAGATTGTGTGTGTTAGGCTAGTTCATGGGTGAGAGTGTCATTAGAGTTTTCATGTGTGTGTGGGTGATATGGTGTAAGTTAATGAGTGTGTGTGAGCATGTGTGGGTATGTGTTTAGGGAAAACAAAGAATGGGGTCAACCTAGACTGCTATAGGTAATAGGTGGACTGAATATTAATTAAGTTCACAACATACAATCAATTGAAGCTGAACAAGGATTCAATAACCCAACCAATATCCTCTACTCCCATCTAAACTGATACAAATATCAAGGGACTGAATAATGCATCTCAGTTCTCATATTTGAATTATAGGTTCCAGGTTGTAGCTACCACCAGTGTCTCATATCAGTTAATGCTGATACATAGGGTATCATGGAACCAAAACCCCAATATCCCTTCTACAAATGTTTAAAACTGAACATTCACCCAGGCCTGTAAACTGGAACCCTCTCCCTCTAATACATATACAAGGCAAATCAAATATGTGAATGCAGTGAATGAATGCAGTGGTGTGTATCAATGGGTGTAATGAGAATTGTTCTCAGGAACATATAAGAATGAATTCTCAGTGTGTGTACGCTAAAATCAGTTTGGTGTGTGAGAAATCTGAAAATAATAGTTCAACCGAATTGGCAGTTCACTCAACACCATTCCAAATCAAAAACCCATTAATCAATATATCAAAGAATTGGAAGCATCAACATTCATACATATATTCTCAGGAAATGGGAATCAAATTCTATTCTCAGTGTGTGTGTATATGTAAAATCTGTGAGAGTGTAATAGAATAGTGTTCTCAGGTTTTTCTGAAATTAGTGACAGTAAGCACATTCAAAACCATTTGAAGTCCCAAAACCTAACACCTATCGATAACCAAGATTAAGGCAACCTAATACACATATAAATGGATTAAATATGTTAATTAAACACTAACATTCAGTTTAGATGGAAAGAAAGGTTCAGGTTTTCGAAATACATACATGGTATCAGTGAATAGTGTAAACGACCTTTAAATTCGAAAGAAAACCAATAAATCAACAAGAAAGGTGTACAGTGGGTAGGTATACATTACACATGTCGTGGGGGATGTGTTCGTGTCCAGGAAACTGGACACGAACGTGTCCAAACAAAAATTAACACAGCAACGACACAGTTCAGAAAAAATCCTCGTGCTGAGGTGCAGAGTAAGCTAGGACACGACACGTTGCACGACACAAGTCGTGGTCATGCCCACGTGTCCACCTAGACTAGGGGGACGTGTCCAAGTGTCTGCACGAACCCCAAGATGTGTCGTGTCCTAGTTTCGAAGCCGTATCAGTGGCTCGAAATTACGTGTGTGCGTGTCAGGGCATTTCGATGTGAGCTCGAGAACTTCCTCGACTCGCAACCAAGTGCCACAAAACTTGGTGAGGGTCTATTCAGACATGGGACCCATCACCTCACCAAATTCCACGTGTCCTAGTGAAGTGTCGTGTCCTGTGTCAGCCCCGAAATGAAGGGGATGCGCACAGCATGTACGAGCAGACACGAGACAGTGCAGCCTCGTTTCCTTCGTGCACAGACAACGAGAACCCACAAAATTTTGTGGGGGTTCTGTCAGTCAGTGCCCGCACCTACACACCAATTTTTGTGGTGTTTTGTGTCATGTCGTGTCCGCAAAGGCACTCGAACAGCAGGACAGCCGCACGGGCCTGTGCGCAGTGTCGTGCACGACTTGCGTGTCCATTTTGGACATGAAATGCGCACAAAAACCAACTCAGTCCTCAACATATATTACTGTACACATCAAGGGCTTCAAAATCATGTAATTAGTTTAGCAAAAATCGAAATTAAAATCCTTAGAGGCATTTCATCGAACACCTAACATACACTACGACACGTGTCCGATACGGGCACCAAACGGATACGAAATTCATCCAAATTTTAGGGACACCTAGGGGACTCCAAGATCTACCCTACATACAAAGAAAACTGAAATTTAAATCAATTTAAAGGGTTTTACCTATAGGTGCAAATTGTATAGAAAAGCTCCAATGAGGGTGTTCTTCTTGATGGCCAAATGCTCCAAATTGATCACAAACTGAAATAGCTCTCCACCAACAGTCCATAAACTCAAATTAGAACCCAATGCAAAAGACTAGGATGAAAAAGGAGATCAAATGAATAAAATGAGAATTTTTTGAAGGGGAAAACTTACCTTTCTTTTCTTCAAGTGTTGGAATGATAAAAAGAGGCAAGCCCTAATGAACAAGTGTTTAAATAGGGTGGGGATCCCTATGTGGCTGCTCATAGGTTCAATAATTAGGGTTAGGGTTCACTAAATGGCCCATGGGCTTAAGTCATGATCAATCAAATCATTAAATCATAAGTCATTTCATGAAATCACAAGCCATGACTTAAATTCACTAAACCAAATCCCCTCATTCTAAAACTATTCTCTAATGACTAAAATAGGTTAACTCAAGTTAGACTAGGGTCACCATGGCTAGGGTTAGCTTCTAGGCTAGTCCACTAGGTCTCAACAAGTCAAAGTCAAACTAGAATTCACCAATTCAACAAATCACCAAATAATTCAAATAAGTCAAAATGACCAAATTACCCCTAGGCTAAAAATGATAATTAATCATCCTAATGACATGGTTAGGCTCTAGGTCATGCAGTCTCTCAGGTTTTACTAGCAACACATCAAAATCATAAGTCATAACTTAAACCAATTCTTAAATAGTTTAAAAATTATTAAAAATCACTAAAAATCATAATGTGAAATGAATATCAATAAATTATAATTATAATTACAAAATTTTAAAATTACCCTCATCTGGAAAACTGGGTGTTACAATCCTACCCACCTTAGAAAAATTTTGTCCTCGAAATTAAGATGATCGCACCCCTACTAGGTCAAACCCCCAATCAAAGTCGAAGCAACACAATCCTACTGGTCGTGATTTCACAGTCTCGAACAGGGTAGCTACACTATCTAGCAATCACAATAATATCCTGGCAGGTACTAATGGAATCACACAACAAGATGGAAAGAAGAACAGGAAGACAGACCAGCTAACCCGTCACCCGTAGCGTCGGTCTACTAGACTGTCAGCACAGAAGCCCTGCCCCTCTGGGGTGTATCCCTTTGTTGGTGCGGGGCACGGTACTGCACTACAGGTGGCCTAGCTCCCTCTATCTAATTCTTGACACTCAAGTAATATCCACCCTGATATTCTACTCAATTTCTCTAGGGCACCATCTATATGGTATCTATCCTGCAATCTAATAATCACACCCGTCTATTCAGAACCATGTCACCAGAATCCTCGTTACACCAGTAAGTATGGCTGTGATAATCCATAGAGTCCACAACTAATGTACATACATCTAGAATCATGGTATTTAAAATTTTTGCATTGCCGCTAGCTTGGCTGCAAAAACTTTAAATTCCCACACCCGAGAAATACATCCAAAATCAGACTCTATCTCATCGCCCAACCAACTGATATGGCCGTAGAAGACTCTAGATTCCATGACTGATGCAACCTAGCCCATAATGTTATCTTGGTAGAAAATCAAGTCAATAATGAATACCAAGAATCAAATTCAACAATGAATCAAGGAAGATAGACAGATATTGTCAGAATCGAATTTTGGGATAGTTATAATGAGATTCTCAAGGGTCATCCCAGAAATCTTCTCAAGTAGTCCTATCTGGGATTGAGTACCTCTCCATTAAAGCCTATCTTTCAATCCTATCGCAGGCTCGCAGCAGTACAACTAAGTCATCGTACTACCACGATATCGTACTAATGCGACTTTCGACCTGCATGGGCCACCACTAAAAACGTGTCACGACCCGCACCCACTGTAAGGGTACGAGCGCGTAACAACGCCCAGCCTACGTCGCAGTGTCGGCGGTAGAACGATGTTCTAGGTCACTATCTAACCAACAACTCACGCAATGAATAATGTACTCATCTTGATCAACTTCGAACGGAGGACAAGTATAAGATATCGTAACTCAATCACAGTTTAAGCACGATAAGATAACATAGAAGAAATAACTAAGAATAGAAGACAACTACTAAAATAACAACTCTCAACAATCTCAGATACTACACAAGTCTCAATCTACTACAATAAGTTTAACATAGAAAAACATATGCTAGTCTACTAAACTAAATCCCGATCACTCCTGAGTGTCGGGGCCAAAGGTGTCGTGCCCCGCTCCCGTAGGAGCGATCATCCTCGCTAAGGCGTGATGCCGCACGAGCCTAGATTGCGCTCGTGCAAGGCGGGTTCCATAACGGCCGATTTCAGCGGCTGCGATGGGGTCGTCGCACAGAAGTCCCAAGCAAAGACATTGAATAATAGCAGCGTAATTTAAAACAAAACACAAGTCATTGTAAAACATTCTTTTATTGATATTGAAACAAAGATTACAGTGGGGCGCAAGGCCGAGATTACATGTCTCTCAAGCTCACTCAAGCTCACTCATCTCAAGTCACTCAGCTCTCTCTCATCTCTCAAATACAAGTCTTGATCCAGCGAAAGCTTCGGAAGGCGACGTCCATACATTATGTCACATATAAGTCTTTAATCTATGCGGCCGCACGCTTCGAATCGTCAAGGAACTCCATACCTCGACGCGTCCAAGCGAGCTCCGCGCCACGAGCTTCTACCTGTGCCTGCACATGTAAACTATGTGGGTGTCAGTACTCAACTGTACTGGTGGAATGAGCTCCTCGCCCACCCATACAAAACCAACATGTTTACTTTACTTTATGCAACATAGTCCATTCTTATCAATTGTCTTTCTAGTCTTGTCTTAGGATCAGTTTTATGACAGACGCCTTGGCATACTTGTGTCTAAGGACCATCTCGTGCTTGCAACAGTAACATCCACTCGACAACGTTAACCTATCAAGTCGTGCTTGCCTTACGGCTCAAAATTAGAGATACAACTACACGATGAGACTCCTTTTCTATATGACCGTGCTACAAAACCCTTGCTAAGGCCGTGCCTCACAACTCAGAGATACTTAACCATATCGCCGCCTCGCGGTCCTTTGCCGCTAGGCGGCCCTTGCTACTTTGATCACCAACTGACCCAATCAAGACTTGTGAACTTAGTGTCACTTACCCAACTTGCCTTGCGGCGATTCCTGACTTAAACTCAAATAACTCAAACCCAACACTTGAGACTTGATGCCACGTCTCGTGCCGAAGCACGACACCTATGTTGAAGCCAAATCTTAGGCCCAAACTTGTGTTCCAACTTGTACACACATTCAACTCAACTCAATCCAAAGGCATACACGCGGATAGCCGCTACTTGCCGACATCTATATGAACTTGGCCACTAGCATCACAAGCTATCCTGAGACGTATAGCTTTTTGTTAAATCGGGGACCTTCCAACGCAAATAGCTAGCATCCGTTGTAAGTCCCCCGCTTTAACCCTATGCTCAAACCTTATGCACCACTATACCCTGTTTCCTCCTAGGCCGAGTCGGTCCCATGGCCCAGGGTTGCCGCTCGAGAAAACATCGCCCTTGTCGACAAGTTGTCCATGACCATGCAAGACTCGACTCAACTGACGTCTCACACAGTCATCATTCTTTCAGTGTTTCTCTCTCTTTCAAAACCATATTCCAGACTTCCATCCTTGAGATCCCTCGATGACCCACGGTCGCGAGCCTTCTCCCTTGATACTCATTGAGATCCCTCGACGACCCACGGTCGTGAGCCTTCTCCCTTGATGCAATATCCTTTTTACTCAACTTAGAAATGACTACTTGATGGCCCCCTTTTCTAAACTCACTTGAATCAAGTGTGGTCCTTGCCTTAAATACTAAGTCCGTGCATCGTGCCTTAGGCCAACCGTGTTCCACGCAACACTACCGCCCAAGTCATACCTCATATGACGGGCCTTGGGATCGTGGGACTATTTAACTTGACAACCGCAAAATGAGTGGGACAGCACTTGGAATGACTTAGGTCGACCGGCATAACTTTGCCTAACTTACTCAAGCCTACAACTTAACCCGAGGGACGAGCAAAGGCTATGCCAAGCCTTGCGCAGTGGAATCGTGCACGCTTTATCAAGCGTTTATGCGGGCGACGCCTATAACTTAGGCAAGTTCATAGTTTTGTGTCGAAGACCAACTTTCCTTCTCCCAAGCCACGGGACGAAGGACCGAGTGTCATTTTCAAAGCATGCCGTACACCAACTCTAAGCCGACCGTGGGACGTTTTCTATGTTCTAACTCATTTTGACCCGTCGGGATTATTTCCTTAGCTATGTGGATTCATCTCTTTTATTATTAAGCCTACTTGTGCAAGTTGAAAACACGATTTATTATGTGAAGGCAAAGATGAGGCAAGTTCACCGAAACTACCCCACCTGAGCGATGTCTTCGAGTCGTCATTGTAAGGCCAAGCCGAACGCCGTCGACGTTTTGATTCCTCCGATTGACTGAGCGGGACGGGGCACTACATCATACACCACTCAGAAAAAGTTTCGTCTTCGAAACTAACTGAGTACTTACTTATTGACTTATCACTTTGTTCAACATTCAAGAACTCTCGCACACACTACGCCTATGCGTTTCTCAAATCCGAGCCACGCTCGTGCTACCCTCAATCCTTTCTTCAAAACTTACGATCTCAAAATCCTCGATACTTTCCTGTTTCTCAAGTCTCACTTGATTCAACGTATCACTTAGTATGGATCGTGCACATATTCTAGGCATCCCCAAAATACATGTATTTCAACCAAGCCTCGTGATAGCGAATCCCGCTATCAACACTCGAGTCGAATCGTGCACGTATTCAAGCGTCCTTGAATATACATGCATGTCAACCGATACTCGCGAGTGGTGCCTCCACAAATCCTACCACTTCGTACTCGGACGTCTGCCTAACTACTAGGCTATGTCTTTCCGTCAGTATTGGAATCATAGTTCCCAAACAACAATATCAACACTGACCCCATCCTAAGGTCAAACCAAATTGATAGTACGGGGTCTTTCTACCCAAGCTCGTATCACTCCGATTTCTAAACTTCGAGCATAGATTGCCTACACATATCCTAACATTTTATCGCACGGGGTCCGAGTCATTCAGCAAAGCCATCCTACGACAACTCACGTTCAACCAATTTCATGACGTATCCAAATTGCTCATTCAATAAGTCATCTTGTATAGTTTATCCTTTCAAACACGTTCGATATAGTTCGCCTATCAATCCTTCTAAGTCAAGCACGCTATGACACAATTCCTCGCTAAATCATAATTCACGTTTCATATTCCCTAAGTTATTTATCCCAATTCATGTATTCGATCATGAGGTCGTCTAACTTAACAATACGTTGCGCCCCGATCTCACGCGAGTCAGATTATCTACGGTGGACATGAATCACCATGCACGCTCCTGTGGGATAATCATCCTCATCGGGACGTAACTCTTGTTTTGCGTCTAGACTAATTCATTTTCGATGCGTGGATTGGACCTATTCAATCCTTAAGTTTATTTCATTCATCAATCGCAAGTCCTAGCATCTTCAATTTTCCTTCGCATCAAATCGACAAGTCGAGACAATCAACGTTGCCGCGTCCTAATTTTCCCAGTTCGATCATTCCTGCGACATGAATCACCATGTCAGCGCTCACGCGGAACGATCGCCCCAAATTCGACGCAACGTATGTGCGAGGCTAGAGTTGCGCTCGTACAAAACAAGATCTTCGACGTTGTGGTTATCCACGTAACCACCAAGACACAATCATTTTCATCCAACATTTATCTCGATCAAAATCCTAAGTATAGCATCCAACCGAACAATAACACTTGCACGATCGTTATTCACCGAGTCAGAGTACCCCCGAGTTATTGCATATCGATCTTTGATACACCTCAATACCATTGACGATATGCATAACCTGACGATCTTCCTTTGCAACCAATTTCGAGTCGTGCGTATGATGCTATCGTCCGACTGGATAATCTCCTCGACATTCAAATTCAAGTTCGATCATTATCCCTCGAATCATTCACAATATCAATTTCCTTAAACTAATTTCACGTATTGTTCATCCGTTTATCTTGAGTCATCGACCAACGTATTCCCTCATTTCACATCATTCCTTTGCTAACTCAAATCATCGAGCAACATTCATTTCAAATCCTCAGAGTCATTGCGTAACTTTAAAATCAAGCCTTTCATGTACGCTATCTACCTGTCGTGCTAACTTTTTCTATATGATCCGCCTATCGATTTCCTCGATCAAGTCATCCATTCGTGCACCCTAACTTTTCTTCGATTCGATCTACCTACTCAGTCATTCTCGTGTTTCATATTTCGCACAATCCTCAATCCCGTGCACGTTCCGTGCGTGTCCATTTCTAGGTTGTTCGAATCCACATCGTCAAATCTCAAGACTAACTTATTCAACGATACTTAATCTACGGCTTTGCATACACGCGATGCTTGCTGATAGACTCATCGACATCCCGCATCCTCAATTGATCGATCGACATTCCTGAGCCTATCGCATACACCACTCAGGAATGAAGTCATTCAACAATTCCTCAAAACTATTATTCGAATCAGAATTGACTTCTTTGAATCCCGTTCGAACCATTCCTCAATTTTCAAGCACGCTCATCTATATCGCACTAACGTTATCGTCACTCGATAGCACCCCTATCGATAGTCCTCTCACTTTACTCATTCGAGTTTAACTCATTCTTGCTCGACACTATTTAATTCCCGCACTCGACTTTTCTAAGGTCGACGCAACTTTGGTGTATATGCCCAGCCCGACTTAGCCAATCGCGCTTATGCGAACCATCTTTTTATTTTTTTTCTAAAACTGTTCTCCTACGTTTTGCAAAATAGTTAGACTTATTGTATGGACATCCCGTGAAATATTTGAGAAAGAGCGCACCAACGATATCGATATACGGAAGCAACATTCAGAGTTTGCGGAAACAGCAGAGTTAAAGAATTCAATCGATAGTCCAAGGACGTAAAACCGTGCTCTGATACCATTATGTCACGCCCCGCTCCCGTAGGAGCGATCGTCCTCGCTAAGGCGTGATGCCGCACGAGCCTAGATTGTGCTCGTACAAGGCGGGTTCCATAACGGCCGATTTCAGCGGCTGCGACGGGGTCATCGCACAGAAGTCCCAAGCAGAGACATTGAACAATAGCAGCGAAATTTGAAACAAAACACAAGTCATTGTAAAACATTCTTTTATTGATATCGAAACAAAGATTATAGTGGGGCGTAAGGTCGAGATTACATGTCTCTCAAGCTCACTCAAGCTCACTCATCTCAAGTCACTCAGCTCTTTCTCATCTCTCAAATACAAGCCTTGATCCAGCGGAAGCTTCGGAAGGCGACGTCCATACATTATGTCCCGTATAAGTCTTTAATCCATACGACCGCACGCTTCGAATCACCAAAGAACTCCATGCCTCGACGCATCTAAGCGAGCTCCGTGCCACGAGCTTCTATCTGTGCCTGCACATGTAAACTATGTGGGTGTCAGTACTCAACTGTACTGGTGGAATGAGCTCCTCGCCCACCCATACAAAACCAACACGTTTACTTTACTTTGTGCAACATAGTCCATTCTTATCAATTATCTTTCTAGTCTTGTCTTAGGATCAGTTTTATGACAGACGCCTTGGCATACTTGTGTCTAAGGACCATCTCGTGCTTGCAACAGTAACATCCACTCGACAACGTTAACCTATCAAGTCGTGCTTGCCTTACGGCTCAAAATCAGAGACGCAACTACGCGATGAGGCTCCTTTTCCATGTGACCGTGCTACAAAACCCTTGCTGAGGCCGTGCCTCGCAACTCAGTGATACTTAACTATATCGCCGCCTCGCGGCCCTTTATTGCCAGGCGGCCCTTGCTACTTTGATCACCAACTGACCCAATCAAGACTTGTAAACTTAGTGTCACTTAACCAACTTGCCTTGCGGCGATTCCTGACTTAAACTCAAATAACTCAAACCCAACACTTGAGACTCGACGCCACGTCTCGTGCCGAAGCACGACACCTATGTTGAAGCCAAATCTTAGGCCCAAACTTGTGTTCCAACTTGTACACACATTCAACTCGACTCAATCCAAAGTCATACACGCGGATAGCCGCTACTTGCCGACATCTATATGAACTTGGCCACTAGCATCACAAGCTATCCTGAGACGTATAGCTTTTTGTTAAATCGGAGACCTTCCAACGCAAATAGCTAGCATCCGTTGTAAGTCCCCCGCTTTAACCCTATGCTCAAACCTTATGCACCACTATACCCTGTTTCCTCCTAGGCCGAGTCGGTCCCATGGCCCAGGGTTGCCGCTCGAGAAAACATCGCCCTTGTCGACAAGTTGTCAATGACCATGCAAGACTCGACTCAACTGACGTCTCACACAGTCATCATTCTTTCAGTGTTTCTCTCTCTTTTAAAACCATGTTCCAGACTTCCATCCTTGAGATCCCTCGACGACCCACGGTCGCGAGCCTTCTCTCTTGATACTCATTGAGATCCCTCGACGACCCACGGTCGCGAGCCTTCTCCCTTGATGCAATATCCTTTTTACTCAACTTAGAAATGACTACTTGATGGCCCCCTTTTTCTAAACTCACTTGAATCAAGTGTGGTCCTTGCCTTAAATACTAAGTCCGTGTATCGTACCTTAGGCCAACCGTGTTCCACGCAACACTACCGCCCAAGTCATACCTCATATGACGGGCCTTGGGATCGTGGGACTATTTAACTTGACAATCGCAAAATGAGCGGGACAGCACTTGGAATGACTTAGGTCGACCGGCATAACTTTGCCTAACTTACTCAAGCCTACAACTTAACCCGAGGGACGAGCAAAGGCTATGCCAAGCCTTGCGCAGTGGAACCGTGCACGCTTTATCAAGCATTTATGTGGGCGACGCCTATAACTTAGGCAAGTTCATAGTTTTGTGTCGAAGACAAACTTTCCTTCTCCCAAGCCACGGGACGAAGGACCGAGTGTCATTTTTAAAGCACGCCGTGCACCAACTCTAAGCCGACCGTGGGACGTTTTCCATGTTCTAACTCATTTTGACCCGTCGGGATTATTCTCTTAGCTATGTGGATTCATCTCTTTTATTATTAAGCCTACTTGTGCAAGTTGAAAACACGATTTATTATGTGAAGGCAAAGATGAGGCAAGTTCACCGAAACTATCCCACCTGAGCGATGTCTTCGAGTCACCGTTGTAAGGCCAAGCTGAACGTCGTCGACGTTTCGATTCCTCCGATTGACTGAGCGGGACGGGGCACTACAAAATGTAGCCATCATGTCTCCGGGTCCATAATATGTAGGCAAGTGTCCTCAGGGCAATCATCTGTAAAATTTTCAACAGGTCCAGTCAGGACAGAAACGAGTACAACTCATCAAGAAATTTCAAGTAAATGACAGAGAACTATAAAGCAGTTATAAACAGTTTTATTGATGAATATGGCAGTTTATATTTAGGTTGTGGTATAGAGAAGCAGTAAGATACAAGGGAAGTAAAGTAACTAAAACAAGAGAAGAATGATGGCAATGAAGACTGTAAAATAAATCTAGCTGAACTAAGGTAACATAATAAGTCCAGATAGTAAATGTAAACAAGTGCAAAACCCAAGTAAATCCAGACAACATGAATCTGATACCAGGTGGTTCCAGTACAAGATGAGTCCGGTATAAGGTGAGTCCAGTTGGTGATCAAAGGTTCCAGGGTGAGTCCAGCCTATATTCTAACAGTGTGTTTTAAAATATCGGGATCGACATGTGAACGGCTGTAGGTAATACGGCACACCGTACACTCGGCCAAGTGTGGGATGGCTATCATTCCAGTATAATTCCAAGGGAGTGGTTCCAGTATTTGGGTATGTTCACATGCCTATTCCAATATTTCCCCGCCCAATAAGTACAAGTGAATCCATAATCCGACACAAAAATAGGTATAAGTCCAGCCAGTATACGAATGGTTCCAGTAAATGATTCCAGGGTGGTTCCAGTAGATGATTCCAGTAGGTGGTTCCAGTAGGTGGTTCCAGTAGGTGGTTCCAGAATAGAGGCCAGACTTAAATAAGTGAGTGTCGCATGAAATGGATCCAGTAATATCAAATCGTGTTTGTAATACAGAATCAAATAGAACTAGCTACAACTGAAGTATAGTAAACGACAAGTAAATAGAAGAACTATCAGAGAATGTACTCGCCTGCTACTCTGAGAAGAGTAGTGTAATATCAGATGTCTGCACCAGAGTCACAATGTCCTAAACAGAGTAATATAGGTTATAATATGTTTAAAATAAGGCAAATGATGGTTATGATGCAATCTACATAATTTCTAGGCCAATCTAGGTCAAAGTCAACTCTAAGTCAACTCTGGTCAACTATCTAGGTCAAACTAGGTCCAAGTCAAACTTGGTCAACTCTGGGTCGACCCAAGTCAACTACAATAGTCAAACTAGGTCAATACTAGTCTAGTCAAGTCTCACTAGGCCTACCCAGCCTATTCTAGCAAGCACACCCAATTTCTAGGCTATACAAGCCAACCACACTCCTACACTGGCATTCAAGCCAGAAACACAGGTTTATGAGCCATAGGCTATATGCCTAGGCTAATCGCATAGGGATACACCCAAGTGCAATGTGCCATGCATATAGGCTATAGGCCATATAGGCTATATCACACATATACACCACATTATTATCAAGCATATAGATATATATACATATCAATACATATATATACCTATGTACAGAGAATAGGAAAACACATATATGTGTCCAAGTGTGTGTGTGTGTCATGAGTGAGAGTGTGGGAGAATACAAGAGAGTGGGATATGTGATGTGTGTGTGTATGAGCATGATACAGTGTAATGTGTGTAGGCTAGGTGTATATATCAATGTGTGTGTGTGTAGAGAGTGGGCAAGTGACAGGAAAAACCATGTGTGTGAGGGTCCATTTCAGATTGTGTGTGTTAGGCTAGTTTATGGGTGAGAGTGTCATTAGAGTTTTCATGTGTGTGTGGGTGATATGGTGTAAGTTAATGAGTGTGTGTGAGCATGTGTGGGTATGTGTTTAGGGAAAACAAAGAATGGGGTCAACCTAGACTGCTATAGGTAATAGGTGGACTGAATATTAATTAAGTTCACAACATACAATTAATTGAAGCTGAACAAGGATTCAATAACCTAACCAATATCCTCTACTCCCATCTAAACTGATACAAATATCAAAGGACTGAATAATGCATCTCAGTTCTCATATTTGAATTATAGGTTCCAGGTTGTAGCTACCACCAGTGTCTCATATCAGTTAATGCTGATACATAGGGTATCATGGAACCAAAACCCCAATATCCCTTCTACAAATGTTCAAAACTGAATATTCACCCAGGCCTGTAAACTGGAACCCTCTCCCTCTAATACATATACAAGGCAAATCAAATATGTGAATGCAGTGAATGAATGCAGTGGTGTGTATCAATGGGTGTAATGAGAATTGTTCTCAGGAACATATAAGAATGAATTCTCAGTGTGTGTGTGCTAAAATCAGTTTGGTGTGTGAGAAATCTGAAAATAACAGTTCAACCGAATTGGCAGTTCACTCAACACCATTCCAAATCAAAAACCCATTAATCAATATATCAAAGAATTGGAAGCATCAACATTCATACATATATTCTCAGGAAATGGGAATCAAATCCTATTCTCAGTGTGTGTGTATATGTAAAATCTGTGAGAGTGTAATAGAATAGTATTCTCAGGTTTTTCTGAAATTAGTGACAGTAAGAACATTCAAAACCATTTGAAGTCCCAAAACCTAACACCTATCGATAACCAAGATTAAGGCAACCTAATACACATGTAAATGGATTAAACATGTTAATTAAACACTAACATTCAGTTTAGAAGGAAAGAAAAGTTCAGGTTTTCGAAATACATACATGGTATCAGTGAATAGTGTAAACGACCTTTAAATTCGAAAGAAAACCAATAAATCAACAAGCAAGGTGTGCAGTGGGTAGGTATACATTACACATGTCGTGGGGGATGTGTTCGTGTCCAGGAAACTGGACACGAACGTGTCCAAACAAAAATTAACACAGCAACGACATAGTTCAGAAAAAATCCTCGTACTGAGGTGCAGAGTGAGCTAGGACACGACACGTTGCACGACACAAGTCGTGGTCATGCCCACGTGTCCACCTAGACTAGGGGGACGTGTCCAAGTGTCTGTACGAACCCCAAGATGTGTCGTATCCTAGTTTCGAAGCCGTATCAGTGGCTCGAAATCGCATGTGTGTGTGTCAGGGCATTTCGATGTGAGCTCGAGAACTTCCTCGACTCGCAACCAAGTGCCACGAAACTTGGTGAGGGTCTAGTCAGACATGGGAACCATCACCTCACCAAATTCCATGTGTCCTAGTGAAGTGTCGTGTCTTGTGTCAGCCCCGAAATGAAGGGGATGCGCACAGCGTGCACGAGCAGGCACGAGACAGTGCTGCCTCGTTTCCTTCGTGCACAGACAACGAGAACCCACGAAATTTTGTGGGGGTCCTGTCAGTCAGTGCCCGCACCTACACACCAATTTTTGTGGTGTCTTGTGTCGTGTCGTATCCGCAAAGGCACTCGAACAGCAGGACAGCCGCACGGGCCATAGGTAGCTAAGTCATCTCCTGCTCCAAGGCAAGTAGGGCAAATATCCTCAGGGCAGGCATCTGTAATATTTTCAACAGGTCCAGTCAGGACAGGAACGAGCACAATCTCATCTAGAAAATCCAAGTAAATGACAAAGAACTATAAAGCAGTTATAGGCAGTTGTATTGATGAATATGGCAGTTTAATTTTCAGGTGATGGTATAGAGAGACAGATAAAGTACAAAGAAAATAAGTAACTAAACAGGAAGAGAAGTATAGCAAAGAAGACTGTAAAATAAGATCTAGCTGAACTAGAATAACATAATGAGTTCAGATGGTACAATATAAGTCGAGTGTAATCCCGATGTGAATCTAATATAAGATGAGTCGAATGTAATTCTAATCATTATTCTAATAAGGTGAATCGAATAAGGTGATACGAATAAGGTGATACGAATAGTGATTCACATGATGTTCTAATAATGATTCGAATAAATTCTCCAAGTGTGTTTTAAAATACTTAGTTAGACATGTAAACGGCTAAGGGTAAATACGACACATCACACACCTGGCCGGGTGTGGAATGGCTATCGTTCGAATATATTCACAGGGGGTGGTTCGAATAGTGGGAATGTTCACATGTCTAATCAAGTATTTCCCCGCCCATCTAATACAAATGAATCCAAAATCCGACACATCATTCGAATAAAAGTCCAACCAACATATGAAGATACGAATAGGTGGTTCGAATAGTGATTCGTATGGTGATTCGAATAATAGAGGTACGAGTAAGTATGTATGTCGTATACATGGATTCAGAAATAAAAATACGTGTTTCTAACAGAGAATCACATACAGCTAACTAGAACTGAAGTACAGTAATTGACAAATAAATGTGAGAACTATCAGAGAATGTACTCGCCTGCTACTCTGAAAAGAGTAGTGTAATATCAGATGCCTGCACCAGAGTCACAATGTCCTAAATAGAGCAGTACAGGTTATAATATGCTTAAAATAAGACAAATAAAGTTTATGATGTAATCTACATGATTTCTAGGCCCATCTAGGTCAAAGTCAACTCTAAGTCAAACCTGGTCAACTGTCTAGGTCAAACTAGGTCCAAGTCAAACTTTTAGGGTTACATTGGTCAACTTCCTAGTTAACTAAGTCAACTAGTCAATATTGGTTAATCCATATACTAGGCTAATGTCTAGGAGACAAGGTTTAGTTAAATCCTATAATAACTAACCTCAAGAATCTAATCTCACATAACCAATATCCCACATTATGGTATCTAATGCTATATAGCCTCCTTATTACTAACATCCTATATATACAACATGCATCATAATTAGGTAAAACTCACTACATGTATATAGACATACTTATATAGATAGATAGGTACATAGACATGACCATACACCCTCACACACATATATATATATATATATATATATATATATATGCATATGTCATTATATACATACATGCATATTTACATATTTCCATACATAGACATATATATATCATACTTATATGCATTGAAGAGATAGAGAGGGGCTAAGGAGTTAATTATAAGCTGAATTATATGAGTGTGTGTGGGTTTGTATAGGCATGTGTGAACCTGTGAGGATGTGGTAGTGTACAGGGATATAGAAAATCAATATGACAATGCTAACTACCAGCTAACAGTGTGTTTGTGTCTAGTGTATGTGTGTGTGTGAAAGAGGAGTGAGGGTGTAACCAGATTCAGAAATAGGATGGCCTGTGGGTGAAAACAGTGAACCAAGGTGTGTGTGCATTTGTGTGTAGGTTTGTGAGTGACTGTGTATGGGACAAGGCATGACAGTGATACAAGGATGTGTAAGAATCCTGGAAAATCAGTGAGCTGTACAATGCTAACATATGAGCATGTGTGAATACAAGAGTGTGAGTGACAGTCCAATAGGAATAGAAAGCAGGAAATCAGTGAATCAAATTTAGAGGATTCATCTCAGGTTCAATAGGAATTCAGTGAAATGAGACTGGAATTACATGACAGGTTGCATTGAATCAAGCATTCATCTCAGTTAAGAAGTTATATGAAACAACATCACTTAGGAATAGAATTTAAAGAAATGAATCAAACACTCATTCAACTCGTAATAAAAAGAAATCAATTCCAGTTTTCAGGCTTCAATTCCCAGGTTAACCAACTTAACAGTGTAAATCAATGTAGCATAGAAAACAGTTAACAACTAATCAGATTCTCAGGAATTAGTGTTGTGTAATTCTCAGAAAAACAGGATGACAGTGTATAAACCTGGAAATCTGTGAGGGTAAACAACAACATTGAATCAATCAATGAATAGAAGTAATATTCAACTTCAGTTCTAGGGAAAGAAACCTATTCTCAGATTAATAAGGAAGGAAACAGACAGTTTTAATATGAAACAGTGGCAGTAACATTGAAAACAATTTGCAATTTTAAAGAAACTAATGACAGTGAATAAGAAAAGAAATGAATCATTCAAACTCAGGTATTGAGAATGGGAATCAATCTCAACTTAGGATTCCTGTGACAGTTAATATGGATCTAACTTTAAAGAAAATCAGTTTTAAACTGGAAGTAAAATTAGGATTTCAATTTCAGGAGGAAACTATGTATTCAGTCATCATTAGCAGTCCAACCCATACCAAACCGAAATCCATTCATCAAATTCGAAACCTATAAGCCTAATACCAGACAATAAACAACATGTAGTGATCTAATACATATGTGTAGATGATTTAATCGTGAAAATTAAACACCAAAACAGCTAAAACTGGGAATCAGTCTCAGGATTTTTCTGAAACTGAACATGTATCAGTCACTTACTGATATGAACCCAAAAACTCATTTCAAAACCAACCCAGACCCTCGTGTCAGGTGGGGGTGTTTCGTGTCGACATGGTGGTGATGTGTGTGTCCACAAAGTGTCAAAACATCGTGTCCAAAGTGCCACGAACCTGGTTGAATTTGGTGCCAGAGACAGTACAGTGCACTGTCTCGTGCACGCGTGTCGAACCCATTAGGGACACGTGTGTCCACCAAGACACCAAGTGGTGGTGTCGAATGGGTAGCCTAGGTCTAGGGCTAGAGTTAGGGTAGCCTGACACGAGTCCAAGTGTCCTCGTGTCCCCGCACGAAGTGCGTATCAGTGGCACCTGTGCGCGCATGTGTGCGTGTGGTCGAGACGGTGCGGTCGAGATTTCTCCCAAACCGCTCAACCATATGGCCTAAAATTTTGTCAGTGCCGTGTCAGACACGTGGCCTCGGTGTCCATAAATTTTTGTGTCCAAACGTGCCGTGTCGTGTCCGCTACAGTGCCCGAGCAACAGGGCACTGTGCGTAGCCTGCTGCGTGCGTGTGCATGTCCAAAACTGACACAAAAAGACACGAAAATAAACTCAATCTTCACAAACATTGCTACACAAACCTAGATCTAGAGATCCATGAAATTAGAATTCAAAAATACGAAAAATAAATCTTTTGTGGCATTTCGTCGAACACCTAGTATGCCCACTGATACGTGTCCGATACGGACACGTATTGGACACAAAACCTAGCAATACCTATACCAGTAGTTAGGGTATTCCTAGGGCTTCCTATTCATGTAATTAAATCACTATTTTATGGAGAGGATTAGGAATTACCTAGGTGTGTGAAAAAGCCCAAAAAGCTTCAAAGAGGGGTGTTTCTCTTGCCACCCAAACTCCTCCAAATTTCTCCTCCACTGAAATTTCTTACCATAGTCAAGAAATACAC
The DNA here is from genome assembly GCA_029216955.1 of Iris pallida. Classification (NCBI taxonomy): domain Eukaryota; kingdom Viridiplantae; phylum Streptophyta; class Magnoliopsida; order Asparagales; family Iridaceae; genus Iris; species Iris pallida. Next base: position 6,698,884 of record JANAVB010039020.1, read on the forward strand.
AGAGATTAGGATCTATTGCAAGAAATTAGAAGGAAAAAGGAGTTGAAATGGAGAAGTTATGGATTGGGGAAGAAAGGGTTTTACCTCTATTTCCAAACTTTGCTATTTCCTAAAGGAGGCTAGCCCTAAGTGGTAGAGACATTAAATAGAGGTGTGGAACCCTAGGTGGCTGGCCATAAATGCTAGGGTTAGGGTTTTGGTTTCACTAATTGGGTTATGGGCCTCTATGGGCCTTAAGCCATAAGTCATGGTTTATGAAATCACAAGTCATTAACCAACCTATTCATTATCTCTATTTCCCCAATTTAATCCTAATGACTAGAGTATCATTAACTTAGGTTAACTAGGGTTTCATAATCTAACCAAGTGGTCATAACTAGGGTTAGCTTCTAGGCTAGTCCACTAGGTCTCAACAAGTCAAGGTCAACCTAGAATTCACCAATTCAATAAATCACCAAATAATTCAAATAAGTCAAAATAACCAAATTAACCCTAGACTAAAAATGATAATTAAATCATCCTAATGACACGGTTAGGCTCTAGGTCATGCAGTCTCTACGATTTCACTAGCTGCATGCCAAAATCACAAGTCATGACTTAAACCATTTTTAAATAGTTTAAAAATAATTAAAAAATCACCAAAAATCATAATGTGAAATAAATATCAATAATAATAATAATTATAAATACAAAAAAAAATTCAAAAATACCCTCATCTGGAAAACTGGGTGTTACATCAGGGCATTTCGATGTGAGCTCGAGAACTTCCTCGACTTGCAACCAAGTGCCACGAAACTTGGTGAGGGTCTATTCAGACATGGGACCCATCACCTCACCAAATTCCACGTGTTCTAGTAAAGTGTCGTGTCCTGTGCCAGCCCCGAAATAAAGGGGATACGCACAGCGTGCACGAGCAGGCACGAGACAGTGCAGCCTCGTTTCCTTCGTGCACAGACAACGAGAACCCACGAAATTTTGTGGGGGTCCTGTCAGTCAGTGCCCGCACCCACACACCAATTTTCGTGGTGTCTTGTGGCGTGTCGTGTCCGCAAAGGCACTCGAACAGCAGGACAGCCGTACGGGCCTGTGCGCAGTATCGTACACGACTTGCGTGTCCATTTTGGACACGAAATGCGCACAAAAACCAACTCAGTCCACAACATAATTAATGTACACATCAAGAGCTTCAAAATCATGTAATTAGTTTAGCAAAAATCGAAATTAAAATCCTTAGAGGTATTTCATCGAACACCTAACATACACTACGACACGTGTCCGATACGGACACCAAACGGACACGAAATTCACCCAAATTTTAGGGACACCTAGGGGACTCCTAGATCTAGCCCTACATGCAAATAAAACTAAAATTTAAATCAATTTAAAGGGTTTTACCTATAGGTGCAAATTGTATGGAAAAGCTCCAATAGGGAGTGTTCTTCTTGATGGCCAAATGCTCCAAATTGATCCCAAACTGAAATAGCTCTCCACCAACAGTCCATAAACTCAAATTAGAACCCAATGCAAAAGACTATGATGAAAAAGGAGATCAAATAAATAAAATGGGAATTTTTGGAAGGGGGAAACTTACCTTTCTTTTCTCCAAGTGTTGGAATGATAAAAAGAGACAAGCCCTAATGAACAAGTGTTTAAATAGGGTGGAGATCCCTATGTGGCTGCTCATAGGTTCAATAATTAGGGTTAGGGTTCACTAAATGGCCCATGGGCTTAAGTCATGATCAATCAAATCATTAAATCATAAGTCATTTCATGAAATCATAAGCCATGACTTAAATTCACTAAACCAAATCCCCTCATTCTAAAACTATTCTCTAATGACTAAAATAGGTTAACTCAAGTTAGACTAGGGTCACCATGGCTAGGGTTAGCTTCTAGGCTAGTCCACTAGGTCTCAACAAGTCAAAGTCAAACTAGAATTCACCAATTCAACAAATCACCAAATAATTTAAATAAATCAAAATGACCAAATTACCCCTAGCCTAAAAATGATAATTAATCATCCTAATAACATGGTTAGGCTCTAGGTCATGCAGTCTCTCAGGTTTCACTAGCAGCACATCAAAATCACAAGTCATGACTTAAACCAATTCTTAAATAGTTTAAAAATTATTAAAAATCACTAAAAATTATAATGTGAAATGAATATCAATAAATAATAATTATAATTACAAAATTTTAAAATTACCCTCATCTGAAAAACTGGGTGTTACAGACAGTACATTTACTTCAGATATTCAGATACTAGGCGAGTACATTCTCTGATCATTTCATAACTTGCTTAGGATTATATTCCTTCTCTAGTTTACCTTATTTGATGTTGTCACGATATTATCACGGATTGGTACTATATGGATCCCTATATTGAGATGTTATCCCCCTCGGGAGCATTGGATACATCATGTCGTGTGTTTTATATACATCATGTATTCCTCGCTCTCATATTATTCATGTTTCTCATGTGCTTCATGCTCGTTCATGCTCGTTCGTGTACTCTCATGTGCTCTCATGTTCGGTCATGTTTCATGTGTATTTCATGTATAACCTATACTTCATGTGTACCCTTCATGGGCCTTCATGTGGAATTCATGTGCACTCAGTTCTGAGCCCTCATGTATACTTTATGTACACCCATCTATGGGCTTTCATGTGAAAATCATGTACGTAACATAACTTGTCTGGATCCTTGTGTATTGATTGGGGTATGGGGAAGTATAAATAGTCATGTGAACAATTCCAAAGTAGTATAACCATGTGCGCCTCTTTAGTATATTTATGTGCAAATCCAGCCGTTCATATGTCGACTTTGTACTCTAAATTACTAGTCACTGGTAGCTCTCTACTTATAGTAGATATTTCTATTACAGTTCTCTCTCTATTTACATCATGTACTTTCTTTCAGTTTCATCTATCGTACTCTCTTGCATGTTTATATTTTCTAACCTGTTATGATATGCGTGAGATGTATTGTGCTCACTCCCGTCCTGACTGGACCTGTTAAAATTTTTACAGAGGATGATGAGGAATCCTGTACCCCTTACTATGGAGCTTGCCTAGATGACACTCGCGATCTGGACCCCTGGGGAGGTTCAGACAGCTGCTGAGGATGATACCATGCATAGTATAGATAGTCTAGACTGTTCTTTCTTTTCATGTTAGTTGTTGTCTTTGATTTCAGAGTTGTATATTATGGAGATGTTGAGACTTATGTTTATTTCACTTGTTGTACCTCAGTTGAGGATTTTCCTATCTATTCCATCGTGCTATATTCCACCTTTAGATTATGATTGAGTTGTACCTTCTGTGATTAATTGGCCTCCTTTTGGAGATTATTTTATATTATGTTAGTTATAGTTCATGACCTAGAACTGAGATGAGTATAATTGATCATTGATTATGGATGATTCCTGATGTTTAGACAGCTCACTACCACTGTTTACAACAGCGTAGGCTGGACGTGCCGATTTATTATAGTTATCTGGGAGCGGGTCGTAGCAATGAAGCACCAAAGTTTTGTCCGAGAGTCTATGTATTGTCCAATTTTCGAGGGTAACAATTGAGCGTTCCAAGAGTTCATGACCGTAAACTTGTTGGTTCCTGGGAGCATATCGACAAAATAACATCACCCCAACAAACCTCTTCTCTATTTTTTTATATAATACTAGCAACTTGGTTAAAAAATTGTTCTAGAAGTTTCTATTTCCAGCCAATCAATTTGTAATCTTTATTTTTGCAAGTTTTTGTAATATTCAAATTGTATTTTGTAAGTTGTACTATATTGGTACGATTTTCTGTAACCGCATTAACAAAACATTAAACAATAAGGTCACATTTGATTCGCAGAAAGGAAATTAAAGGAAAGGAAAGGAAATCAATTCATTGTTATTTCCTTTCCTTTAGAAAATTATAATTTCCATCGATTTTCCTTTCCGGTGTTTGATGCCAAGAAAATTGGGAGGAGAAGTGAATCTTTGGATGGATGGAGGGAATCATTTTCTCCTATATTTTTTACATTGAAAATCACTTTTATTTTCTCATCTATTCCTTTGGGATCCAAATATAGAAAATGAATGATTTTGCTTTGCCCACTTCATAATGCCGCGAAGCAAACGAGGCCTAAAAGAACACTAGGTACTGAAAAAATTTGAATTGCTATGCAATGTTTGGGGGTTAGTGGAATTTAAATAATGTATATTTTAGCATATGCCCCCATTCAAAATATAGAAACTAACATATATTTTTACTATTTTAAAAAACTAGGAAATGTTCCCATGCTTTGTAAATCAACTAAAATTTAGGTTAAAAAGTGGGGGTATATATTTAGAAAAATATGTTCCATACAAAGGAATAGAAATATTTGCTAGTTTTTCTTTAAAATGGAGATATATGCTAGTTTCTATATATTGATTGAGTGAATTTGCTAAAATATTCCTTTAAATAAAGGAAGATGGAGGTACCTTTATGCAAATTAACCAATTTTCTCATCTAAATACAACCAAAATAATACAAGGACACTTTCGTCTTTCCCTTGATGTGTCCATGCATGGTATGTATCCATACATCTTCTATAAATAATAAACACCACTCGCCCCAGGTTTCCAGGTTCAACGAACCTGGACAAGTTTCCGGCTCGGCAGCGGGCAGCGTTGGGAATTCGGTCGACTAGAATCTGTTGGAGACGCGTCAAAAATGAGGTGACGCATTCAATGAACCCGGACGCTTCCTGGCAGTAACGGCCGGGTCGTCCTTGTCACGTGCCTACGGTCCAAAGCTTGATTTGGACCGTAAGTTAAAGTCACGTGATCCTCGTTGGTGGCAGCTGGCACGTCTGAGCAGTTCAGCTGGGGACCACTAGCTGGGACCATAGAGATCATAGGACAGTCTATTTTCCTCAAGGACACAATCGTAATTTAACTCAAAGTATGCATGTAGAATGATAAATCCCTCACATGCATACGCGGCAAAGGGGCCGTATATATACACTTCCTCCATCAATCGAGCTCCGTCTCCGAAATCAAAAGAAGAGGAAAAAAAGGGGAAAAGGAATTAACTCAAAAATCTAGAGTTTCCTCTCCCCCTCTCTCTCTCTCTCTCTCTCTCTCTCCCTCTCCATTCTCCACCGCCATTGTCGATTCGGATCCGAACAGCAGAGCGGAGGTCTGCCCAATCGGAGCTCCGGAGCGCTAGATCCATCTTTCTTCCGGTAAGGGAATCGATTTGCTAACCATTGATTGATTGATGCACTAAAATGAGCTCTATTTGGGGAAATTTGGGCTTTCTTTTGTTATGTTGTTTTATAAACCCTAAATAATTATAGGAATTTATTCAACGAGATACGTATTATTTTTAAAAGTTTTTCTTTATCTTCCAAATTACCTTCTTCTTTTTTTTTAAATATTAGAGGGGTGTTTCCCCCCACTGATTAGAGTTACCAATCAGTGATTAGAGGTTGTACTAATTAGAGGATAGCTCCCACTTCACTAATTAGAGCCTTTTTTTTTAAGGCACGTTATAATAAAAGTTGTTTCTTTATATATATATATATATATATATATATATATATATATATATATATATATATATATATATATTTTTTTTTTTTTTTTTTTTTTTTTTGAAGCAATGGGTACTTGTGGTGAACTCGCCTCCACCGGGGCTCGAACTCCCGACCACTTGGGTCGCATGCATCTCTTAACCACTAGGCTAGAGGTCATCTGCATATATATATATATATATATATATATATATATATATTCTACTATATAATAGGAAAACTTAGATGGTGAAACTTTTGAATTTCGAAAATATCCTTACATACTTATACTAATTAAAAATAGTTTATTAATTTTAATAAGGACAACTTAGTAATTAGGAAGACTACCCTTTGGTCTTCCTAAACTAATTAAGAAATATTAAAATACGTGCAAGGCACGTGCTCATATGCTAGTATATATATATATATATATATATATATATATATATATATATATATGAAAACTTGGTGTTGAAACTTTTAAATTCCTAAAATATCCTTGAGTATTTTATAAACATGATGTTATTATGTCAACTGGCATATCATTTATGTTTAAGAGTCAAAGCAATAAAGTTTGCATGCAAGTTTTCTTTTTTCATACAACTTTTCATGTTCCAATGATAATATATTTTTCTATTCTTACCATTTTCCAAAGATTATTAGAGGATCTCTATGCAATTTTTTACCTACAGAAGAGGAGGAAGAGAACGAGAAAGAGAACAACAGATTGCGACATTTTAATTCTTTTTTATTTCACTAGGTTGCACGGACACGAATATGAAAGGACATGACACAGACACATCACCTATTTTGGAATTTCCTATTGTATTCAGATTCTGACACAACCCAATACATAATTTCCTATTGTTTGGAGTCTCTGACACAATAAGATACGATACGTTCTCCGATTTTATTTTTGTATGTGCTTCCAAGATGGTCCATCCCATCCCACATATTATTATTACTACTACTGTTATTATCACTGCTACTATTGTTGTTATTATTAGACCAAAAGATTTGTTAAGGATGGAAAGTAATGTTTGACGTAATGCGGCTCAAATGCATCTACTCTTTTATTAAATATGAATTATTGAACTCAATATCAAACAATAACCATTTCTATGCCAACATTGGTTGACAAAACCATTTGGTACCAAGCACAAGGCACTAATGTGCCACGCCATTTATTTCGGGACTCAAATGGGTGTTTCCAAAATGTGAGCCCAACGACCGATTCAAAAATTTTGCGGTTGAGCGAATAAGATGAAACGTAACTGCAATCCAAACTAGTCATTGGTACCATTTTAGAAAGATGCAATATTCTTATATTCTAACACGCATACCTTACTATGTATTGGACTTGAGCCTAACAGTAGAGGATTCCATAATTTTTTTTATCATATTCTAACCATAGTTTGTAGTATTGGCTGATACCAATATGATACGGACGATATGATACAGCTTGGCATGTCCTGATTCCATACCGACTGCTGCCGACGTTGTGGGTCTTTCCCAGTCGATTTAGAAAAAAAAAACGAAAAAGACCCACCGTCAACAAGGATGTAAAGGCATAATAATGTTGTAAAAACATGTAAATGAAGAAAACTTATTTATCGTAGGTAAACCAATAAGCAATGTTGACTTATTTCATTCAATTTCAAAACTACTATGAAAGTACACAAGAAATACTTAAAATTATGCCTAAATGTATAAAATAAATTCTTCTATATTTTTAATAATTTAAATGAAGAAAACTTATTTATCGTAGGTAAACCAATAAGCAATGTTGACTTATTTCATTCAATTTCAAAACTACTATGAAAGTACACAAGAAATACTTAAAATTATGCCTAAATGTATAAAAAAAAATTCTTCTATATTTTTAATAATTTATTAATAATTATTCGCTTTCCGAAACTCCAATCTGAAACCGTCAATATTGTCGATATCGTTGATCCCAATACTCACCAATATTGTGAACCTTGATTCTAACATGGTATCATAGCCAGCTACTACTTTTGCTTCGAGCCTTGTTATGACGGCTTGCTATAATACGATAAACATCTCCATAAGGGCATGCACACATTTTCTTTTTCTTATTGAAGTAATTTGCTCATGACATCTCTTGTATCTTAGTTCACGGGAAATGATTAGTGATTACTGATAATATACAACAAAAATGCATTTATCCCCAAAAATTTGGTGTTGGCAATTTGAAACCGTTCCTATTTAGCTCTACTTAGGACTTTGCTCTCAGCAACATTAGCAAATACAAAAGATTACTTATTTTTGTACATCTTCTAAATCCTGCAGGAAAGGTTAACGACAAGGAAAATGGTGATGTGGGTTTTTGGTTATGGGTCACTGGTGTGGAACCCTGGTTTTGATTTTGACGAGAAAATCATAGGCTTCATCAAGGATTACAGGCGTGTGTTTGATCTTGGTAAGAATACTGTTTCTCCAAATGTTTTGAAAATGTGAAAATGGATATTTTCTTTATCCTTGGGCAACTGTGGAATACTGATGGTTTTTGACTTTTCTCACTTTCAGCTTGCATAGACCATAGAGGCACACCTGAACATCCAGCTAGAACCTGCACATTGGAGTCCAGAAAAGGAGCAGTTTGCGTAAGCATATCCTAATCCCGTCCTATGCCATTTATTTGCGCTACTATTAGATGGTCGACCCACTACAATATTGTAATCATATGTTGGTTCATTTTATACTAGTTTGTTTTGTGTAGTTGCACACTCACTTTGTGTTTTGCTATTGTAAAGTTGCCTTCTCACAAGCCATGGCTTTGTGTTTTTCTGTTTTTCTGTCTTGGAACAAAATGTTAGTAGTACAATCCCCTCCTTGGGACATGACCTCTTTTCTTCTATAATTTAACTCGGTGATCTACTGTCATGTAATATATCTTAATCTTTTCCCTGAGTCTTGGCCTTCCCCTGCACAAGTACTCTTCTAGTTTTTTTGCAGTATCCTCAACATAACTACACATTGTCATACTATTTTTCATCTTTTGTCAGATATTTTTTTCCTTCTAAACTAAAAGTATATAACACTATAGAAAATAAGCCTTCTCTTTAATGCAATCAGTTCATGTGAATAATGCAACTGACATATTGTTGAAATGGATACAAGACTTGGTTGGTCATGATATATATACAATAAAGAAAAGAGAATGATAATTATAATTATAATGTAACGAGGGTTCAACTCCTCAAAAGTACAGAAGGTTGGTGTGTATTAACCATCACTTGTTTTGTTTCTTATTCTAAATTCCCTTTGCCTATTTATGATTGCATAACAAATTAATGGTTCTCTGACAGTGGGGTGCTGCATTCTGTGTCAAAGGAGGCATAGAAAAAGAAAGAGCAGCAATGCAGGTACTATTCATATTGTTGGTTCAAATTATTGTTACTCTCTTTATTGAACGACAATGAAAAGATTCATTTGAAAATTTTAATTTTACAGTATCTGGAAAGAAGGGAATGTGAGTACGACACGAAAACATTGGTAGACTTTTACAAGGTAAGCAAACTTTCAATTTCTATTTAATCGTCATCAGGTGTTTTTTATACCACATTGTATTCTCTCCCTTTCTCATGCATTGTTTGACATCCAATCTTCAGGAGGGAGATGTTCTCACACCATCTGTGACTGGAGTTATAGTGTAAGAAGCTTAGCCTAGCTGTAAAATATACGTTGTAGCTTCTTCTGGAAGTTTTTCCTTATCGGTACTGAAATCAATTATTTTTATTTTCTTTTCAAATACAGGTTCACGGCTACTCCTAACAAGGAATCAAACAAATACTATTTAGGCCCAGCCCCCTTGGAGGAGATGGCAAGGTGAAAAATGCACTTATTGATGGCCACCGTCACCTTTGTTATACCTTGCATGAACAGTTTCTAGTGTTACTGCTAGTATTTCTTCTAATCCATTGCACACTTTTTACATTGCAGGCAAATTGCTACTGCAACTGGGCCTTGCGGGAACAACAGGCAATACCTATTTTTGTTGGAGAAAGCATTGTTTGATATAGGTATGATCCAGTAGATTACCCGTTTTTCTTAGAGAAACAGAGATGGACAGGGAAAAGAAAAAAAAGGGCACACTAACCCAAATTTAAGTATAAAAAGTATTAAAAAGATCCAAAAGTATTATCAACATAGAACGTTGCATTATTTGGTTTTAACTCGTTAATGAAATAGATATCTACTTCTGAAATTATGACCAAGTTGAGGGAACACTGATGAAAAGAAGTGCTATGCAACACGTGTGCCTCCTTTTCCCCATTAACCCCACCAGCTTTGTGGTGATATGAGTATTGCATAGTTTGAATTGAACTCATTTGATGAAATAGACATCAACTGATAAATTATGGTCCTCGCCAAGGAAATTCTTACAAAAAAGTGAGATGATGATGTTGGGAACGCGGTGTGACCCGAACCGGAGTTGGCCCATGAGGTGTGATATTGAATTGAGCCCATATGCCTTAAAAGAGAGTTCTCCTGTAAGGCCTGAACCAATTCCAATTATCTACACCACATGATTTCACCTCTTACCCGATGTGGGACTAAATTTCCAACTCCATTGTCACCCCCTTTTTGAGGCTCCACCGGAAACGAGATACAATCCAACAATCTCCACCTTAGCTCGTTTCCGCTAGCCGAATAACCTTAGCACCGTGCTACATTTGTCCGTTTCCGCTAGCCGAACAACCTTAGTACTCTTGCTGCCTTTTGTTCGTTTCCGCCAGCCGAACAACCTTAGCACCCCTTGCTATCTTTTTATTCGTTCCCACCAGCCGAGCACCCAGGAGATCCAATAAATTGTCATCTCGATCTGTTCGACCACAGAACCAAACCAACACGTTCATCCACACCACCATTGTGTGCCAATCACAACGTTTTGCTCCACCTTGGACTCGTCAAACCCACCTTTGAAGTCAATCCGTGTAGTTGATGCTCCTACTCCACCTTGAGAAGAGCCCGTATAATCCGATTATACACATGAACGTTTAGCACCATCTGTCTCGAACCAATTAGAGACGTCCAAACCAGCCCCGTAACTTTGGGCTCTGATACCACTTGTTGGGAACGCGGTGTGATCCGAACCGGAGTTGGCCTATGATGTGCGATATTGAATTGAGCCCATATGCCTTAAAAGAGAATTCTCCTGTAAGGCCTAAACCAATTCCAATTATGTACACCACATGAGCTCACCTCTTACCCGATGTGGGACTAAATTTTCAACTCCATTGTCACCCCCTTTTTAAGGCTCCACCGGAAACGAGATACAATCCAACAGATGACAGAGACGTATTTCGCATTGTCTGTACAAGCATCATGGCTTGTTAGGGAAAAGCTTGAATATTATCACCAGTTGCCAATTTAGATTTTAAAAAATGTACATGAAGGCCTCGTTTGGTTCACGGATTCAAGGAATCCGGGAAGGAAACTTGTTCCTTTCCTTTGTTTGGTAGCCACAAATTTGGGAAACACTTTCCTGACATGGGGGAAAATAGGAAGGAAAATGGTTCCTCTCATGACCCATGGGATCAATTTTTCCTCCTCCTTTTCCAACATTAATTACCAAACATTATGACAAAAGTAGCCTTGATTTATTACATATTTTACCAATTAACTCTTCATCATAATTATGTTGACATTGGATATTGTTGGAACAATGATATTTTTTTTCTTTCCTTTCCTACACCAACCAAACATAGGAAAGAAAATTTGATAGGAATTCTACTTTCCTATCCCCATGGAAAATACATGGGAATTGATTTCCTCTCCGTGAACCAAACGAGGCCGAAGTGTGGGCCATCTTCCAATTTGCCTCCATAAACTTTTTAAAATACAAAATATATGTCTATCAAATATCCATGCTTTGAAAAAATAGATTTTTATATTGGGAGAAAAGTGAGACAAGGGAGACAATCTTACTCCTTTTGTCCCTTTTTCCTAATGAATTCAGTTAATTCCTGTGTTGTACTTTGTGGATTAAGCTCCGATACTGATATATCGACCAATACAATTGGTATGCATCAGGAACGTTGGTCTGATATGTATCAGAAACATCGGTCTGATATATTCAAGTTTCAAGTTTGAACAAACTGGTATATTTGCCATGAAGCACACAAATTAGGATAAAAGTTTGAACATTTTGATATCCAAGGGCCAGGATAGGAAATTGGGGAATACACTTGAAAGTTAATTTTGGTGGAAGGGACCTCCTACCTGAAGAATGCTCTAACAGCTCTCCTCCTTGATTGAATTTTTCTCATTGATCTTTTTTTTTCTTTTCTTTTTGAGAAAAATAATGCACATTCATCGTTAAAATTGTTCACAAATATTTGAAGTTTGCCATGCTGAAGAAAATTATGAATTCTAATGCAGGTCATGAAGATGACTATGTGATTAAGCTTGCCAATGAAGTGAGGAGGGTGCTTAAGAAGGCCGCTGCAGCTCATCTTTCTCTCAAGTCTCATCTCCCTCTCATGCATCTGAACCCCGTCCTGGAAACCACGGTCGTGGATTCGAGATGATAACTATGTTAGGAGTTAATGCGGAGCGAGACTCACGATACAGGAAGATAATCCAAGTTCTCTCCCAGCATAGTGACATCTAAACTCCAGATCTAATCCATTGGGTCATATCATTCTTTTGCCGTTTTTATTCTCACATGTCAGTTCAGTTCAAGCTAACTCTGTTGTACTCTCCATGTTTTCCCTAACTTAGCTTGTTAAGAGTATACCAGTGGCAGATATCATGTAGAACCTAACATTTATTCAATGAGTAATCAAATGCAAGAAAGAATTGAGTTATGGTACGCCAACATCTGTTAGTCGAGCAGTCATTTGACTGTTGTTTTAACTGAAAGCACTCTCTTATTTTAGAAACGAGGTCTCTTTACTTCTTTGTTTCTTCTTGGTTACAGATGAGAAAACTCCCATTGGAAAATTAGAACTAATTATTGTCAACAATTTTTTTTTTTATTGTAAGCATTTGGAGTGGTAATATGACTACAGATGCCTTGGATGGAAGAGAAGAGAGAGGTAGCGTGAGTGGTTATCGCACATGGGACCAAATTTATATTGGTGGTGACCTTTTAGCCGATGATGCAATAATATTCCTTCACAATACAGACCGAGGATTGTAGTGATGGTCTTCGGAGGTTCTTTTATCAAAATGGAGTCGACTACGAAGCATGGAGTCGACTACGAAGCATAATCAAGAAGGGGCGTGGGCATGCAAAATCGAGTCGCGGGCTGTAAAATCACTCTCATTTCACTATCGACTGCCTCACTTCATTGGTTGAGCAAAATAAGACTGAGAATTCCTGAAAAGTCCGTTTACTAGCTATTTGGCAACCGGTTGGCCTACGGAGAATTTCACCCTTCTGACCAACAATGAGGAGATTTTCGTACGATTTCGTGTCTGACCAGCTATGAGAAGATTTTTGCATGATTTCATTGCATACTGATCTTCCCAAAAACTTAATATACCACAATTTAATCCACTAAACTCCTTTCTAGACTTTTTATTCCCCCCTATTTTAGTTGGAAGAATTCCAGAAAGTAATTTTTTTTTACTCCCACCATTAATTAGGAGGAATAATCTGTTTTCTCGCAAAATCGAATCCATCCAGAGCCAATAAGAAAGCTTACATATGCTTAAAAGTAGACATGTTTGGAACTGATTGATTCATCAGTCAACCTAGCAAAAACACTCTTAGTTGCACATGAATAAAAGAAGAGAGTATCCAACCTTTAGTCTCGGAGAGAATAATTTAGGGACTATGTAAGTAGAAAATGACTTCCAGAAACCAAGGCTAGTTTTGAAAAGAAAGACGATCACAGGGAAAGAAGAAGAAAAAGAAGGTTGATTATATAGAAATTTGACATTAAACTGGAACAATTACGTATATAGTAATGTATAAGGCGATACTTCTTTTCATTGACTTTTTCTTTTTGGTGATTTGTGTCTGATTTTTTCAAAGAGGCCTTGAAGAGCAAGTCCACGACATCAGTGCTCCTATAGTTGGATTGGAATTTGTGTCTGATCTTTTACGTAATTTCTTTCCATTTTTTCTGTTTCATTTGACTGACTACAAATCTGTCACTGTTGGTAAGAACTGTCGCTATAGCCACGGACCTAGAAACCATGCGTGTGTTTTATATATATCATGAGCGCAGAGTTAGACATTTCATTTCATGGAGACAAAAGTCTATAACTTAGACATACAAAAACCTATAACATAAATTTAGTCCTAGTCTTAGGTCTTAAGTCTAGCAAGTGAGTCCCTGAGGCACTAGTCTAATGGTAGTGTGGTGGGGCCGTTCGAGCACATATCTTGAATTCGAATTTTTCTCCAGGCGGCTGGATGACTTTGGACCACGGTCCAGCTTGGCGAGAAGACGCCTCAAAAAAAAAAAGTCTAGCAAGTGATGATATTAGTAATTAAAAAAAATTGTGGAGTTCTTGTATATATCATCACTTGGGCCCACTTCGTAAAGGGGCTAACTTAGAAAGAAACGCGAGAGCCAATCAACCTCTCATCTCATATTCGTACATGGGATGCGACTAAGTCATGGATTAATCATTGTTCCAACTATGTACAATTGGTTGGATCTGCAGCTTAGGTAGCTATGATACCTGGATCTTTATTGGAGGCCAATCTGCTGTGTTTGCAAATCTGGGTCCCCCAAGGCCAGGGCCCAGAAGCCTGTTAAACTGCAACAATTTGTGTGTGTGTGTGTGTGTGTGTGTGTGTGTGTGTGTGTGTGAGAGAGAGAGAGAGAGAGAGAGAGAGAGAGAGAGAGGGAGGGAGAGGAGGGAGAGGAGAGGGAGATATGGGTTCCTCAGCGTTGTCACCACAAAAAGTCCACAGCGTATTTGTGTACGGAAGTCTGATGGCAGATGATGTCGTTCAGGTGCTCCTCAAGCGCGTCCCCACCTCCTCTCCTGCCATCCTCAACGCCTAGTAACTAACTGCTCTCTCTCTCTCTCTCATAGTCTCATTTACCAATTTAGTTTTGCTATTCCAATACTGTTTTGTCCATAGACTTGTTATATATTAACTGTAGAAGAAGAAAAAGGGGGGTTATTTTTGTTTTAGGGTCTCCTATGAAATTTCCGTTTACATTTCCATATTGTTCAGAAGATGGTTTGGGTCCCGTCTTTACCGTCGTAACTCAGTAATATTATACGAGACCCTAAAAGTAAACGCAAATTTCGAATATTATATAGACCTAAACGAGATCTTAACGGTCAGCACAAGTCAACTATCGGATGAGATCCAAACTCTCTTTGGACAATATGAAGACCTAAAAGTAAATTTCGAATATTGTAGGAGACCCTAAAACTAAATAACCCAATAATAATAACAATGAGATTGCTCAAATTATTATTTATGCCTAGCTCGAATAATGTCCCGAATGATCTTTAGAAACTTAGGTGGATTTTATCAGTAACTGCTGCACAACTGATCTTCACTTCTAAGGATCACAAAATCGACCCTTCTCAAGAGGTCTATATCTATATAGCTTCTTCTTTCCATCGGAACAGTAGGACCATCATTAAATAAAACTAAGGTCTACCCTTTTTCTTTCCCTTTTTTTTTTTTTTTGGTCAGAGGTTGAATCCATCATCAGAAGACGAGTTAGGTCAAATATGTGGATCCATTATGTAAATAAAATTGAAACAGGCTTTCATGAAACAAATGATATCATCAACATCAATTGTGTATGAACGTAACTCTCACAACTTCCCTCTACACCTGACTTTAGAGTTCTGATTGAAGTTAAATAGGAAAGGGAAGGCAAGAGGTTGGATTTAGGAAGGTGTAAGTTGTATTACACTTAAGTTAGGAAAAAGGTGGAGGAATCTGTTAGTGCCGGGGCACAATTTTTCGATAGAAAACTGAGAATATGAAACAATTGTAAAAACAATGTTCCAACGCAACACTTCTAGGAAGGTTGCGCAAATATAACGAAGATCTAAAAAGATATCGTTATGATATTACGAGAATCTAAAAAGATTTCGTAATCACAGCAGCGAAGAAGATGACAGGCAAAATATGGAAGATGGCCTGCTGGGGTGAATGATCACCGTTGCTCAAAGCTTTATTCGTCCTACACGAACAGCTTCCAGGAACCAACAAGTTCGTCGGAGAACTTGGAACACTCCTGCTCTTCTGACTCCTCGGATGGACACGAACTCCCGTGCAAGAGCAACGCTGGTGCGGCGCCTTTTCTCTCTCTCGAAGGCTGCTGGAATTTGCAAGCAAATTCCGATCAGAACTGTGTTAAAGAACACGTCTGAATTCTCTGTTTACTTGTGCTAAAGAATACTTTGTAAACTTTCTGTGGTGGCTTCTCTTTCTATTCTGTAAAAACAGCCTTGAGAGAGAGGATGCCTTATATAGGCCCTGCAGCAACTGGTCGGTTGCCACAAAGTTAGGAACGTGGTAAAAACCACCCCGAACATGTAGCAACCGTCCAGAACATGCAAGCACACGTTCTGTTGCAAGTTTCACCAACTGCGCACACCCCGCGCTCCTTGCACTCTGCGCGACAGAGCGCGCACTGAACTGCGCACACTGCGCGCACTGCGCACACTGCGCACACTGCGCACGCAGCGCAACCAGCGCAACCAGCGCAACCCGAGCAACCCGCGCAATCCAGCACAACCCTGCGCAACCCAGCGCAACCCAGCGCACCCAAGCGCAACCTGAGCGCAACCTGGGCGCACACCTGGACAGCGCAACTGGGCTTGCGCAACTGGGCATACGCAACTGGGCAGCGTAACTGGGCTTGCGCAACGTGGCAGCTCAAGTGGCTCGCGCAACGAGCGCAACTAAAGCACACTATGCGTCTAGCGACGATGCTGACGTGCTAAGTGCAAAGTGCGCCAACAAAATGCCACATTACGCCTCATGAGCCCATGAGCCCGAGTCCGAGTCCGAGTCGCTAAGCCCCTACGGGGCTTAGCTCCCATGGAAATGAATTTTCCAAGAGCAAAAAGCATGAATGCTTTTATTGTTGATTTAGCCCTTTTTCCATTAGAAAAATAACCCCACATGGCACACCCATGTGCACCTCCACACCACATGTGCATCTCTAAAATAGGAAAGCTATTATATAGAGATACAACTCCTTTGGTCTAGCCGATGTGGGACTAAAATTCATTTAGAAAAAGACCAAACTCCAACAATCTCCCACATATCTCTATATATATGGGTATAAGTGTTTCCCACAGTAACTGTCCATCACGCATTTAGGAGAGATGTCGCTTACGACTTGAATCTTCCCGTGTGGGTCAAACAACAGACTATAATACAAGAATGGACTAAGCCTTGAATTCTGCATCATAGCTGAAATTCTTTTCACTCACATAATGTAGTTACATGTGCTTCTGGCTACACATTAAAGGCCCTGTGCCAGCCTGGTTTCAGTATATAATTTTGGGCGTCTACAAGTTTACCCTCAAGAGACGGCCTGATATCTCTTTGTCCATACACTATAGGTGAGTTCATTATAGAGAGACATGGCATGAAGCGCTTTGCGCTTCCCTTGCGGTGCTACGTCGCTATGACATGGCTTAAAGCCAAGGCATTACCCCTGACTGGGAACCTTTGTAGTGTCATACTACTGTAGCATGAGGCAACTGCCTCTTTGTAGTGCCAAACTACCCAGCATGAAGCCTTAGGCTCCCTTGCGGTGTTACGCCGCAACGACATGGCTTGCAAGGCCGAGGCTTTATCCCTAATCGGGTACCTCATCGTGGTGTCGTGCCACTGTAACATGAGGAACTCCTCCTCTTTGTAGTGCTGACTACACCCCTCTTTATTTTTAACATACAGCATTAGGCTAACTGCCTATTTGCGGTGCTACGCCGCTGTGACTTGGCCTGCAAAGCCGAGGCTTTATCCTATTCCTGGGCAGCACCCCACATATAGGAACCTCATTGTGGAGTCACCCCACTATAGCATAGAGTTTCACTCCTTGTAGTGCTGCTTTACCGTGCTTCCTGTAAAGCACACCAGGCATTCACTCTGCCTGAGAACTCATTAAGGCAATTAAGCCAACCTTCTCACAGGAATCGTTTTCCGTAGAAAACAACAGTAGACAACAGTGGTTATAGGTCCGTAACCTCTCCATGCCCAATAGAACATGTACCCACCGTTCCTGATATTCTTCCGATTAGTGGTCCTCCCTTGAACCAAAAGCTAGATGCCTAGTAGATAAATCTTTGAACTAATAGCATAAAACTTTATGGTAGGAATACAATAATACAATATCAGAATGCCTACAATCCCATTTTACAAGCTGTGTCATCGACCAGCTGGCGCTTGAGGCCCTTGGTGAACGGATCCGCCAGGTTCTCCTGACTCCGAACATCAATCACTGCAATAACACCTCTCTTGATAAGATCGTGTACTGCCCTGTGCTTCAACCGCACAGTCCTCTTCTTCCCGTTGAAGAGATCATTTGATGCCACCGCCGCAGTCGCCTGGTTGTCGTAGTATATCGGTATTGCCGGTATTTGCGCCCCAACCACTGAAAAATCATACATGAGCTCCCGAAGCCATTCTGCTTCCTCGGCTGCGGTATCAAGTGCAAAGAACTCAGATTCCATGGATGACCGCGAGAGCATACACTGCTTCTTCGACTTCCACGATATAGCAGCTCCATCCATTGAAAAAATGAATCCACCTGTGGACCTCTCGCTCTCCACCTCTGAGCACCAGCTGGCATCACTGAAGCCTTCCACTACTGGCGGATCTCCGCTGTAGTACAGTGCATATGTCTGAGTCTTCTTGAGATATCTCATAACCCGTTTCACAGCTTTCCAGTGTTCAGCACCTGGGTTGCTCGTGAAACCACTCAGCATTCCTACGACGAAAGCTATGTCAGGCCTTGTGGCAGTAGTAGCATACATCAAACTTCCGATTACGCTTGCATACTCCAGCTGTCTGACGCTTTTTCCTGAATTAGGCTTCAGCTTCAGATCACACCTGTACGGAGTATCGATCCCTGGAAGATCCCGATACCCATAACGAGTGATCATTTTCTCAATATAATGAGACTGTGACAGCGCTAGTCCAGTGTCTGTCCGGATGATCTTGATCCCTAAGATCACATCAGCTTCCCCCAAGTCCTTCATACTGAACTTGCTTGAGATGAATTTCTTTGTCTCCGTGACACAGCTAATATCCGTACCTAGGATAAGCATGTCGTCCACGTACAGACAAACGATCACACCTCTTCCATCAGCGAACTTCGTGTAAACACACTTGTCCGTATCGCTGACCATGTAGCCATTTGACCTTATAACTTTGTCAAATTTCTCATGCCACATCTTGGGAGCTTGTTTAAGACCGTACAAGGATTTCACCAACTTGCAGACTTTGTCTTCAAGACCCCTGATGACAAATCCCTCTGGCTGTTGCATGTAAATCTCTTCGGTCAGCTTGCCATTTAGGAAAGCTGTATTCACATCCATCTGATGTATCACCATCTTATGTATTGCTGCGAGAGCAATCAACATTCTGATGGTGGTCATCCGGACTACTGGAGCATACGTGTCAAAATAGTCAATTTCCTGCTTCTGAGAAAATTCCTTGGCTACCAACCTAGCCTTGAACTTGTCAATAGTTTCATCTGCTTTCATCTTCTTCTTGAAGATCCATTTGCATCCGATGGGTTTCGCTCCTTCAGGAAGATCAACCAACACCCAAGTGTTATTTGAGGTGATAGAATCAAATTCATTGTCAATCGCCTCCTTCCAGAAAACCGCGTCTCTGGTCTTCATCGCCTCATCATAGGTAAGCGGATCTGCTTCCACATGATAGGTGACAAAGTCACTTCCGAAGTCCTTCGGCCTCCTCACTCGCTTCGTTGACGGCTCAGCGAGATCTGGTTCAACCGTTGTTTCAACAACATCTTCTTGGACCACCTCTTCATTGAAGACCTGTGCACCCTCATTGTTCTCCGGAACATCCGCAAGAACAATATTCTTGTGCCTTGCAAATTTGTCTTCAAAATATTCTGCGTCGCGAGATTCAATGATATGATTCGACTCAATATCAAAAAATCTCCGAGCATCACTCTTCTCGGCATACCCCAAGAAGATCGTCTTAGTAGTCCTTGTCCCAAGCTTCTGAATCTTCAGATCTGGAAGCTTGACATATGCCAGACACCCCCACACTCGAATGACATTCAAGTTAGGTCTGACCTTGAACCAGAGTTCATGAGGAGTAACGTCTGAAGTTGCATGAGGCACTCTATTTAGAATAAAAGTGGCCGTCAATGCAGCTTCTCCCCAGTAGCACTTAGGAAGACCAGCAGTCAACAACATTGAGTTAATCATTTCTGTTAACGTTCTGTTCTTCCTCTCTGCTACTCCATTTGATTGAGGAGAGTACGGAGCCGTAGTCTTATTGACAATTCCATGTTCTTTGCAGAACGATGCGAATTCATGAGACCTGTACTCCCCACCTCGATCACTTCTTATCCTTTTGAGTTGTTGTCCAGTCTGCCGCTCAGCTTCGGCTCTGAACTCCTTGAACTTCTCAAATGCTTCGTCTTTAGCCTTCAGCAAGTAGACGAACGCATACTTTGAGAAGTCATCGATGAAAGTTATGAAATACTTCATCCCGGCCTTTGTAGAGAACTGTTTGAAGTCACAGATATCGGAGTGTACCAACTCCAGAAGATCTGTACTTCGATTAACCCGAGGAAAGGGTTTCCTTGTGATCTTTGTTTGAGCACAAACTTCATATTTCTCTACCTTACCCCCACACTTGGAGATAAGTCCTAGACTAGACATTCTGTTTATTCGTTTACAATGAACATGTCCTAGCCTATTATGCCACAACTCAAGAGTATAAGCAGAATGAGTGATTTTATTAATCACATTAATTACATTGGACTGATTTACAAGCTGAATTTTGAACATTCCTTCGGTATAAAAAGCTTTTCCGAAATATGTTCCTTTGATAGACATCACCATCTGGCCAGCATTGATGTCCATCCTGAGGCCTGCTTTGCAGAGTAGGTCTCCTGAGATTAGGTTCTTGGCGATAGCAGGTACGTGCTTCACGCCTTGAAGCGTCAGAGACTTCTCCGAAGTCAGCTTCAACACCACCGTTCCGATCCCGAGTACTTCAGCTTGTGCCTGGTTCGCCATCATAACCACTTCAGAAGTAGGTGTATAGGTGGTGAACCACTCCTTACTGGAGCAGACATGGCAGGAGGCTCCAGTGTCTACCCACCAGTCAGAGTCAGTCCTTACCGCATCAACCTGTGCAATCATAGCAACAATGTCAGTGATCATAGATACCTTACTAGGCTCTCCTTGCTCTGATTGCTTGGTTTTTGCTTTGCACTCATTCTTAAAGTGGCCCTTCTTGCCACACTTGAAGCAAGGCATTTGAGACTTTGGCTTCTTTTTCTTGATAGAAGTTCCCTTGACTTTTAGATTGTCAGGGTCCTTCTTCTTGCTGTGGAAAGCCGCCTGCTTTCCCCTTGGTTCCTTGGTATGAACCATATTGGCGTTAGCCAATTGCTTGGACAGTGCGTCCACCTTCAGTTGAGCCCTCATCTGGTCCTCAACATAGATTTCTTGTAGGAGATCCTCAAGGGTGATCTCCAGCTTCTTCCTATGCATGTTTGCATAGAACTTGCTCCACCCAGCGGGGAGCTTTGAGACAATCCCTCCAACAACAAACTTGTCGGGGAGGAGCATTGCCTCATCTTCCAACTTCTGTCGCAGTTTCAGGAACTCCTTTACCTGCGGCAGCATAGACTTTTCGTCCTCAAAGAACCACTTGTGATATTTTTCAACCACAAATATTTCACTGCGGTTCTTGTCTTCTTCGTAGAGTTTTTCTAGAGACTCCCATATGTCTCTAGCGATATTCTTTTTAGAATAGGATTCTGCAAGGGAATCCTCCATAGCATTCAGGATAAGCAGCCTGCAAATGCTATTTTCTCTTCTCCACTTGGCCTGAAGTTTAGTAGCCGCAGTGATTGCGGCAGCAGACCCAGTATCTGGAACGGTAGGTTCTTCCTCCAGAAGCACGTGATCTACGTCTTTGAGTTGAAGGGTGAGATATACCTTCCTCTTCCGGACTTGGTAATGTTCTCCATCAAACTTTTCTAACTTGCAAAAGTCAGAATTGAAGAGTGAAACATTAACGTTTTCCATCGTAGCAATAAAGCTTTGAGATTGTTAGTGCCGGGGCACAATTTTTCGATGGAAAACTGAGAATATGAAACAATTGTAAAAACAATGTTCCAACGCAACACTTCTAGGAAGATTGCGCAAGTATAACGAAGATCTAAAAAGATATCGTTATGATATTACGAGAATCTAAAAAGATTTCGTAATCACAGCAGCGAAGAAGATGACAGGCGAAATATGGAAGATGGCCTGCTGGGGTGAATGATCACCGTTGCTCAAAGCTTTATTCGCCCTACACGAACAGCTTCCAGGAACCAGCAAGTTCGTCGGAGAACTTGGAACACTCCTGCTCTTCTGACTCCTCGGATGGACACGAACTCCCGTGCAAGAGCAACGCTGGTACGGCGCCTTTCCTCTCTCTCTCGAAGGCTGCTGGAATTCGCAAGCAAATTCCGATCAGAACTGTGTTAAAGAACACGTCTGAATTCTCTGTTTACTTGTGCTAAAGAACACTTTGTAAACTTTCTGTGGTGGCTTCTCTTTCTATTCTGTAAAAACAGCCTTGAGAGAGTTATATAGGCCCTGCAGCAACTGATCGGTTGCCACAAAGTTAGGGACGTGGTAAAAACCATCCCAACCGTCCAGAACATGCAAGCACACGTTCTGCTGCAAGTTTTACCAACTGCGCACACCCCGCGCTCCTTGCACTCTGCGCGACAAAGCGCGCACTGAACTGCGCACACTGCGCGCACTGCGCACACTGCGCAACCAGCGCAACCAGCGCAACCCGAGCAACCCGCACAACCCAGCACAACCCTGCGCAACCCTGCGCAACCCAGCGCACCCTGAGCGCAACCTGGACGCGCACCTGGGCAGCACAACTGGGCTTGCGCAACTGGGCTTGCGCAACGTGGCAGTGCAAGTGGCTCGCGCAACGAGCCCAACTAAAGCGCACTATGCGCCTAGCGACGATGCTGACGTGCTAAGTGCAAAGTGCGCCAACAAAACGCCACATTACGCCTCATGAGCCCATGAGCCCGAGTCCGAGTCGCCCATGGAAATGAATTTCCCAAGAGCAAAAAGCATGAATGCTTTTATTGTTGATTTAGCCCTTTTTCCATTAGAAAAATAACCCCACATGGCACACCCATGTGCACCTCCATACCACATGTGCATCTCTAAAATAGGAAAGCTATTATATAGAGATACAACTCCTTTGGTCTAGCCGATGTGGGACTAAAATTCACTTAGAAAAAGACCAAACTCCAACAGAATCTTAAGCCAGGTTTGGAGTATCGGCTGATGCCGATACATATTGGCCATGTCGTATCAATTTTGGCATGTCCAATCTGATATTGACCCTACGGCGCACTGGCCAATAATACCTGACGGTCGTGATGAAGTCACACGTGTAGAAAAGATTCATTATCAACATACAATCATTACAATTTGTCGAAGTTGTATATCTATAAACTTTTATCCATCTTAAAATTATACATTAAAAACTGTCTATTGCGGGTGCACCTTGTCTAAAAGAAAGTGAATAGACAATAAAATCTATTGTATTTGTTGGTGAATGGTTGAGAAAAGTTCAATATTCTTCCATTCAAAACTAACACGAAACAATACATAATCCACAAATTTGTGCCTAAATTTGTGAAATATTTTTCTAGTTTCAAATAACTTCATAGTATTTTTTTGCTGTCCAAAACCAAGACTCCAAAATTGCCATCCTAAACCGCCGAAATTGCCCCGATACTCATAAGAAGGGCCCAAAATAATTCTATTACCTACAACCTTGTTTTAAGTAAATACTATTTTGGGTGTGGTTCACATGATTACTAACTCCGGACATTGTTCACTGGAATAGTAATCCAACTTTCAGAGTTCTTTTAAGGGTACCTTCTTTTACTGGAAGACTATTAAAGGTCTTAAAGGTAGTCTGTTAGTGAAGATTTGTGGAAGAAAACTTCAAAAATCTATTCTTTTCTAAATATGTGTGACAAATGACAATTAAACACATCCTTCAACCTCTGCATTGGTTTTGGTATCACAAACCAAAACTTTCAGTTTGTTTCAGTTTTCCAGTTCCTAACTATATCTTCTATATCCACTCATACTGGTTGTTCTTGTTCATGATTTGATTCATCTTTCGCTCATCAATCTGTCTTGAATTTCTCGAAGAGACATTTCATGTCTTGTAGATCGAGCCAATGACAGCAACAAAGTTGGGAATATTTTTATTCTCATGTCATATAGTATGTCTCTAAGATAATTGTACATCCTCAAAGGACAGAGTTTCTCTCTATTGTCAGGCACATCAGTTCAACAGTTGTCATCACGGCACACTTCCACCTCTCTTGTTGCTCTTCTATGAGAACCCTTTGATGAACCACCAGCACAACTCTAACCTACCAATGAGATCCATGACATCAGCACCAAGTCAGATTTTCCTAACTACAATAGGCGAACTATTCCACAAATGATTCTACATTGAATCACAAATCCAAAAGTTTGGCAGAAACTAACTGTCCAAAAATGATGAGAGTAAGAAATGAGTGCATTAATAGAAAGCTGGAGGTGGCTTCTATTGAGTATAAAATGAGTGAAAATCGATGAAACAGAGGAGGTGGAGGATTTTGTTGAGAATCTTGAGAGAGATGGAGATACTGATATCAAGTTTCTATATCTTCAGCATGTTGTACATGCAAAATAACAACCCATATTGCATGGATAGAGACATGAGACGCGCGACTGACACAAATCTTACATAGTTGCCTTTTTTCTCTCTGAATTACTGAGTAAAATAGTTCTTAATACTGGCAGGATAGCAGTATCAATTCACCATATACTGGGTGATACTTGAGGGGGAAATGGTATTTTCATAGCGTTACTCTCATAAAAGGCTAGGAAAGCTAATCTTGCTTCTTCATATTTCTCCTGCTGGACCTTTTGGAGTTTTAATTTGTCAACCAAACAAATCGTTAAACCAATGCAACTATTAAGTAACTCATGCGGATGTCGCCTCATCCTAATTCTGCTAAAGGAAAAAGGAATAGCTACAGTCACAACTTAAATGTGAACTTGGGGTTGGATGCCAGACGTGCTACAAACTTCAGTTTGTTGTGATATTATAAACCACGTTTAATGACTAGTGTCCATTATTTGTATACAATTGCCATTTACCACCCCCTCCCCCCACCCCCACCCCCCACCCACCCACCCACCCACTCCCCTCGTGATGCCTACATCTTGGCACTTGTTAGATACAAACCATGATATATTGTTGCCTTTCATTTAAATTATGCTTGCATCTTGGCATTTAATATATTAACAAAGACTTGCATCTTGCAGCCACAGATTCAGTATAAAGGGGCGTGTTTATCCTGCTATTCTTCCTGCAGAAAATAAGAAAGTTACAGGAAAGGTTTGATATGAAGCTTTCCCTAACTTTATATCTAATTTTGTTTTACAGCGAGGATGCTCAGAAAAAGCTTTTATTTTTTTCCCCTTGTACTTCTCTTGCTCCTTTTGGTCATGTGTGAGCACCAATTTTCTGGTACAAAGTGAAATATTCTTTGAATTGTTATTTTTTTTGTAGAAATAGGAATGCTTTTTAGAATACAAGCTGCCTTCCGCACCACATGAGCCATATGACGCTGACTAGTTGTTATGATGTTTTAATCATTGACTGTCGGTTTTTCCTGTTAATATAAAATATGCAGCCCAATCATTCCACATGGGAGCCCTAACTGTCATAATTTGTTATATGGAGGATTTGCTAGTTCCCGAGGAAACTTGTGCATACCTAATTAGTAAATATAAGTCTCTCCAATGTCAGTTTTGCATTTCTTGCATCCTTTTTTCACCAGTCATTATATTGAGGGCAATGTTCACTGAAGACTAGCAGTCAGAAGTCTATTTTGACAACTTATGTCTGTGTTTTAGGTTTCCCCTCCATGTAGTCCTTCAACAACAATATTCCCCCTCCATGTAGACCTGAAAATAGATTAGTTATACTAACGACTACTTAGGACATGCACATTCATACTGCCATGTTTGGTGTTGGGATTTCACAAAGACTAACTTGTGAATTTTCACTGTGGTTGTGCTAATAGACCCAACTGACTTGAATATGTCGAGCGGCGATGTGAAATGGAAATCATACACAAATAAGTAGCTCATGAAGGGTGACAAATAGATAAGTAGGACCTCCGGGAAGCGAGTCTGTAAAATTGGAGATTTATTTTTTCACATTTCATAGCATCATAATAACTGATAATTAAACAGTTATAGTTCATCTGCTTCTGTGATTTCTTTGTAGTCTATTTTTTGAGAAGGCATCCTTTAAGTGATGCTCAACGCACTCCAGTGGAAGAGTAGATTTATTTAGAATATTGGTATTTTATGCACGGTGTTGGATATTTCTGGTTTAATATAGATTTGACATGAAAAATCAACCCAAAATCTGACTATTGGATAACAATAAATCCATTTCGAAGTACGAATTTTCTATCCCCTTTACCCAAACCGAGGCAGGACCTGACCAGTTTGCCGGCTTGCCAGTAGTGCTAGTTTGACATGTTTACAACTGATTCAGATGTGAAAAAAGTGATTCATGAATACTAAATATTTGTCTAATATACATGCAAATGAAAAGAAAACTATCAATAACATCTTACCTGAATAAGGCATTATAGTGTCCAGAACAGAAACAGACTTATATTTTTTATTGAAGATAAATAAAAAGATATGTATATTAGATTCATATGAGAAACTTTTACGTTAACAACTTTAAAAATGTTCTTATCCTTTTCCTTTCATATTTTAATTTTTGGATCAATATTCACTACGGACACAGATAAGGACAACTTAACGGATGTGGCTACCATTCGGACCTGAATCTAGATCCAATCTTGAAGCAAACTGGTTTGACATAGAATGGACAAGGACCCGGATCTGACATGAGACTTAATAGCGGCAGTTTGATATGTTAACAATTGACTCTGATGATTACAATGAAATACCCATATCCAACCCAAAATTTTGATAAATGGGTAAGGTACCACAACCAAGACTGACCCGAAAATTATATGGGTAGACAGAAATAAGACAATGAAAAATATGTTAGACATATGTTGTATTTCAAGGGATAGTTTCATGAGTTATTTCTATTTATCTTTCTCCTTATGTAGTCTAAAAGTTATTTCTAGTTAAGAACATTATGTTTCTTAAGTTACTAAAGAAAAAATGTTAAGAGTTTAATTTTAATTTAAAACAAAATTTAATGTGAGCAATGGATAAGAAAATTGTTTATTGAGATTTGAAAGCGAGAAAAAAAAAGATTACCATAATGTTTAAATATTCAAAATATTTTTATTTAAAAAATGGTAGATTTTGAAAATAATTCCTATTTATTTGACTGGTTTGGAATGCTTCAAAAGGTTGAGTAGGTTACCATAATTTTTGGTTGGCATTACTATCAGAGGTAGGGAATTATGGGTTAGAAATTAGTTGCATTAAAAATCAAACATAAAGGAGTAATAATGGATAGTTAAGGTATTTGAAACCGTAGCGGTACAATTTTGGCATGTTCAGATCCGATACCAACTGCTATCGATATTGACAAGTAACAACATTGGGGGTCTATTTCCTAGTCAATTTGACATAGAAAAGTTGAACGAAAAAGAGAGAAGAATGAAAAAAATAGTGTCTAACAATGATTCGTTTGGGCCGAAGACTGGCAAAATTCCAATGTATCAATATGATTTCTTATTGATAAACTGTAACCATTACCATTATGGAAGCTGTATATCTATAAATTCACGACACATCCATTAATATTATTCATTCAAAACTATTTATTGGTTTCACTATGTCTAAAGGTAAATAAATAAACGATAGTATTTATTGCAAATGAGTATTATTCCATTGAAAACTAATGAGAAACAACATATAATATATAAAATTATGTCTGAATGTATCAAATTTTTTAGTTCTGTAAAATACGTGTTATCATTTTTGGCATTCGTGGCTTTCTGAAACGAAGAACTTAATCTCGATCTCAAACAACCGAAAATGCCGAAACTGCCGACACTCGTAGGAAGGTTTCGAAACCGATCCTTATCCTGATATTTCTAACCTTGTTCGAAACCTATCTCATTTATTAACTTTTTTAATCTCTTTTGGTTTAATTTTTTTGCTTCTATTTATTACTGACTTTTGAAGCTTGCATGACCTAGTATTGTTTAGGAGGGAAAAAATAAATAATAGTCGGCTGCCATGTGTTGCCCACCAACAACCAACAGCTGTTTTAGTATATTATATAGATTTAGTAATAACCACGCTAGTAAATTTTCTTGATAAGATATTTAGAGGTTCAGTTGTGTTTTTCTCCTGGATGTATTGTTATTTCCAATCTGTTGATATCACTGTGACACTTCAGCTTACTTATGGAATGTGAAACATTACTAGTTCTTGTTTGACTCACATTGACTATAATAGCCAATTTTCTTGTTTCTCTTAACATATATTCAATACTCACTTCCTTTTACCCTACAGGTTCTTCAGGGAATTACGGATTCCGAGTTAGTTGTCCTAGATGAATTTGAAGATGTGGAGTATAAGAGGAGTACCGTTGAGGTTTTTTTGACTGTAAGCATTAGGAGCTATTCTTATTAATTTTTCTAACTTCTTTTTATAAATACTAACACTACTATGCAACAATGTCACTAGTGAATTTCAATATAATACTGTTCAAATACATATAAAAGTGAATATTTTAGATGATAAGATTTGGAGTGTGTATGGACCAGGATGAGGATCCGATCCATTTGTTGTTTTAACTTTTAAGCTTGCGCAATAGCGGGGGCACTCTCTAGTGTAGCAGTAAAACCTAATCAGTTTCATACTACCAAATTTGATATCCAATTTTTCATAGTTCTATAGTTTTGTATTTCAATATTTAAACATTCGTTCATCACATCTCAGTATGATATTCTCACATATATGGGTACCAGAAATTCTGTATCTTTGCATATATACTGGAAATGCCTACGAGATATATTATAAAACATTGACTTTCTTAAAGTTTAAATGGTTGAATCTGAAACATTGAACAAAAAATACTGGGTGGATTCCTAACTCAGAAGCACCTGAGCAAGAACCCAATCGAAATCTTATTAATAGCTTGCATAAGTACAACTAAAGAGAAGTTTTCAAATACTACGAAATCCCCTCACCAAAAAAGCACTCCAGAGCCTACAAAATCCCCAGTAATACTACAAAACCCCCACATCCCCAAAATATTACAGTGATTTTAAGAGGTCATCTCAGGCTGAACTACTGAACGAAATAGAATTGCAAACATAACTACCATACGATGCTCTTAGGTTTCCTCTAGCCATCATGACCCACCAGTTCCGTAGGAAGCTCTATGGACTCTTGAAGTAGGAATTGCTACTGCTGCTTTCTTTTTGCCTTGCAAAGCTCCCGTCCAATCATTAAAAATGTAGACAATATTTGCAAACAAAAAGTTGGTATAATCTTTTTATTAAGAAATACTCTCTCGTTCCCAAATTACCCATATGAATGAATGCCATTACCATATCCCAGTGCTCGTAATAAGCTTTATTAACCTTATCAATTCATTGATCATTAAATGATTTCACACTGAATAATCCAGTAGCATACCACCTCCATATAATTCCATCTTTGGCATCAGAATAATATAGTGATAAGAGTTGCGTTAATTCTAACTAACTATTAACATATTCTTCACCAATGCTCCTACGGAAAGTAATATTCCAAATTCGGTTACCATTATTTACATAATACAATGATTTCCCGGTAGCCTTTTGGCTGGTAGCAATATCAAAAGGTCAGGAAATTGTGACATGAGAGAACAAACAATTAGCCAAATATCATATCAAAATATGACATTGTTATTGTCCCCACAAACTTTTTTAATATCAACTCTAAATATTGGCATGTTTCAAAATCAAGCAGCAGCCTGATGCACAATCATGAAACAACATCAATTTTTTTTCTTCTATGATAGCTGTCAATTCTGTGTTTGCCAAAGCAAATCTACTTTATTTATGACTTTCCAAATCCATTTTCTCAATAGAGCTAAAATTTGATTTCTCAAGTTAATAATGCCCAGGTCCTCCCTCCTCTTTAGTGTGACATATCATATTCCGATTAGCTAAACACTTAAAAACCCCACAATTACTACTACCAGACCCAAAAAAAACACTCCTTCAGATCTTATCAATTTGTTTAATCACCCATGCAGACAAATAATAGTAAGACATATACTAAGAAGGGATAGAAGAAAGGACATAATTGAGATGACCCCCTCTAGACAAACTATTACCTTTCCACGCTGCTAACTTCTTTTCAACTCGATCAACTAAGCTCTGCCATTCCCTCTTGCTCAACCTACCCATCTTAGCAGGAATGCCCAAATACTTCATAGGAAAAGAACCTAGTTTGCAATTCATAAGATCTGATACTTGATGATTCTTATGAATATCCCCATTTAACCACATCACACTGATTTTATTATAATTAATAGACCCGAGATACTTTCAAATAAGTAGAGAAGCACCTTCAGGTTAGCAAGGGACTCAAAAGAAGTTTCCGAAAAGAGTATTGTATCATCAGCAAACTGAAAGCTAGTAACATTATCATATAACTCATTCTCACAAATCCCTTCAATAAGCTTACTAGATTTTGCAAGATTAAGCATTTTACTAAGCACATAAGCCACTAACACAAAAAGCAAAGGAGAAATGGGATCCCCAGTTTTAATTCCCTCTTACATTGAAACTTTTTACCCTCGACCCATTAACGTGTATAGTTGAAGTCCCTATCTTTAGACTCACCATGATCAACTCACCCATCTACTACTGAAACCTCTAGCCTGAAGCACTTCTTGCAAAAAATTCCATTCAACTTTGTCATACACTTTTTCAAAATCTAGCTTTAGGAGAATCCCTTCCAGATGATTATTATGACACTTATGTAGCATTTCATGAACAATGGTTATGCTATTAAAATAAACATCTTTAATAAAATCAGATTGAACCACATCAATAAGAGAACCCAAAACCTTCCTCAGCCTATTAGCCAAAACTTTCATAATGATTTTAAAACAGCAATTTAGTGAACTAATAGGTCTAAATTTAGTAATCTCATTAACTCCTTCTTTTGGAATTAGCACTATAGTGGCATAATTAATACGACTCAAATCTATAGTACCATCATATAGCTCATTAAATAACCAAAGAATGTCAGTTTTAACAGTACTCTGATAAAAGAACATAGGAAACCCATTTGGCCCTGGAGATTTATTACTGGAAGATCAAAAATCGCTTTTCTAATTTCCTCTTCCGAGAAAGAACCATCAATAGACTCGCTTATTACCACCTTTTCTGGATAAAGTGTCTGCCAATTAGCCTTCATCTTGAAAGAAACTTTAGATCCGATTAAATCCTTGTATAATTTACTAAAACTAATACTACACTGGTTTTCTGTATGAACATTGTTAGTATTAATAGAAGCAATATAATTACATTTCCTTCTGAAATGACCACTTCTGTGGAAAAAACTATTATTACTATCACCTTCCTTTAACCATTTGACATTCGCTTTTTGACACCACATAATTTCATCTTGTTTTAAAATATCATGCAAATGAATTTTCAGTTTAGGCCTCTGGCATCTCTCTGAATCACGCTGAATCATCCAATCCACTCTGTTCTTCTTTTGTATCAATATCACTGATATTTTTCATAATTTGCTCTTAAACCAATCATATACTATGAAACTTCTCTCTGTTCTGTTGTTTACAATTCTTTTTTTATAATTCTAAGCTTCATAATGATATTAGAATCAGTAGGGTATTCCACCAATCCTTTATAAGCAGATCAAAATTTTCATGACAAGTCCAAACCTTTTTAAATCTTAATTTTCTTTGGAACATTAATTTATCATCTACCGTTAGCAAAAGAGGTACATGATCAGAAGTTCTACTCAAGGCTCTACTGTATTGTTTACAAAAGTAGTATCCATCGTAGGAGATATTAACAATCTATCCGATGTAGCAAGAATAGGATCTCTTCTATCATTTCTCCAAGTAAAAGTTCTTCCTGCAATAGGCAAATCTATCAAATTAAACCTTCTAATAATACTATTAAACTTATCAGCTTCCATTTTCTCATAATTACAATTTCTTTCATGAATAAATCTATCATATTAAAATCTCCTTTTATCACCACAAATCATGTATGAAATTATGTAAACTTCCAAATTCTGTGAAAATGTCATATTTCAAACACTCATATGCAGGCCCATAAACATTACTGATCACAATTTCAACTATGGTAGGAATAAAAAGCAACTTAATAATTAGAAAAACTTAGAATAGTACACACGTAACCTCTTAAAGTTCCTACTATTCCAAGCAATCAGCAAACCACCTGAAGAAGCAACAACAGCTATTGCAATCCACTCATCCAAACTGGAGCCACAGCATGATTTAAAACTCTTCGTAGTAATACAATCTAGTTTAGCCTCTTGAAGCAGTATAATATCACATTTATGCATTTCAATATTATTTGAAAGAGCTCTTTTCTTGTAAGGATTCCTAAACCTCTAATATACTATCTTTGAGTAATCACTAATACACAAATTTGTTTCCACTTACAGGCTTTAAACTAAACCTGCTCTACTATTTTCAATTTCAATCAGTTTAGCCTTATGACCCTTATCAATAATAATACCCACTGTTTTACTAACTTCCACCAATTTCTTATGAGAAAAAGCATCTCATTACAGAAGCAAATTTAGAGCCAAGTGGAGGAGAGTACCTTCATTTGCTATATTGTGAAGAGGCCTTTCCAACTCCAAGTCCCTGATTGGTACAACTTTTGCTGCCAGCTCCAGTACAGAAGATTGATCACTCTTTGCTTTCGTTGCCGTTCTTGCACTCCTCCTGACTGTTATAGTAGATTGATCCCCCATCCTTAGCTTTCTCCTCGGATTTACTTGCAAGCTCTTGGCTTCTATACAAACACTTGAATCTGTTGTTGAATGCCTGTCAATGATCCACCTGTCCATGAATTTCATAAGAACCGAAAACTAATCCATTGCAGGCCCTTGTTTACTACCTTCAGCTCTTCCTTCTACTGCTCCCACCTTAGAAATACCATATTCAAGCAGTTCTTGGTCCCCCATTGTTACAGGAATCAACTCCCTTTCTTCATTATGCAGTGTGTGCTGTTTTTGTCTGCTAATTTCTTTGACTGACTAATCCCTTGCAGAGCCTCCACTTCTTTGTATTATGTTATCTGTGCCAGCTTCTTTCTGCATTGCGTTTTCAGATACAGGTTCCTCTCGAAGCCTTCTTATCTTCATTTTTCCATTACCACCACCATCATCTACTACTTCTTACATTACTCCAACATCTGTGACCTGAACTGCATCATAAAGAGCTAGGCTCTCCATCATCTTCAACCTCCAACTCATCAAACTTGTTATACAATTTAGTAGCCTTGCCTTTATAAGTTTATTTGGCCCCTTCTCTTGCAAATTGCTTGGACCAACCTTTCTCTAACTTCTTCCCCCAGTCTGGCCAACTCTCCCACTAATGATCCTGTAGCTGGCCACTAATTCTTTCTCATGTGCCTCCCCCACTCCCACCCTGAAACCTCGTGCTTGCCTCATTTGCACCATTATGCCAATTCGTCTCTATATTTCTATGCCCCATAATAACCTCCAAGGCTGTCTTCCACCTCTATAATCGGTACCACGTCTGCTTCTACGCCGAGCAAGCCACACTCCATGAAAACCCCAAAATTAAGGACTCCCGAATCCTCAAAATTACCCTCTCAAGCAACCTCCTCTGTTCTGCATTTAAGAAAAACTGCATGTTGGTAACTATTGGAACGTTTGACTTACTGTCCAGGATATATACTCCTCACTCTCATAAATACCATTCTATGATCAGGAAGAACAGCAAACTTTGATCTCTGAAGCACTACCACAACCTCATAATTTCCATTGCCTAGCTTTCTTTGATCCCAGCAAGAGAGAACTCTCCCTAAAATAGATGCCATGCTTCTAATGTCATCATCATCAAATGCGAATGGAGGAATGCCAGTCAAAACCACATGCATTATATCTTCCCCAATTTGATTAA
This sequence comes from Iris pallida, assembly GCA_029216955.1. Lineage (NCBI taxonomy): Eukaryota > Viridiplantae > Streptophyta > Magnoliopsida > Asparagales > Iridaceae > Iris > Iris pallida. The sequence goes on from JANAVB010039020.1 coordinate 6,732,840, forward strand.
AAGTTTTCACGGTATTAATCCATTTCGAAATAGTGAAAGTTGTCATGGCACAGTGATGGAGAATGAGTTTGGATTTTCGGTTTCTCTTTGTAGATCTTTTAGTTTGTTGGTTAGGATTAATGTAAATAAGAATACTTTTATTTCTTTGAGTTGGTCAGGGATTTGACTTATCTTATGGGTAAGTATTTAGAGATTATATCTTCCCCAATTTGATTAAAAGCTTTCTTAGTATTCATCCATTTTGAGATAGCGAAAGTTGTCATGGCACAGTGATGGACAACAAGTTCGGATTTTCGGTTTTCTTTTTAGATTTTTCAGTTTGTTTGTTAGGATTAATCTAAATAAGGAGATCTCTTTGAGTTGGTTAGAGATTTGACTTATCTATGGATAAGTAGTTAGATATCTCTTTTATCTTCTTTCGATTGTTTTGTAGTCTATAAATAGTTTGTGAGTTCAGAAGTTATATTAAAAAATGAGAAATATATTTTTGAGTTTGTATAATGCTATGTCAAAACCCTAAATTGGATCTCTCGTCTTCTTCCCCGCCTCCGACTTTGACAAGAATTGGGTTCGAGTACAAAAGTAGCACCATTGAGATCCAGCGCAACCTGCATGTTTCCAAACTTGGGTATTTTTATTAAGTCAATTGTTATGTTTTACATTTATATTATAATTTTCGTAATAAATTGATAGTAGTTAATTGTTCACATAATTTTTAAAGCTTATGCGCCCAATTTTTCCCTAAATCTCCAATTTGATACAAATCATTTCTCCTAGAGCTTTGTCCCGCATCACATAGGCTACTTTTCCCAACATAAAATAAATTCAACAAATAATAAAGTTGTCAAGAATTTCATAAATTTCCCAGTAAAACCATATGTTTACACGTCCTGATGAAACACCCACTCATTCACCAAACATTTGAAATATGGGACCTTCCCACTCCCACATGACACTATCAACAAACCTGTTATGCCTCCCTTGGCATATTTGGTTGCCATACTTCTTTTACTAAATGAAGGGGAAATTAATTATTGCAGGATAATCTGGAGATGTTACTTGCTTATACATATGTTTGGGAAAACAAGGATGATTCAAACTTATACGGGGAGTGGGATTTTGAGGTGAGCGTATTTTGTATGTGTGTAATTTTTTTTTTTTTAGACATAAAAGTTTAAACCACCTCTCTTTCTTTTCAAAGTTTTTAAGCACATATGTTCTTCTCAGCCAATTAGAAGCAAGCTAGTTTAATCAAGGGAAAATGTTTAATTAAATTTACTAGGCAAGTATCTTGTTCGTTTAAATTGAGCTATTCGTTTGAAATGAGTACTTTTACTTTCTGTGGTCAATATAATTCCATTAAGTTTTTTCTTTCTGCAGTAGAAATATAATCACTCTAAAATATGAGAAATAGAAATAGATATTAGAGAAGGAAATTTACTTAAATGAGTCAAATCACCAAAACCTTATGTGTTTATTTATAAATGCCAGCTTCTTACGTGAGTATTATCATATTGTCGGCTCGCAAGGACGGAGCCATGGGGGGACAGTTGCCCCCACGCCACCCCACGCACATAAACTTTGTGAGAGTCCCGACTATGTTACATGCCATATGATACTATTTTAGTAAGATCAAGATACAGAGAATATCTTCTAACTGATAATTCTTTCACTAATTGTTAGTGTTTAGTGTTGAATAAACAGGCTGCTACTTATTATCAAAATCTCGCATCCACCTCCATCAAGTGTAGGAGTGTGCATATTTGGACCAAACCGACCAAATCGAACCAAACCAAATCGATTCGGTCGGTTTTTAACCAAACCAATGGTCCGGTCGGATTGGTTCGACTTAACCATTTAAAAAATCAGCTGATTTGGTTCGGTTCACGATTTGGTCATTCCAAAAACCACTTAAACCGAACCTAGTTAGTAACAACCTCAAGTTAGGTTTATATCTGGTCCAACTTATCCATCTCATGGTTTGTTTATTTTCCATCTTCAATTCATAGATCTATTAGGATTAGGGTTTATTTTCGAGAATCATTTTGGATTTGCGGAAGAAATTTATTATGCAAGTGATTTACTTAGAAGATTATGTCCACTTTGATATCTCATACAAACATCTCCAAATAGTAGACCTGTCAATGGATAGCCGAAAATTCGAATTCGATCCGATTCCGTATCCGAACTTTCGGATATTTTCGAAATTTCGGATATCGGATTCGGATATCCGAATATTTTTCGGATATTAACGTTTTTTCGGATACGAATTCGGATATTAAGGTATTCGAATCCGTTAATATCCGATCCGACTTTAAATTGCAAATTTCGGATATTGAATTCGTATATCGGATTCGGATATCCGAAATTTTATATATATTATAGTATAATGTATATGTAATATATATTAATTAATAGAGAAGATTAAAGTATTTTATTCTCAACTGACTTTTACATAAATTAATTATAATATAATTTATATATAATAGTAATATATTAATTACAATTTACAACAGAAGAAGAAAGGACTCAAATATGTAGAGAAATTGAATTTGGTTTTCGGATATTCGGATAATAACTAAATTTTTAATATTCAATTTCGGATATTCGGATAATAACTAAATTTTTAATATTTCGAATTTTGAATATTCAAATACTAGCATTCGAATTTTTTAGCTAATCGGATCGGATATTATCCGATATCCGTTAAATTAGACGGATACGAATTCGGAGTGTCAAAAGAGACATCCGTTCGGATAACGGATCAGATTCGGATATTACAAAAAAAAATTCGGATACGGATACGGATGTTATCCTGTCCGTACCGATAAGCATCCGTTGACACCCCTACCAAATAGGAGATGGTTAGAATTTATTTTTATGTAAATTTACTTTGTAAAACACTTTTATATACTTGAAATTTTTTTCTGATCAAAATCGATCAGCCGAACCGATCCAATCCGAACCAAGTCGGTCGGTTTCAAAACCGAACCGACCAATTGGTTGGTTTGGTTCGATTGTGATTATTTTCAAACCGATTAACTTTGCTTCGACTTCGGTTGTGGCCAAATAGGTCGACCACCGACCGATGCACACCCCTAATCAAGTGTATAGTATGTCATGCAATCTAAATGTTCCATTTTTTTTAAATGAGCAAAATAATGACCAGAAAGTTTTTCATAATCTGATCTTGCCTTCTGCCTTGACTTGAGTTCAACTTGACCAAATACGTTTGCTTGGTATTAATTACATAAAAAATATAAGACTGCTTCTGTTGTATGTATTAAATCCCAGGCGCAGGTCTTCAATTACATGATTGAGGAGAACTAAGAAAGGAATTAAGTTAACTGGCTATGCCCACAATGAAACAAAAAGTAGATGAAATTGTAATGTCTTCAGAAGATGCTATCATTGACTAACAAGAAAATCCTTTTAGGAGGGACAGTGAACAAATTATATGATGTCAAACTGTAGACTTGCTTCTTAGCAGTTATTTGAAAATCAGATACCTTCACAGGACTAACATGAAACACGATAAATTGGACTTTATGATAGTCAATTATGAGATGCTATGATTTAAGTCTATATGTTCCTGTCAGAGTCTAGAATATGGGAAAAATGTATTCACTTGGGCTATGTGCCCTATATATATATATATATATATATATATATATATATATATATTGGGGCGGGGTACGCGCACGTGTGTGTGTGTGTGTGTGTGTGTGGGTTTGGTGGTGTGTGTGTTTTTTTTTTTGGGGGGGGGGGGGGGGGGGGGGGGGGGGGGATAATTGGGGAGGCATTTCCCCCAACCGGTATGGGACAAACATAGTAGTTGTAGCATATAGCACAATGTCTAGCAACCTCTCTTAAACTCATGATTGTAGAGCAATGTGAGTTTGATTGGAGTGAGTGAAAGGAAAAAAAAAAAAAAGAGAACGACAACCAATAAATAAACTAACTAATGCCCCCACCCCAAACTCGGGAGGATCGACTAGCGAGAGTTTGCTCAACAGGAAGGGGTGTCACTGAACAGTATAGGTCTTTGTGAAGAATTGTGCAATCTATATCTCATAAGTAACATGTGGCAAGAAAACGGACTCGAGAAGAAAATGTTGTCAAATATAGTGACAATCAATCTCAATGTGTTTCATCCACTCGTAAAACACAGGGTTGCAGGTAATCTGAACAACACTAGTATTGTCACAATACAGAGTGGACCAAAAACTGTAAAACACATCATTAACGAGCCACCGCGGCAAGAGTAGCTATAGCTCGCTATTCAGCCTCAGCACTAGATCAAGAAACCACATCATGTTTCTTTGATTTCCAGGAATTCAAACACTAAGAAACACATATAATCCAATAGTAGACATCCGATCAGTAACGTCACCGGTGTAATGAACATCAAAATAAGCATGGAGATCCAATGATGAAGTCGCTAAAAGGACAACGGTCTAGTGCTGGTGTCCCATATATAACAAAAAATCTACAACAAAGCAGTATAGTGTATATTATGAGGTGCATAAACAAATTTACTAACAACATGAACAACACGAGAAATGTTTGAATGATAGTGAGATAAACAAGCACGCTAACTAATTGTTTGTATCAAGGATAGGAAAGACTATCTCCATCAGTAGACCGCATCTTAAGATTCAACTCAAGCAGCGAAGGTGCAATGCAAGTATCAATAATCTCTGTTCGGTCAAGTATCTCATTAATGAACTTCTGTTGTGATAGAAGATATCCACAAGGAGAGTGATCGACCTCTAATCCAAGAAAATAGCAGAGAGGACGAAATTTTTCATCTCAAACTGAGTATGGAAGTGCTTCTTGCCTTGCATAATATGTTCAGGATCACCAAATTTAGCAGGATCATAAAGACTCGTAGAGAATCCTGCAACATGAATGATTGTAGCAAATCTGAAAAATCATGTCCGAGTGCATGCTTAAGGCCGTATAAGGCTTTATGGAGATGACATACCCGACCAACAGAGTGAGGCAAACCAAATGGAGTCATGTAGATATTCTCATAGAAACTACCATAAAGAAAGGCATTCTTCACATCCATCTGAGATATATGGACCAGGAACGAGCAGAAGCGACTGCTAGAAGAGTTCAAACAATAGTCGTCTTCACAACATGAGTGAAGGTCTCATCCTAATCAATACCATACTGCTAAAGAAACCACAGACAATTAGCCCGCCTTGTATCTATCAATGGTACTATTGTCACGACCTGCATCCGTATAGTCGGGTACGAATACGTGGGCCACGTCCAGCCTACGCCGCAGTATCGACAGTATAGCGCTGTCAAGTACCCGATACTAACTACAACATCTAAAAGATCCATAACTATAAATGTACTCAAATCACATCACAAAAGCTAAGGAAGATAAGACAAGAAAGATAACAATATCACTAGAACAACTAGAATCTACAAAGGATCATATGAGACGAGAAATGAAACGAAGGAAAAACAATAACAAAACTAAAATAACTACCTGACCTAGAACTTCTGGAAGACAACTCACGGTGAAAGAATATCGAGGTCCGTCTCAGCTAGCATCATCATGTAGTCCAATAATGAGGGCATAACAATTCCTAAAAATATTGTCAACGTATCCAGTCAGGATGGAAACGAGTACATAAACAAACAGCAGTTTCATGTGAATTGACAAATTCTATAAGAGACAATTATAATGAAATACAAGATAAAATATCAAGACTGGAATATAAACATGATATGTAAAACTGGATATCATGTCAAGGTATGAAATACTAGAATGTAGAACAGTACAACAATATCTGATGTATAATGTAAACATAAACGGTGCCTTGAGATATTAGAGCATTATGTGATCGGCTTGGGTCAAGATCAAGCTCTTCCATTTGACCGATTATGTGTCAGGAAATACAAGAAAAACAAGATCAGGCCGGCCACAATGGAAAGCTATGAGGCAAGTAGTACCACAGGTCAGGGCCGTCAGGTTTACCCTACGTGAGGCGAGGGTAAAGCTATGATGCAAGTAGTAACAGGAATACAGGAGGGGTATTGATCACATAACCTCTAATAACTCTCCATCCCCGAATAGTATATAGATCCAGACATGTCACGTCATGACACGGGATTCTCTAAGAGGGTAGTAAATTTTCTTAGGAATCAGCGTCTATACAAGTACAGGAAACAAGACGAACAATGTACCAATATTGGTAACCCAGGAATGACATCTCTTGACAGGATCCGACGTATACTAGTCCGTGTACCATCGTGTCGGGAATCAAGTAAAACACTACAACTGAATCGGATATAGTAGATAACAAGACAATGAAAATTATCAGAGAATGTACTCGCCTGCTGTCTTGAGCAATAAGTGAGGGTCTATGCCTGAACCGACGTCACAGAGACCTAATATGAATTTACAGAGTTACTTAGTGTTCTAGAGTAAACAATATATATATATATATATATATATATATATATATATATATATATATATATATATATATACACACATTAAGTCATTAATTATATGTTTCTAGGCCTATTCTAGGTCAAACTCAGTCAAATTAAGTCAAAGGTTGACTTACAGTTGACTTTGGTCAACTGGTCAACTTTGGTCAACTCCTAATCCACTCTAGATTAAAGTAGGTCAAAGCTAGTCCCTATAATCATCCACACGGTCAACTTATCAATTTTAGTGATATGAAATCACTGGAATCGACGGATCTCAATTTCGATGCACGGATCTCAAAATACGAACCAAAAGAGAAGAATTATAACAAATAGTGATAAATAGGAGAAAAAAATCTACAGATGTTGTCGGATGATGAAACAACCATCACCAACGTGTCCAGAATGGTCAAAATAACTAGAATAGCCTACCCATAAGTCCAATTTGGACACATGGGCAAGAAGGTAATTTCGGGTCAAAATGATGTCCGATATTGGACCCACTTTGCACCGAAAAACGTGTCAGGATAAAAGTCCTCAAAACCTTAGCAAAATATATGTCCACAAATCCAGAATGACGATACGAACTCAACGGTATATCCGAAATTGGATTCTGATGACCCGATCTCAAAATGGTCCATTGACTCGGATATTGAAATCCGATTTGTACGGAAATGCATGCCGGAGCCAATGTCCACTAGATCTAACAAAGTATATGTCAACGAGTCCAGAATGACGATACGAACTCAACGGTATATCCAGAATTGGATTCCGATGATCCGATCTCAAAATGGTCCATTGACCAGGACTTTAAAATTTCGGTTTGCACGGAAATACGTGTCGGAACCAAAGTCTACTAAATCTAGCAAAGTATATGTCAACGAATCCAGAATGACGATACGAACTCAACGGTATATCCGGAATTGGATTTCGATGAGCCGATCTCAAAATTGTTCGTTGAATCGGACTGTAGGGTCTGCCTTGCACCAAAATACGTGCCAGGGCCCATGTCCTTCAAATCAAGCAAATTTTATATAAATTCGTGCTAGAACGATGCCACGAGTCTACTGGTGGTGTCAAAATTTGAATCCGGAGTTCCGGGTTCAAAATTAGAATTTTATAAGTTGAAAATTATGAATTCGGACGGCCAACTTTGGTGTCAAATTTAACCAATCAAACTAGCTCACAATGAAACAAAACTTAAGAGGCAGGAAGATGGTTATACAAGCTGCGCATAGGAACCAGTGGCACGCCAAACGGAGCTGCGATTGCGGAGATACGAGTCGACGAAGTTGGCTCCACAAAACTGTCCAAAAATAACACAATTTAAAGGGTCAACTTGTGGCCGATTTTGACATAGCAAATGACGGAATTAACGGCTAAAATTTGATAGAGGTGAAGGGGTATATACCGAGATGGAGACGGAATCAACGGATCGACGATCCAATGATCGAATTTCTCGAAGAACGGGCACGAAGTCGCTGTCCCGAGAACGAATTCTGACTTCGATTTCGCATGCGTCACGACGGAATTTCGTGTGAAACGCACGAATCGCTTAGGTTGCACGTCGGAAAGGAGGTGCGCGTCAGGGGGGTTTCGTCGGAGGTCGCCCGGCCATGGGGGAGGTCGGTGGCCCCGCGGTGTCGCTGCCACACGCGACTGCTGCTGCTGTCGTTCGTAGCTGCTGCTGTGGGCTGCGCCGCACTCCGGCGCCACTGCTGGCCGCAGCCCGCCGAGGGGAGGAGGAGAAGGAGAAGAAGGTGGAGGAGGAGAAGGAGAAGAAAGATGGTGATGGTGGTGGTGTGGTGTTAGTGGTGGTGATGGGGAGAGTGATGGTGGTGGTGGTGGTGTTAATGTGAAGAAGAAGAAGAAGAAGAAGAAAGTGGAGGAAAGAAATGAAGAAGAAGATGATGATGATGATGATGAGAGGGGGGGTCGGCTGAAAATTGGGAAAGGGGGTGCTGTAATAGTGATGGGGGTTGAGTATAAGAAAAAGGAGAGAGAGAGACATGAGAGAGAGAGAGTGCTGTAATAGTGATGGGGGTTGAGTATAAGAAAAAGGAGAGAGAGACAGGAGAGAGAGAGAGTGATATATATATATATATATATATATATATATATATATATATATATATATATATATATATATAAAGAGAAAGAGAGAGAAAGAGATATTTTATAAAGAGGGAGAGATAGAATCAAATAGCTACACAAGTAGAGAGAGATATCTGTGTGGGGTGTTTGGGTAGTCATGAGAGGAGCCACATAAAATCTGGTTGGGTGTTGGATCAAGTTTGGGCTATGTTTGGTCATAATTACAAATTTAAGTTATTTATAATGATTGATGAAATTGGAGCATGCGGGAGATCAATTGGTGGCACACAAGTGGCACGTGCATAGTAGGCTCAAAATAGATCAAAATCATATATTGGGTCGATTAGATTGGACCGATGTCGAGTCCCGAAATTAAATTGGAAGTTAGATCAGGTTTTGCGGTAGATGATCAATTAGCCTAAATTGACCCGAAAGTTGTGCGATGCAAAAAGAGTACATGGGAACAAGTTTGAGTGGGACATGATATATCAAAATGAAGATAATCTTATCTACTACAACTCGTGAAGGAAGTTTTCCGAGATTGACATCTCTGACGCTCCAGAAATTAAAGTCACGAAAAAGAGCATTTAATGATAAAAAATAATTAAATGCAAATGAATTATTGAAAATAATTCATTTAGAAAATTTGAAAAAAAATTTCTAAAATTCAAGGGGCTCACATCATACCCACCTTATAAGAATTTCGTCCTCGAAATTAAAGGTTGGTAGTGGGGTTAAAACATGATAGAAAGTTTAGGCAATATCTTAGGCACGATCAAAAAATGACGAGTTTTGCACGATCAAGATAATCAATTCGAAATTATTTAGACACGACTAGTAATGATAGAATCATGATATGAACAAAATTATATATGCACGAATTTAGAAATAAGTTGAGTCATTGAGGCACGATCCTAGTGACGACTAGGAGAATCGAAAATATAAATGAAGTTCGAGTACGGGATGATCTGTAGCGCTTAGGTTTGATGAAAATCAACCTCAAAGTCACACAGGCCCGATCAAGCTAAAAAAGTTAACCATGACCAAAACAAAGTTTGGCATGATTGAAGTAAAATTTTAGGCACAAACAAAATTGGAGTCAAGGTCTTATAGGCACGATCGAAGATTTAATGAGTATGATTTATTAAATAATGAAATGCGATCCAAGTTCGGACGTGATTAAAATTGGAAATAGTCTAAGTTCACTTGGCACGATTAAGATATGAATACGAAATCAAAACTTGAGCTGTCTTAGGAATGGAACCGGAGCATGAGTATTTTCAGAATCAGATTCCGACGGGAATAGAAAGTGGTTCAGACATAAGCAAGTCCAAATTCTGGCACGACAAACCAATCATATAGTCGTGACCGATGATCAAGGTTTTAGGCACAATTAAAAAAAATCCAAACGTGATCAAAATCGAAATTCGATGTGATCATAGATAAGGTCAGTCTAACCTTGGTCGACAGTATTAGATATGATGAAGAGTATGATAGCAGCATAGGCATGACCAAACATGAAATTTCGGTATGATCAAGGATAGTATGAAGCTTAATCGTGATTAGAACAGAACTTAGTCATTAGTAAGAATTAAATCGAAAGTTAAAGCACGAGTGGTAATAGCATTGAAATCTAATCACGATTAAAAAATTTAATTCTCGTCACGATCTAAGTTGATCAATTCTTGATTAAAACAGGATTTAGGCAAGATGAAGAACAAGGTCATCGAAGTCTGAGCACGAGCATCCAAGGATGGAAATCCAGGTCACAATTGAATTTGAAGTCATTTAAGTCTAGTCAGCAATCAAGACTCTTTGGCACGATAAACAAGACGACCAAAATCGATTGGTCATAATCAGAGGGGATCAAAATCTTACTGATATTGAAATTTAAGAAACAATTCAAAGATAAGGAATTGAATTTCTTGTGTTATGACAGAAAACCAAAATATAGGATTTGTAGAAGGAAGTCGGGGTAATCATCTCGCTCTGCTTCGACTACTACCAAAATCCAAAATTTTCAGTCATGAAGATGACCACTCATGAAGCATATTCTTGTTATAACTTCCGATTAATCTTTTCTTTCTTTTTCACCGGATTTGTAATCCTTTCAACTTAGTCATCTTGAAAGTCCAAATTCCTCTACATTGTCCTAAATTTTAATTTAATCCTTGTATAAGAATTTATAAAATTCTTGGACATTGTCCAAATCTATACTCCTATTAATGCCACTACAACTAAAAATTCATTTCTCATTATATAAATCAACCTCCACATATCTTTCAATTGTACCTTTAGATATCACCCTTCTTAAATTTGGTAATCTTACAAAATCTGTAGATTTTCTTATAACTCAAAAAAAAAAAAAAAAAAAAAATCCACCAGTTCTCAATCATTCTCTACCAATACTTATTTAATTTAGCATCATCGTTGCATGCAATCATAATATCCTTTACATGTATCTTGAATCCCTAAATTTAGTACTTTGCCTTAATTCAAAATAAAACATCTCAAGAATCAGTAACTTAAAAATTTCAGGTTCCCAAAATCCAGTCGTCCTCGAATATCCTCATCAGCTGTAAAAATACAAATGAATTATAGAAAATAATTCATTTAGAAAATTTGAAAAAAAATCCCTAAAATTCAGGGGGCTCACAGCTATCAACTAGAATCTTGATCTTGGACACCCACTTGCAACTAATAGGACGTGTACCATTGGGTAATGGTACAAGATCCCATGTGTATATGCTCAAAAGTCCATAACTCCTCAAACGTAGCCGCATGCTACTCAGATATAGTGACAATCTCCTAGTACGTCTGTGGCTCCAATGACTCGAAGTAGAAGTAAGAAAATTGAAGTACAGAAGTCAAGGTGGTAAAGAGAGTCAAACGATCAAAAGAGTAATGCGTGAGAGTGAACGAAACAAATATTGTACAATAGCTACTAGATAGTACAAGATCCATGAATACAGATAGGACAATAGGTCAAGATGTAGACTTAGTAGTAATTATAGGACGATTACGACGCTTATAAACATGATTAGTAAGAGGATGTGCAGGTGGAGCAAGCAAAACGGGTGATGCATATGATTGTCGTGACAAAATCTCAATATCAAGAAAAATAAGATCCTCAGATGTAGATGGTGGTAAATGAACTGGATGACATAATAAAGCATAAAGGATTGTTCTTCTGAAAAATGGCATGACAAAAGATGTACGTCTGGCAACTAAATCATAACACCTATTAACTATGTCCAAGAAACACACAAGTTAACTGAAAGATAGTTTGTATCGCTCAGTCGAAGATAACTGAAAAAAAAAAAACAAGTGCAACCAAAGACACGTAGTGCGAAATAATCATGAGTGAGACCATATAAATGATGGTAGGAGACATGCCATCAAGAACAAGAGATGGCATCTCGTTGATAAAAACAAACTAGTAACAACAACTAATACCCAAAACTGAGCATGAACAAAAGATGACAAAATGAGAGAATTAGTGACATAAAGAATGTGTCTGTGAAGATGCTCAATAACCCTATTCTGCTGATAAGCATAGAGACAATAGTACTGCACAAGCATCTCTTTTAAAATAAGCGTCATGAAACTGATGTGATGTATAGTTCTCTTGAATCTGAGTGAAGTACCTTAGTTTTGCGAAAGAAATGAGTCTCAACCATTTTTGTAAACTCAAAATATTTTGAGGATACCTCAGACTTGCAAAATATCAAATAAAACCAAGTAAAGCGAGAACAATCATCAACAAATATAACATAATATCTATTTCCTTTAACTCATGGGGAGAAGGTCCCAAACATCAGTGTGAACAAGGTCAAAAGGAGAAGCAGAAACAAAACAGTTTCACTTAATGGCAAAAGACTAGCAACATGTCTAGTATAAATACAATCAGTACAAGGTGCCAGAGACTGCATATATAGAAGTTCACTAAAACACCCGAAAGACGACAAATAAAGTATAGAAAAAGACAAAATTGACCTAATGTCTTGTGCCAGACATCGTAAGCGGAAGGTGGAGTAGCAAGATCCAAGCAAGTAGCAGGAACATTCGGCAAGGGAAGTGTAAAATGATCCATATAGTAAGGACCCTCATGTCCATGCCTCGTCTCAACGACCATCCTCATGTGTGGATCATGTACAGAACAAAAAAATGGTTGTCAATGAGACTGGATAAAACATGTCGGTTAAGTGGAAAACTGATAAGAGACTCATGGTCAAGCACAAAAGGTGATAGACATCAGGAATGGTGAAGTGTGGCAATACAAAGAAGTAGCCATGACCACCAATATGCAATAAAGTATCACCAACCTTGTTGATAGACGTAGGCTGAACATATGTAATGCTGCTATATCTAGATGAATCACTAGTCATATGATATCATGTCCTAAGTCAAGAATTCGGGAGAGAAGATATACTTGCGGGTAAGCAAAAGCATAGCTGGAAGATGCACCATCAGAAGGACATGATAATTGAAGCAGACTCGGAAACTGTTGTAACTGTCGAAGAGTAGTATGTGTGTTGAGGAACTGTTGTGGAACTACTTGCTGTAGAAAATAATGGTTGGATGATTTTATTGATGGACTACTTCACTACTTATAGGGAGTCTAGCTCCTCTACATACTACATATTCCGATGTGGGACTAAAAGTCCCTTATTGATTCTCAACACTCCCCCTCAAGATGGGCGATAGATATTGATCATCCCCATCTTGTTACATAGCTTCGACAGACTTAATGAACTAAGACCCTTAGTCAGACAGTCTGCAACTTGTTCTTCTGAGCGGACATGGTCAATCTTCAGTATCCCTTGCTCCAGCTTCTCCTTGATGAAGAATCGATCAATCTCGATGTGCTTCGTTCTGTCGTGCTGAACTGGATTGTTAGCTATACTTATTGCAGCTTGACTATCGCTCAGAAGACACAATGGTACTCCCTTATCCAGCTGCAACTCTGTCAGCAATGCTTTCACCCACAGCAACTCTGACACTCCCAGAGCCATTGCTCTATATTCTGCTTCAGCTGTCGACCGTGCTACCACTGACTGTTTCTTGCTTCTCCATGAGACCAGATTTCCTCCTACAAAAACACAGTATCTCGTGGTAGACCTTCTGTCGTCTATGCAGCTCGCCCAGTCTGCATCACAGTATCCCTCAACTTCTATGCGTCCATTCTTCTTGAACCATAGCCCCTTTTCCGGCGTTCCTTTCAAATATCTCAAGATCTGAAATACTGCTTCCATATGACCCTTTCTTGGATCATGCATGTAGCGACTTACTACACTCACCGCAAATGAGATATCAGCGCGAGTGTGTCACAGATAAATCAATCTCCCTACAAGTCTTTGATATCTTTCACGATCAACAGGCTCTCCTGCTTCTGCTCCAAGTTTACTCTTCTGGTCAATTGGAGTAACGGCTGCTTTGCATCCCAGCGTCCCTGTCTCCCTCAGCAGATCTAGTACGTATTTTCTTTGTGATAGAACAATTCCCTGTTCGCCTTCACACACTTCGATACCTAGAAAGTACCTCATCGCTCCTAAATCCTTCACCTCAAACTCCTTCGCGAGTTTTGACTTCAGCTTAGTGATCTCGACTTCATCATCACCTGTGATCACTATATCATCAACATATACAGCAAGTATAGTGATGTGGCCTCTTGCATGCTGGAGGAAGACCGTATGATCTGCATTTGTTTGACGGTATCCCATGCCTGTAACAGCCTTTCTGAATCTGTCAAACCAGGCTCGAGGAGATTGCTTGAGCCCGTATAGCGACTTCTTCAGTTTACACACCTTTCCTTGCGACGTCCCTCCGTCTGATTCCGTCGCGTAGCACCCTGGCGGGAGCTCCATGTATACTTCTTCTTGCAGGTCCCCATGAAGAAAGGCATTCTTCACATCCAGCTGGTACAGCTTCCACCCATAGTTCGCTGCAATGGAGACCAGAGTTCTCACGGTGCTCATTTTTGCTACTGGGGCAAACGTCTCATCATTCTATTCCATATGACTGTGTGAATCTTTTTGCAACCAACCTTGCCTTGTACCGCTCTACTTTTCCTTCTGGCGTCTCTTTCACTGTGTACACCCATTTGCATCCCACAGCTTTCTTCCCTTTGGGTAATGGAACCAGCTCCCATGTCTTATTTTTCTCCAGTGTCCCCAAGTTCTTCCATCATTGCAGCTTTCCACCTTGGATCTTTCTTTGCTTCCTGCCAACACTTGGGCAACGAAGTAGAGTTTAACGATGCAATGAAGGCTCGATAATTCAAAGAAATATTAGAATAAGACAAGAAGTTGGCAATGTCATGTTCGTAATCATCAAAACAAGCAGGAGCCTTACCCGCATTGATGCGAGAAGATCTCCTTAAGGGAGCAATAGGTGGTGGAGAGATCATACCATCCGAGTCGGAGAGATCCGCATCAGAATCCGAGTGATTCAGTGCGGGGGCAACATCTTCAGGAGTTGGAGCAGGAGTAGACGAGGGACTTGGTACAGTAGGCACAGGGTACAGTATAGGCACAGTACTGGACTTCTGTTGTCTCCTTCTGTAGACTTGGAGCTCCTTTTCCCTTGTCTGCTGCTCCCCCTGCGTAACATATGTATCTTCTTCTTTATTTTCTGTATCTGAGTCACTGTTCTCTTCCCCTTTCGTCCAGTTTTCTACAACCGGACACGGAACCGATCCGATGACCACATCTGGGCTTATTATCTCCCCCTCACATCGAACACCATCTGTGTTAGGTGTGTCACCAAATGCTGAACCTTCATCCGAACCATAGTATGGTTCGAGCTCTCTGAATGTAACGTCCATGCTGACAAACATATTCCGCTCGACTGGACTCCAACAGGCATATCCCTTCTGAGTCGCCGTGTAACCGACAAAGACACATTTAACTGCCTACGCCTGGCCTATTATCTTGGACAAAGCACACACATCCAAAAACTTTCGGTGGAACAGTGTATGTAGTTGCCCCAGTAAGCATCTCCAACGGTGTCTTCCAGTCCAATACTTGAGATGGCATTCTGTTGATGAGATAAGAGGCCGTCAATATAGCCTGCCCCCATAAGTGTTTCGGGACGTTCATAGCCAGCATCATCGTCCGTGCGACTTCCAGGAGGTGTCTGTTCTTTCGTTCAGCCACACCATTTTGTGCCGGAGTATAAGCACATGAAGTTTGATGTAGTATTCCATGAGTGGAAAAATACTCAGCAACCCGCTTATTAGTATACTCCGTCCCATTGTCAGACCGAAAATACTTAATTTTAGTGCCATATTGTGTTTTCATCCGTCGATGAAAGTCCCGAAAGGCCTCGAGGACGTCACTTTTATTCTTCATAAGGTAGACCCATGTCACGCGGGTATAACAGTCAATAAAGGTGACGAACCATCGAAAGCCGTTAATTCCGGTTGTAGGACAAGAGCCCCATACGTCCGAATGTATCATGTCAAAAGCAGCTGAACTCCTATTCCCCGAGCTCACATACGAGCTTCTGGTATATTTTTCCAACTCACAAGCATTACAAAATAACTTCTCTTTATTAGCCCTTTGATATAAGGACGGATACATTCGACTAATAACTTGAAAAGAGGAATGACCGACACACTGGTGGTGGAGTAGCAAGTCGGCTTCAACACTGCGACAGAAAGCTTCTGGTGGTGCGTCTACTACCAAGGATGCCAATGCGTTGTCCAGTCCAGTCCTGTCTAAATACCACAGCCCCTTATGCCATGTGCCAGTCCCAAGTCGTCGTCCTGTCCCTTTCTCCTGAAAAGTCACCGTAGGAATGTCAAAGGAAACAGTACAGTTAAGATCAAGTATAATGACACTAATTGATAGAAGATTGACAGGAAAAGATGGAGCATGTAAGACATTGGTTAGAGTGATGGAAGGGGTGCATGCGACAGTACCTTTACCCATTACAGGGCTGGATGTACCATCAGCGGTCTGAATACTCTCCGGCAATGGTAGGTGAGTATAGTCCTGAAACGCACCACGGGATCCCGTGACATGGCGAGATGCCCCAGAGTCCATAATCCATCCTGGCTGATGGACAGATGCAAGAGCACGCGCAGAATTACTAGTGCTGGTTTGGGCAAAGCAAGTGATGTGATCTCCCGAGGTAGAAGACGCCCCAGGACTGTCGGCCGAACCCAGCATTGTGCCTCGCAACTTCTCAAGGAACTCCCGCTCAAGCGGGGTTATTTCAGCCAGTTGATTCTCTCCCCCTTCCTCCGCCAGATTTGCTTTGTGTTCGCCCCTTCTACCAGCATATCCTCCTCTACTACCACGTCGGCCTCCACGACCCCGTCCTCGATCATTAGACTGATTGCGCAAGGGTTTTGGACAAAATCGGATGTAATGTCCGGAGTCACCACAATTGTGGCAAATACCACCCACAGATGGAGGTTGATTGAAGGCAGCAAGGGCAGACTTTTCAACCGCGGCTTGCTCCCCCTGGTAGGAGCCCTTGTTGGGCATCAACTTCAGTCGAGCTTCTTCCTGTGTCATGACGGCTATAGCTTCTTCCAAGGTCGGAAGCGTGGGTTGGGATAGAAGGATATTCCGTCTCTGCTCAAACACAGGGTGTAGTCCCTTCAGGAATTTCATCAGACGCTGCCGCGAAATATAAGCCAGGAACGTCTGAAAGTACTTCGCGAATGCCGGTTCGACTTGTGCATCTTCTATCCCAAGAGGATCATAATGATCCAGATCAGACCAGTACTTCTTCAACAGGGCTGCGTACTCAGAGATGGTACGTTCGTCCTGGGCCACCCTATCGAGTTCATCTTGCAGTTGAAAGACTCGCATAGGGTTGCCAGCGCCGGAGTACATATCTTTCAGAGTTCGCCATATATCAGCAGCTGTTTCCATTGCCTCGACATTGCCCGACACCTGGTCAGTTAATGAGGCAGTCAACCACCCAGCCACTACGTTGTTGACAATCTCCCAAACAGCAAACTCCTTTGCGGAGTGATCGGCTGGCGCCTTGGCTTGGCCAGTGACATAGCCAACCAAGCCACGTCCCTTCAGCGTCCGCATCGCCTGCCGCGACCACTTCAAGTAGTTGGACGTTCCTTCCAACTTCGTCTCCAGCTTCTCTAATTTCTCCATTTTGTAAGGTGACGGATCCATATCAGTATGGATCACACGTGGGGTTGCCTCGGTTAATCTCTTTGATAAGATATCATCAACCAAGGCCTTCATCTCGTCGGCCGTCAGTTTGCCACTGATTGAATCCATGGCTTCTTCAACTGTGAACGCTATTCGTCGTCTTCTTCGGCGTCTTCGACGTCGGAGGCGGCAACTTCCCCAACTTCGTCGTCGTCTTTGTCTTCGTCGTCTTCTTCGACAGACTTTACGAATGCGCTACTAACTTGGCCAGCACCGGCGCGCGCATGTAAAGTGAACACGCCAGGTCACCAGAGAAGACATGATCAGTCTCTGTAGAGATCCCGATGTGAAGAAGGAATAACAAATAAAGCATTTGTTAGTTCCAAACGGCGTAAGCGAGGATCAGAGTTGGTGCAAATAAAGCATTTGGCAGCCGTCTGTCTTCGAAATATGCCTTTTTTTTTTTTACAGCTAGGGTTTG
The DNA here is from genome assembly GCA_029216955.1 of Iris pallida. Lineage (NCBI taxonomy): Eukaryota > Viridiplantae > Streptophyta > Magnoliopsida > Asparagales > Iridaceae > Iris > Iris pallida. The sequence goes on from JANAVB010039020.1 coordinate 6,750,999, forward strand.
TAGTAGATGGAAAGGCGAGGAGTTAGACATGGTGGTGGCTAGGGTTAGGGTTTTGGAAGGGGGGGGTGCCGCTGGAGGTCGGGAAGGTGGGGGGGCCCGCCGGTGGTGGGGGGGGGGGGGTGGGGGGTCGGGGGGGCTGCTGCTTCTGGGGGGTCGGGTGGCTGCTGGTGGAGGACGGTAAGGGGGGGTCGGGGGTGGTCGGGGGGGGGGGGGGGGGGGGGGGGTCGGCGAGGGTGGTGGTGGTCGGTAAGGGGGGGGGGTCGGGGGGGGGGGGGGTCGGCGAGGGTGGTGGAGGTCGGTAAAGGGGGGGGGGGGTCGGGGGGGGGGGGGTCGGGCTGCTGGTGGTGGTGGGGCGGCGAGGGGGGGGGGCGAGGGGGTGTCGGCGAGGGGGGGGGGTCGGCAAGGGAAGGGGGGGCGGCAAATTTTTTTTTTGTTTTTTTTGTTTTTGTGGAGAGAGAGAGAGAGAGAGAGAGAGAGAGAGAGAGAGAGAGAGAGAGAGAGAGAGTTATGACTCTGATACCATGTAGAAAATAATGGTTGAATAATTTTATTGATGGACTACTTCACTACTTATAGGGAGTCTAGCTCCTCTACATACGATGTGGGACTAAAAGTCCCTTATTGATTCTCAACACTTGCCATGTATAAAGTTCCCGAAGGAGATGCACCCGCCATAGTAGCCGGGCGATGCCGAGGATGTAGATACGACCTGCAAGGTGCAACCTCCTGGCCCTTGTACTGGGAAAATGTCCAACACTCTTGAGTAGAGTACCTCAACTCTCGTGCCAAGCACACCACTTGTGACCCTGTCGTGGATCAAAACGGCCAAAACACTGCATGTTACTAGAAGAAGCTCTTGAAATAACATATTTATAGTGACTCTGAGAAGCATGCCAAGGTCAAGCAGTCATAACATGAGTGCAATGAAGAATTGTGATAGTCGCTATCAAGTGAAAGAATAGGTGAACATTGTAATAGGAAGCCAACAGAAGTCTGAAACTCATGTCTAAGCCGCATAAAGAACGGGAACAATCGCTATCAATCATGATAGGAAAGAAATCCCTTTTGACATAAGCAAGTAACAATATCCCGATAGTCTCCTTCAAGGCAATCTTACTCCATAGGTCTATCAATATATGCATGAAACTGTCAAGCTGTAATGTTGTCATGTGTAGCAAAATGAATAGTCTGAATCAAGTGGTACTGATGAGCACTATTACACCGAGTGAAGTATTGATGTAAATGATTCCGCGTGGTATCCACAATATCAAAAGGAGCAAGGTAATCAAAGGCGCAAGGATCCATATCGTCCGAGGCGTAAGACGCACTTAAGGTGCGCATCCGAGCGAAGCGAGACACAAAAGTAATAAATAATAAATATATACATAAATAAATAAATAAATTAGTAATATAAGAAATAAAACCAAATAATATATTAAAACCAAAAAATATGTTAAAACATAACCAAGTGAACTAGTAGAACAACAGTAGCAGTCAACAGAACTAATAAGAGTTACTTAGTATTCACCCTACCACACTACTTTTTTTTGTAAATTTTAATTTTTTCAGTTCAATTCTAACTACTTTGGCAACCGTGGAAATGACGGCTACCTCCCTTCCACTGGTATAAGGTAAGGGCTATCTCCTTGCCTCAATTTTTTTATATAAAATAAAATAAAATAAAAAATATAAGGCACATTTTTTTGGTTGTGCCTTGCTAAAAGACGCGCCTAAGGCGCGCCTTGGGTGTGTTAGGAGAAAGACGCCTCGCCTAGTGAGGTGCGAGGTGCAGTTGTTGCGTCTTTCTGCGAGACGGGCCTTAGGTGTGTCCGAGGTGCGCCTATGACTACCATGATAAGGAGTTAGTTATAGCATGATAGTACGAGAGAGCGATTGTATAATTGTGTCTATAGCTCGATGCTCATCATATGTTCATATGGACTCTCAAAGGTAGCAACAGTCTCCTCAATAGTACGAGTCAGACGGGAAACTGTACCATCAACATGTCCCCATAAACGATGTCTCCTCATATGGCTCTTGGCAGCCAATGTCCGAACTCTGTACTTTGTGCCTTCAAAGATAACACAAATTCGAGACTCAGTCATAGTGATTATGTCCATAGAAGATGTTATGGTGTACAAGTCGACACGATACAATATAACATGAGTACAATGGGACAAACACAATGCAAATACAAGCCAAATATATCAAGCACCAATATACATATGGGCTAGGGACATCGGTGTAAACAATGTGGAAGTAAAACAACATCAATAATAGAAAGAGATCCAACAATTAGGATCAGATCAAACCTAATCGAACGGGTCAGAACTGATTAAGATCAAACCCACCAAATCCAACGAACTTGAATAAGATCAAGAGCAAATAAAAGGGATGATCAAGAGGAGAGAAGATCAAATTCGATCTTTCCTCTCTAAGCAGTTGGAAAGAATAAGAGTTAGGATTGAGAGGGTACCCTCTAGATCGACTGACGATGCATATTTTGGACTACAATAAGAAGGAAGGAGAAGATAACAAGCTCAAGGCCATCCATGAACCAGAACGCCAAGTCAAAGACAATCTGAGAACAAATCCTCTCGCCAAGGCCAGACCTAAGATGGAGAACGATTGAGGAGCTATGAGGATGACCAAGACAACATCAATAGGAAAACCTAGATGGATCCAGAGGAAGACTTTACCAAGTGGATCTTGAATCGTTGAGGAATAGATGAACTTTATTGATAGGCGGCTCAGATCGACAAATAGGTATAAAATCTACTTCCTAATGTGAAAAAAAACTAAATCCTACTGCTAGTAATTTATTTAGGTATTCTTTTTTGTGGAGATGGGGATGAAAATTAGGGTTTAGAAGGAATCCTAGGGATGGGGACCAAGATCTAAAACCATATCAGAGTCTAGAATGTGGGGAAAATGTTTTCATTCAGACTACGTGCCATAGGGGGTATATATACCCAGACAATCGGGAGGGGGTGGGGGGGGGGGGGGGGGGGGGGGGGAGCATTCCTCTCAACTAGTAGTAGTATAACATACTTTCTAATAGTTCCAACTATGCAGTGGAATTGACTACCTTAGCATGCTTGTTTGTGTGTGTACCAATAAATAAGAGGTACAAGTTCAAGTACCCGATCCAATACATACCTCGTGTCGGTACAACAATATCAAAAATCCACGATATTGGTACGATTATTTACAACAAATTAACGAAGTATACAACTAACACTGAAAATAACGGGTTAATTGTCACAATGCATAGGTAATGACAGTATACTTGACACCAAGATCTGCCACCGAAGTCCGTAGCCACATCATCAAACAAATAATGTGTATCATAGCTCTATACTCTACCTTGGCACTAGATCTAGCTACGATTGTTTGTTTCTTACTCAAAGTAACAAAGTTTCCAACAACACACGTAAAGTAACCATATGTCAATCGTCGATCACTCTTCGACCCAGTATAGTCAGTAACAAAGTACGATTAAATCTTGAGGTATCCATGGTGCTGATATAAAAGGCCTTTTTTTCTGGAGACCTCTTGACATGAGTATCTGAAGAGCTATATCTCAATGACACCTCTTGGGATTCTCCATTAATTGGCTTATCGAAAGAAATGTTACGTTGAGTAATAGTCAAGTAGATGATTTTCCCAACAAGTCTTCGGTATTGTGACTTATTCGTAATCTTCAGATCATTGTCAAGCCATAGATTTGGGTTTCGCTCCATAGGAGTATCAACGGATTTAAACTCAATAAGCTAGTTTCCTCTAGTAAGTCTGTTAACATACTTTTTCTCTGGGAGAGATTGATACTTTTCCTTCTACGGGCTATCTCAATCCCTATAAATATTGATATTGTCCCAAGTCCTTGGTAACAAGGTGCTTATGAAGGTGGGCTTTAGTCTCCTTAATGCCCACAACATCATTGTCAGACGACAGGATATCATCAACATATATTATCATAATAACAATCTCAGATTTAATACTTCAGATGAAACACATAGTGATGAAGATGGCTTCGTCTGAAGCCAACTCTAGTTATACATAACATGGTTGAATTTCTCAAACCAGACACGGAGGCTCTGCTTGAGCTCATAGACTTCTTTAGTTTGCACACAAGATTCTTCCCCTAAGCAACGAAGTCAAATGGTTGTCCATATAAATTGTGTCACTAAGATCACCATATAAGAATGCATTTTGGCATCTAACTGAAGTCTTAAAACATCATATAAAAGTGGATAAGTACTGAAAGCATGTCTTTAATTTTTATTACTAGCAAACACCCTCCACTAGTTGGTCATTGCCATCATATTTGAATAATATAGCTTCTAATTGGGCTCAACAAGAAACAAGTTGGCAATTTCAAGAACTCTAGTGCCATAAAATGACCCAAATTTGTTCCTATCATTGTCCCATATCTTTGTCTCACCCCCAACAAAAAGTTAGGTTGGTTCATATATACTTTTTACGAGATCGGATTATTGGGACCCATGAAGTACCGATGTAGTACCCGCATATTACCCAAGTTAAAATTGACAATAAAAATAAAACTTTGGGTATATCCAGGAAGTAGTGGTACCGGGTACGGGTACATCTTCCTGAATGAAGTACCCTTGCCTTATAGGCGTGCTATGGCCTTGCTTGTGTAGTTGCTAGGTTGTCTCCTGTCAAAAGCGGTTTTACTCTTAGAATATCACAAATACGTTGTAATTTTCATGAGATTAATCTTGTATATTATCATTATCTATTAATGCTTGATGTTTTTAGTTTGATCTGTATCTAAGCAATTGGTAACAGGAATGGAGCCGCCTGCACAAGAACGATTTTCTTGCGATGACAAAAGGTTTTATGGAGGAGTTGGAGCAACCTGAATCGAAGACAAGAGTGGCTACATACGAATCCTATTTTCAGGAAGGTTGAAATAGATACACATACATTCATAGAATGATATCTTCATGGGTGATTATGAATAATATTGGTGAAATAACATCAGTTATTTGTCATAACATATCAAGATGTGCTGTGTAGATCGTATAGTGATGAAAATTGTCATTATCTACAGAATGGTACTGGAGTTGGCGTCAAACAGTAGATCATACTGACAGATGAGCTAGGGTGAGCATTCGGTTTATTCGGTTTCAACCGAACAAAAATAGTCAAAACCGAATAAACCGAAATTCTAAAATTCAAAACCGAACCGAAATTAGCTAAAACTGAAACCAAACCGAACCGAATAACAATTCGGCTTGTTTGGTTTGAATATTTATATTGTTTTATGGGTCGGGTCCAAAGTTAGGATCATGGTTAACTTATATTAAAAATTATAATTTTTACGAACACATTTAATATTTCAAAGTTGCGTCCAAAGTTGGACTAGTTGTTAAATTATCAAAATTGAATTTCAAGTCATATACATCACAAAATATGCATAAAATTGAGAATATTATATAATTGTGTAAGTCTTATTCGGTTTTGGGCCAAACTCAAAACCGAAACCGAATAAGAAATTTTAGTATTTTTAAAACCAAAATTGAACCGAATTTTTTTTCAAACCGAATCGAATCTCTTATTCGGTTCGATTAGGTTCGATTTTTGGTTCAAAATCGAATAATGCTCACCCCTAAGATGAACTAGCTTTCAATTGGTTTTCTTGCAAGTCACCAAGCTTTCAACAGCAGCAGCAACAAAATCATATCTTGTCCAAATCATCGAGATCGACTGTTGTCAGAATTTGGACTTTCTGGTTGGATAGTGATGATGATGAATTCTTTTTTTTTTTAGAGTCATTTTTTCTCTAAACATCAGGAAATAGGATATTCTTTTCACATCCTCAAATCCAAATTTGTTACGGCCTACACTCAGTTTTAGGAGCTCCGTTAATATCGGTTTCCCTCTTGCAAGTGCTTTTATGAGTTTATGTTTAGTTTTAGAACGATTTTTCAATTGGGGGGACTTTCTTATTCTATTGTTTAGTGTCATCCATCTCATAGGCAGGGTCATAGGACAATCCCCTACCAGGCAATTTGTTTTTCTATGGCGTTTGGTACACAAGTATATTTTTTTTTATTCTGGACAAACTTAGGGTAGAAAATGTACTCCCATACTTATTTAGGTTATAACAATTTATTTTCAAAAATTGTGAACAACCGGATAAATAATATATCCATAAAACATGAGAATCTTAAGGCTAGTGAACGATGATTTCTAAACACTAACATTGGACAATTTAGAGACGCAAAACCTAATATCAACTATTATGTGAGATCATATTATTAATATTCTTTTTTTTTTGTTCGGGCAATTTTTTTTCTTTATTTTTTTAGATTTTTTGTTTTTTTCAGTTATTTTGTACTTTTTCATCTGTTTTTTCATTTTTATCTTTTTTAGAATGATTTTTGTTTTTTTTTAAATATTTTTTTTATTGTTTTTGGTTTAATCTCAATTTTTTAAAATCTTTTTTTATGTTTTATTATTTAATCTTTTTTTTCTTGGAAATATTTGTATAGTTATCAAACATAGGAATATAACTTGAATTTAATTACCGAATGTTTGATTTTCGAAAATATAGAATTTTCAACTATACAATATTTCTTAACACAACCAAAATCTAACTTAAACATGTCCGACTAGGACAAACCAATCCCCCAAGGCCAGCTGTTCGTAGGTATTATTTTATTTGATTTTTTTTTTTCGCAAGTTCCTTAATTGCCCAAAACTTTGTCAAAATGCCAAAGGTCTCTTCCCAAACTTTGGTCCTCTTTTGGTCTCTCTTTGCCACATTATGGATTAGACACTTGTTGCTCCTAAAATTATTTACAAAAGCTATGTTTCCATATTGTACGAGTATTTTTTTATTATTTTTGATAATAGGAGCTAGAGATATTAGGGCCTGTTTGGTTGGTTTGAGGCAGTGAAAAAGTGTTTTTTTTTTTTTTTTTTTGTCTCTGAAAGTGGAATACATTTATTTTTTAAGTTGTATCATATCTTTCGTTTGCTGGAACTATTTCAATTATTTGAATACATGAATTTTTGTACATTAGAAGTGAACAAATTCACACTTTCATGTTTTGATGTTAGCATGGAGTTAAAAAGGTGAATTAGCAATAATAACATAAGGTAAATAATTATCTAATGAAATTGATAATTATTTATTAAGATTAATTATTTAAAATACCAATTTAATTATTAACAATTTTTAGAGAAAAACAAAAGAAAAAAATAGCAAAAAATGTTGCTTCTCCACTACACAGTCCATAGTTACTACAAGAACCCAAATTCCATAGTCGGCCCTCAGAATATCGAACGTTGTACCCCTTCAAAGGGAGCGAGATTTTCAACTTCGAGAATCGTTTGGGATGGTGGCCATTGAAACTACCTCTTGCTAATGGTTGTTTGTAGAAATATAGAGGTTTTTTTTTTTTTAGGATTTTCTTTTTTTAATAAAAAATTAGTAAAGTTTGGAATTTTTGGGGACTTCTTTATTGAGATGTACATTGATTGCGAGATTGTCACACTTATGTGGCTAAATCTAGTTTGAAAAATTATTTATCAATTGATTGAGCCGAATTAGTGCACTAAAAAATTAGCGAGCAATCCCTTTGGCTGATAGAAAATAGATGTAGAGTGGCTTGATTTTGCAGCCTATTTAAGTCCGACAGGTCAATAATGTCGCGATCATGTCCCCACATCAACATTGGACCAAAGACTGGTCCGTTTGGTTTGCAGGGTTGGACAACGTAATGTAATTGGCATTACGTTGTCAATCTAATTCGGGTGTTTGGTTGGACAAAAAAAATTAGATGTAATGTAATCGCGATTACAAGTTTGATTACATTACATCAGTTTCTTCTAAACTCAATTACATCATAAAACCTATGTAATCGCAATTACATTACAACTTAAGCGGAAGGTTGGTATGCTATAATTTGATTTTTTTTGTTCGTTTTTGGTCATTTTTTGTTGTTTTTGTTTATTTTTTGTCGTTTTTGATCATTTTTGTTCGTTTTTTGTCGTCTTTGTTCGTTTTTTTGTCATTTTTGTTCATTTTTGGTCATTTTTGGTCATTTTTGTTTGTTTTTTGTCGTTTTTTTGGTCGTTTTTGTTCGTTTTTTTTGTCTTTTTTGTCGTTTTTTTTTGTTACTTTTGTTCGTTTTTTGTTTTTTTTGTTTATTTTTTTTGGTTCGTTTTTGTCCTTTTTTTTGTTTTTTTGTCCGTTTTTTGTCGTTTTTGTTCGGTTTTTGTCATTTTTGCTCATTTTTTGTTGTTTTTGTTTTTTTTTGTCGTTTTTGTCCTTTTTTGTTGTTTTTGTCCGTTTTTTGTCGTTTTTTTTTCGTGTTTTGTCATTTTTGTTCGTTTTTCGTTGTTTTTGTTTGTTTTTTTTGTCGTTTTTGTCCTTTTTTGTTGTTTTTGGTCTTTTTTTGTTCGTTTTTTGGTCGTTTTTTGTCGTTTTTATTCGTTTTTTAACTTTTGTTCGCTTTTTGTCATTTATGTTCGGTTTTTTGTGTTTGTCCTCTTTTGTTCGTTTTTTTGTCCTTTTTGGTCGTTTTTGTTCGATTTTTGTTGTTTTTTTTGTCATTTTGTCCTTTTTGTCCTTTTTTGTCGTTTTTTGTTCGTTTTTTGTCATTTTTGTTCGTTTTTTGTTGTTTTTGTTTGTTTTTTTTTGTCGTTTTTTGTCCTTTTTTGTTGTTTTTGGTCTTTTTTGTTCGTTTTTTTGTCGTTTTTGTTCTTTTTTGTTATTTTTGTTCGTTTTTGGTTGTTTTTGTTTGTTTTTTTTGTTCGTTTTTGTCCTTTTTTTGTTGTTTTTGTCCCTTTTTTGTCATTTTTTTCGTTTTTTGTCATTTTTGTTCGATTTTGGTTGTTTTTATTTTTTTTTCGTTTTTGTCCTTTTTTTGTTATTTTTTTCCCGATTTTTGTCGTTTTTGTTCTTTTTTGTCGTTTTTGTTTGTTTTTTTTGTCGTTTTTTGTCCGTTTTTTTTTCTTTTTGCCCTTTTTAATCGTTTTTGGTCAATTTTTTACGTTTTTTTTTTTATCTTTTTTTGTCGATTTTGCACATTTTTTGCCATTTCTGCATGTTATTTATCGATTTTTGTCGATCTTGTACGTTTTTTTACCATTTTTCACGTTTTTGCAAGTTTTTTAATTTTTTTTGCTCGTTTTAATTCCCTCTTGTTTTTGGTCTTTTTTCGTATTTTCATTTTTTGTCATTTCTGTTCCTTTTTATTGTTTTTTATTTTTTGGCTCTTTTTTATCCTTTTTTGTCATTTTTTTCTTTTTTTTTCGTTTTTGTTCATTTTTTGTCCTTTTTTTGTTTTTGGTCATTTTTCGTCTTTTTTTCCTTTCATTTATTGTTTTTTGTCAATTTTTTTTTATTTTTAGTCATTTTTTTAAATCATTATTGGTCACTTTTTATGGTTTTCACATTTTTGATCTTTTTTTTTTGTCGTTTTTCTTTATCGCTTTTTTATTTTTGGTTTTTTTCCTTCTGTTTTGTACGTTTGTCATTTTTTGTATTTTTATTTTTTGTCGTTTTTTTTTTTTCGTTTTTGGTCTTTTTTAGCAGAAAACAAACCATTTTTCCCTTATTTATTTATTAATTATTTTTAGTTTTTTTCTTTTTAAAATTTTAAAATTTTTTAGTGATCCACTTTTTAAATTTTATGTTGTATTTAAAAAAATATTAAATTAGAAACTTAATTACATTACATGGTAAACCAAACATATGAATGCAATTGACATTACATTACATGGTTTGATTACATGCTTCAACCAAACATAGTAATGTAATTGTAATTCCATTACATTACAAACTCAATTACATTACAAATCCAATTCCATTACGATTACGATTACATTACAATAAACCAAACGCAACCTAGATGTGGCACATCCGTTGTACACTTCCTAATTTGGTTCCTGAGTTTCAACAATCCAAATAGTCTCTTGAGAAAGCATATTGGAGAAGAATCATAAAGTTACAAGTATAAACAATACATTGTAGCACACATAAAAAATACAGAAATATTTATCTAAGGAAAGAATTTAGGTTAAATTGCATGTAAAAAAAAAGTTTAGGAAAATTACAGTTGGAGGAACAAGTCGTCAACTAAACTGGTGAGCAATCTTTTATATATATATATATACATTTTTTTGTGGTCTTCATAGACGACATTCTCGTCTACAGCAGTAGTGAGGCAGCGCACGACAGCAGTGAGGCAACGCACGATAACCATCTTTGCAGCGTTCTTCATATATTAAGAGACCATCAATTATATGTGAAGTTGAGGAAATGCGAATCATATATCCTTCTTCTTGGGGCACATCATTTTAGGAGTAGGTTTGTCACTAGATCCCAAGAAGATTGACGTAGTTGAGAAATTGCCAGCACCGAATTCAGTAGTAGGTACCACGATGATATTCCTGCAACAACTATTAATAAAGTAAAGGTACCACGATGAACAAGAAAGAAAATTGAAAACATGGTAATAAACTAGAATATAAGCATGTACATGGTCATGTAAAGTAAACTAGAACATCATGTAAGTATAGGATCAAGAATCATGACATGAACAGTAAACATGTACATGAACCAAACAAAACTAGAACAAGACTAGACAAGAAAAGACATAACTGGACTTCATCCATCAATCATGGCCAAGTAATGAGTACAACTTGATACATTAGCTAAATATAGTTATCACAATCCTAGTTACTAACAAAAGTAGTTTGAGAATTTCTTATCGGTTACCTGCCGTGCAGTCTTCCTAAATTATCCAAGCCCATTAATAATACATGTATATATAGTAGATGCACCACCCGAGAGATGTGCATCCTAATGAAGTAAGCCCCACACTACGAGAATCTAATAACAATAATGATAATCATGTAATTTTCTCCACTTGACGGTGTGTTAAAATTGTGCCCCTCATGACGAAGAGTTCCAAATCTATTGTATCGACTGGAATAAAGGTCATGTAAGTAACCGAAAAATCTTCTCTCCCAATGCATCTTAGATAATCAATCTAGTTGTTTAATCCTTAACATTTCATTTAGGATTTCTGGTGTGGCATTTCACAAAATCTATCCTCGACATGATACTCCCCTCAAGGATATGCAAGACTGGACAAGACATGTTGTGCTATAACAAGCCACAACAGGAAAAATAATGGAAATTGGAAACATTAATCATGAGTGCGCTACGACGAGCCACTATCTAGCAATACTGGATGATACATGAATCATGAGTGCACCATGGCAGACTACTATCTAGCAATACTGGACAATACAAGAATAGACAAGTCAAGATAGAATCTACCTGCTATAGCAATCATGATCAGGACTGAACATGGCAAGTATAATACAATGCAATAAATTTAGACTGACATGCAATACATAGTATGAAATATATCATGGCATATAAAGGAAAGCAATGTGTAAGAAGAAATCAAGAAACTAAAACAAAATCAAGAAATAAACTTTGGTGTCTATACTGACGGTATGCTAGTATACTAACAGTATGCCGGTCTACGATCATAACAAGTTCTCTGTTACGAAATAATACAAAACCAGTATAGCATCAGTACAGACCAATATGTCGACGGTATGCCATTCTGAGACCACAGTAACTATTTGTGAAAAAAATAGGCCAAAACCGATATACCGTCAGTAATATACAGTTTATCGTATGTATGCTGTTTATGGACCGAAATCCTAGTAAATCCAGGAGATCTAATTTTCAGAACCGAAATCACGTCTCGAAATCCACCATAAACAAGTCTAGCAAGAAATCTGTCACGACCCGCACCCTAAGTATGGGCACGAACACGTGGGTACGTCCAGCCTACGCCACAGAATCGACGGTGAACGCTGTATAGGTCGTCAATAACATACAACATCTAGACACAATATAAAGGTACCTGTCATCTCCGCACGAAGGTATATAATGTCACAACTCAATCACAAGACATCTAAGGAAGATAGCACGAAATATGAAAGATATGATAGAAGGAAAATAACAGAAAATAGATGCAAGATCCCACACAAGTTTAGAGTTAAAAATATAACAGAAATCCCAAATAATATATATACTACAAGTCTGAAATACTAGCTGGATCGCAGTCCAGGCAAGCCTATCTAACTAGTCTAAGCAGACGGTGGGTCCTCTAAGAGCAACGGCTCCACGGGAATATCTAAGTCGTACTCACCATCTATGCCGTAGCCATAGAAGGTCGAGCAGTCTGCCTCTAGATCATCTGTAAACATCAACGGGGTTATCCTCTCAGGATATGAGCAAGCACAAATACTAATAGCAGTTCCATATGAATTGACAAATTCTATAAGAGACAATTATAATGAAAAACAAGATAAAATATCAAGACATGAAATGTAAACATGATATGTAAACTGCATATCATGTCATGGTATGAAATACAGGAATGTAGAATAGAACAGGGATATATGATGTATAAATGTAAACATAAAATGGTGCCATGAGATATTAGAGCATTATGTGATCGGCTTGGGTTATGATCAAGCTATTCCATTTGGCCCGGCTATCACAGGAAAATCTCAAGAAGGGTCAAGCCGGCCAACATGGAAAGCGAGCACAAGAAATATAAGATCTCGCTACACCCTACGTGCGGTGAGGGTGACGCAAGCACAAGAATAATGACATGAGGGTATTAATCACATAACCTCTAATAACTCCCCATCCTCGAGTAGTATAATGGATCCGGACATGACACGTCATGACACGGGATTCAAAAACAGGAGGCCAGCCCACTCCCAAATCGGTGTCTATACAAGTACAGGAAACAAGATAGACAATGTACCAATATACCAAGAAAGTCCAGGAATAATATCTCATGACAGGATCCGACGTATACTAGTCCGCGAACCATCGTGTCGGAAATCAAGTAAGACACTGCAACTGAATCGGATATAGCAGATATCAAGACAATGAAAACTATCAGTAAATGTACTCGCATGTGGTCCTGAGCTGACAGTGAGAATAGATGCTCACTGTGGTGTCACAGACCTAAAGATGAGATATCATGAGTTAATTAGGGTTTGACAGTAAATGGCATGATATTCTAGTTATGCTGTGTGATCTAGGTCAATCTCAGTCAAACTAAGTCAAACTAAGTCAAACTAGGTCACACTAGGTCACACTAGGTCAAACTAGGTAAAACAAAGTCAAACTAGGTCAAGGGTTGACTTACAGTTGACTTTTGGTCAACTGGTCAACTCTGGTCAAGTTTTAGTCAATTCTAGGCCGTGTTGACTTTTGGTTGACTTTGAGTCAAAACAGTCAAACTCGGTCAACCGAGGTCAACACTAGACTAAGTATCTTATTCCTAATATTTACCTACCAAGATATTTCATATCTTGGTTAAATTGGTATCCCGATACCAATATCTTAGTTTAGGTTAAATACCTTAACTAAGGTAAACCTTTACCTTAGATAGGTAAACCCACAACCAAGCCTCTATCTAACTTTCTAGGCACCCCTCTACCTCAACATGGTATCCTAATATCTTACCCTATGTCAAGGTAAACCAATACCTTACATTAAGACAAGGTAAACTAATACCTTACTCTAAGATACTAGCTTAGTATCCTAAGATACCCATTGGTATCCTAAGATACCCATTGGTATCCTAAGATACCAAGATACCTAACACCTAGTATCTATCTAATCTTAACAACTAACATCTATGCTAACACTCACTAACATACCTTACAATTCTAATACCTTAACTTCTAATATCTAACATATCCTACAATACCTTACTAGGGGTAAAGGACTAAAGGAAATGGGTGAAATGGGTTTTGCAATGGAGGCAATAGGGCTGCCTCCACTGCTACTACTGCTCTTATTTGGCAGCCCAAAGGCTGCTGCAGAACATGCAGCAAGGAGCTGCCTTGCCCTGCTGTAGGAGGCCTATATTGCTGCTGCAATGGGGGTGTTGTTGGCTGCTCTTATGCAGCCCAAAGGGGCGACTACTGTTGCTTTGCTGCTGCCTTTGGCAGCAGCTCCCCCTCCCTCTTTCTCACTCTACACACACACCTCTAACACTCTACAAACCAACACTCACACTCAACTCTCTCACTCTCTACTCTCCAACACAAAACACACACACAACTCACAACCACATGAGCCACAAAGCAATACACAAACACTCACATTCACATGAACACTACCACTAAACACACACACACCACTCAAGACACATAGGTGATGACACTCTCTCCTCCTCTAACACAAGCACATCACTAGCCTCCTAGACAAATGACTCACACACACACAACCACAACAATACATACATAACCACTAGTATATAAAACAGTCCACTTAGAAAAATAACACAAAATTAACATGTAGAGGCCAAAATTAGACTTGTAGGCTCAACCACTTGGATTCAACCATGGACATACAAATGGAACTTGCTCTAACCATCATAACTAACATTAATCCACTCTCTAACATATTTAAAATCAAAATTAAAACACATTAAAGCCTATTAGACATTAAATCAAACACATGGAGTGCCTCCTCTTGGAAACTCTCCATGGGGACACCAAAACTACCCCAACTTCCTAGAGAGGACTCATGAGAGCCTCTAAATCCATACTAATGGTGATTTATGCATGGGGTGGTCCTAATGAATGCAAAACTAATTAAAATGGAAAAGAAATCAATTTAGAGAGATGGTTATACCTATTGGGAGTTGGATCCCAATGATACTCTCAATCGGACACGTCTCCGACACGAAAACTCCTCCAAATTGGTCACCCTGCCTTGCTCCTTGCTCCGAAGCCTTGCTAGCACCTTCTCCTTGGTAGATTAGGTGGAATTGAGGGAGATTGGATTGGTTTGGGAGATCAAAACCTAGAGAAAAGCTCTCAAGTTTTGGGGAAGAACTAAATTAGGGAAGAAGGAGGCAACTATCAAATGAAAGAAAGAGAGAGATGGATGACCTAATAGTGGTCGGCCCCTATAGCCCTCTCTAGCTCCATTTGAAAAGTCCATATTGCCCCTTCTTGGTCTCCTTTGGGTCAACTTAAGTCATGTGAGCGTTTGGGGTCAAAAGGGTCAAGTTCTAATCTCTTAATGAACCATTTAAGTCATGTGGGATTAGCCTAATTACACTAGACTAATTAGTGGAATTTGTGGGCCATGCCTAACTAATCTTTGGGTCCCGACTAGAGTCTAAGCTACCCGGGTCTCTAACACAAGTCAGAACGAGATGAAATTCGAACCCAACTTAACTAATCCCCAAATAACAATATTAATAAATAAATAATTCCAAAAAATTAGAAAATGAAAAAAAGACCATTTTACCCTTATTTGTGAAAACTGGAAGTGACAAATCAATATTGAGTTAAGTCTTATATAGCATATGGACTAGGTCTCTTGGTGGTAACACTCGTATCGCTTCCGATACCAAGTTTTTCAACTAGATAAAATAACAAGACTTTGTTGGAAATCAAAATCTAGCTCAAACCAAACTCAAAACATAAACATATATAGGCTACAAGTGTGTCGAAACCAGACGTTGACTTGTCGAGGTCGACCAATTGGTGTTGACGAGGTCCAGAACCGCTAGAGATTGACCAGATCTTCGTCCTTTGTGAGATCGACGAGGCGGTGTCGAACTTATTACGGTGAGCTACCGGTCGATCGCCACTGGTCGTTGATCATAGTAGGTAGCATCACCGCCAGAGTTGCATCTAGGTTCTCACCAAAGTTGAAAGAGAAGATTTGGAGGAGAGAGGATATGTAACTAATTCGGTTACAGTCCTTGATCTTCAAAAGGAAGAGAGAGTTGTGGATTTCGAAAAATTAGGCTGTAAAGAAAAGAGGTAGGCTTGTTTTACTTAGACTGGGAGTTTTTGGGTTTGGAAAAAATGTGGGTTGGTTTCTATAGAGGTTTAATTAGTCACATGTCCTAATTATTATGGAGTTAGTTAAGGTTCCTCTAGAATCTTCCTACCTAGGTTAATTTCCTAATCATTACCATTATATCAATCATTCTTCTTGGTTATTAATTTTTAATAAATTATTGAATCATAATTAAATAAAATTGATATTTGGTAATAGGAATTGATTTATTTAGGGTTTCTAGAAAGTAGGAGTTATAAATCTACACTCCTTAAATAATTAATCCTTGAAATTTTAGGAGTATATAATGAATATAATAGACATGGAAAATACATCAGACCTCAAATAGATGAGGATATCTCTCTCGTATTTCATCATCTCTCTCTTCTAAGTGGATTCATATTAGAGAGTAATGCCTTTATATTACCCTGATTAGAGGAATGGTCTGGTTGCATGGTGTCTTCTCTCTGAGGTCCAGAATCACTATTGGCACTATTGGTAGGTGAGGCTAGGTCCAACTTCGAGATATGAGTAATCTAGCATGTGGCTATGATCTGTAATATATCTTCGAAGTTGTGACACATGGAATACATTATGTACTTCTAGCGAGGGTGGTAGTGCAAGTCGGTATGTAACTGCTCCAACATTCTCAAGTATTCCAAACGGTCCAATGTACCTTGGACTAAGCTTTCTATCTCTGCCAAACCTTATTGTGTCATGTGTGGGGAAATCCTTAGAAATACCAACTCTTACGCTGTGAACTTCAATAGTCTACGACTGTTATCTGCCAAGTGCTTTTGCCGATATTGAGCTACCCTGAGCCTGTTTCTGATTTGTTTGACCTTTTCCGCAACATCTACTACTATCTCAGGACCAAGTAATGCCCTCTCTCCTACATCATCCCAAGACAAGGGTGTACAACATCTTCTTCCATACAATGCTTTAAATGGTGGCATCCTGATAGTAGCTTAATAGCTATTATCGTATAAATTTCCACTATGTGTAAGTGGTTTTACCATGCTCCTCCTAAGTCTAGGGCACAAGTCCTTAACATGTCTTCCAATGTCTAAATAGTTCTCTCATATTGCCCATTTGTATAAGGATGACAAGTTGTACTGAACTTTAGCTGAGTTCCCAAATTTTCTTGCAGGCTCTTCCAAAAGTATGATGTAAACCTATTATTTCGGTCTAAGACTATGCTGAATGATACTCCATATATTGTGACTATTTACTTTATATACATCATCGTCAACATTTTTTGTAGATACTCCTACTTTGAAAGGTATAGACTGAGTTGTTTAATTAGCTAGTCCATGATATAGTATCTTTTCCACCAGGTGTTCCCGAGATAAAGTCCATTATAATGTGTTCCAAGTTCCATTCTGGTATAGGAAATAGTTAGAGTAACTCTTATAGTTTCTGAATTCAACTTTAACTTGCTGACATACTAGGCATTTGGAGACAAATCGTACTACTTCTTTCTTCATCTCGTACAACTAGACATGTTCCTTTAAGTCATACATCTTTGTTGCTCCAGGATCGATGGATATTGGGACTGATGTACTTCTTGCATAACTTTTTCTCTTAGGCTTCTACTATGTACACAAACCCTTGTTTCATGCCTTAGTATTCCAGGTTCTACAATGATAAAGTCATCAAGTAGTCATGTTTATACTTAGCTTGGATGCTTCGAAGACCGTCATCTTTAAACTGAGTCTCATTGATCTTCTTCATTATAGTTGATTGAACTTGCATATTCATCATCTGACCTTCGATTTCTGAAATAATGACTTTTATGACCAAGCTTTCCAAATCATCCAAGAGATGTCGATCTATAGTTAAGAACAAAGACATTGGATATCTGCTTAGTACATTTGCTACGATATTAGCTTTCCTAGGACGATACTGTAAGTTGATGTCAAAGTCTTTCATTAGTTTCAGCCATCTCGTTGTCTCATGTTTAGCTCTTTCTGAGTGAAAACGTACTCCAAGATTTTATGGTCTGTAAAGAACTCTACCCTCTCACCATAGAGATAGTTCTTCAACAACTTTAAGGCAAATATTATCGTTGCTAACTCAAAGTCATGGGTTGGATAGTCCTTATTATGTGACCTAAGTTTCCTGGAAGCATATGATATCCCCTTCTTGTTCTTTTCTAATACATATTCCAATCTTTTTCCTGAAGCATCACTGTATATTGTGAATCCACCGATCCTGAAGGTAAGGTCAGAATGGATGCCGAAGTTAATCTCTTCTTCAATTCATCAAAGGTTGTTTGGCATTCTTCCATCCAAATGAACTCTTTGTTCTTCCTAGACAACTTAGTCATGGGCTCTGTAATTCTGGCAAGTCTTTTACAAACTTCCTGTAGTAACCTTCCAACCACAAGAAACTTCTGACCTCTGTGAGTGACTCAGGAATATACCATGATTCACAGTTGTGATCTTCTTCGGGTCTACTGCTATTCCATCCCCAGTTACCACAAGCCCCAATAACTCTACCTTGTTCAGGAAGAACTCACACTTAGAGAGTTTTTCTTATAGCTTCTTATTCCATAGTGCTTCCAAAACTATCCTTGTGTTCCCCATGCCCTTCTTGGGTCTTCGAATGTATCATGATGTCATCTATGAGTACCACGATGAATTTATCAAAGTACTGATAAAAAACTTTGTTCATCAAATTCATAAAGACTAATGGGTCATTTGTAAGTCCAAATGGCATCATTAAAAACTCATAGTAGTCATACCGTATCCGAAAGGCTATCTTCGAAGTATCTTCTTTCCTAACATTTACTTGGTGGTAGCAAGACCTCGGATCAATATAGGAGAATATTCTTGTACCACTCAACTAATCAAAGAGATCATCAATTATTGGCAAGGGGTATTTATAATTAGTGGTGATTGTTGTTCAAAGTCATGTAATTAATGCACATCCTTACTGTTCCATCCTTCTTAGGCACAAATAATATTGATGCTCCCCAGGGTGAGGCACTCGGTCTGATATACCCTTTGTCTTCTAGTTCCTTAATATGCTTATTTATTTCCTTCATCTATTTATGTCACGCCCCTCTCCCGTAGGAGCGATCGTCCTCGCTAAGGCGTGAAGCCGCACGAGCCTAGGTTGCGCTCGTTGTCACGACCCGCTCCCGAATAATCGGACACGAGTCAGACATGCCCAGCCTTCATTGTTAGACACAATGAAGTAAGCTGTACCAAGCTAGGGAAAACTAACCAGATAAACATGAAAATATAGAATCACAGCATCTAAAAACGTATCCCAGAATGATCACCATAATCCACAAATCCAGATATCATAATGTACCAGAATCAACAGGAATGAAAAGTGCTATGAACTCTATAGTCAATATCTCAAAGTAAAGCTAAGTAATATAAACCTGAAACCTCAAGCTAAGCCTCATCCTGCTCAGCTAAATCCTGGGCTCTGGCCCATAGAGTAGATCAATGTCCTGCAAGCATACCTGCAACATATCCTATTCAGGAGCAGAGTAAAGTACAGTTCTAGGTAATGAAATATGAACATGACATGAACAGAGTACAGGAGTACAGGAAATAAAATACAGGAATGAACATGAAAGTACAGGAAAGTAGTACAGGAACTATAGTACATGAATGTAAAGTACAAAAAACATGTAAAGTACAGGAAATGTAATGTACAGGAATAAAACTATAATCCTGTAGTACCAGACATGAATGTGCACAATATCGAAATACACCTAGTCCATGTGACCGGCTGGGGTGAGTACAGAAGCATGCACAGGAGTACATGAATATGGTACGACTTAGGACCCGTGTGCACAGTACGAGGCCTAATCTAGGTACATGAATATATAGTAACCGGAATTGGTCACATGGCTAGTGTATTTCCCCACCCGATACTAATAAGTACAAGAATAAGGGTACAAGAATACAGGAGTACATGAATATCGTGCCATGACGTGTCACAAGAAAGGATACAAGAATGTAAATGTACAAAACCGTAGAAAAATACTTGCCTTGCTCCAGGAAAGTACTGGTAATCAGGAACTGGATGTCTTCCTGTTAATAATGATTACAAGTTGGTTAAGTTCTAAACTATCAGTTGCTACATTATTGCTAGTTACTCTACTTACTAATGAATACTAATGTCTAATGAAGTTAACTGGCAACTGCACTCAAGACTTAATAGGAAGTATTCCTATCTGCTATCAATGGACTAATAAAAGTTAACCAGTTTTAAGAAAAGTAAATTCTAATTTTTAATAATTAATCTACTTAATCAAAAAAGGCTGTCTTCCCTGGGAAGACAGTTTTGGTTATAACTTTAATACCAGAATTAGTTACTAAAACTTCTTAAAATAGACATAAAGAACTCTTAACTCCTGAAATTTATTTGCAAAGTTAAACTGAGAGTAAAACAAAAGAAATTATTTAAATTAAATTATAATTACACTGCTACAGTCCAACCCAGTACCTACTGGGCCCAAGTTCTGGCCATACTGTCCTGGCCCAACAAATCCCATAATCAGTCCAAAATACCAGTGTTCCCAACTTCCTGCCACAAAGTCCAGCACAGAACTAATCTCAAGACTGGCCCAACACTACAATTCCTATGGCCAACCCACACACACACAAAATATTACAAAACCCAGTGGGCCGATCCAGCCCACAAAATAATTACAAATAAATCAAATAGATTATTAATAATAAAAATAACTGAACATCCAATTAGCTAGCCCAACTAAAGCCCAACTCATGGTTCAGCCCATCAATGGTCCAACAGCAGGTACAACACGTCCACAGGGTCATCTCCCTCGTATCCGATACGAACGTCAGATACAACAGCAGGTACGACACGGTCAAGGTACAATAGTAGGTACACACCAAGGTTCAATAGCAGGTACATGCCAAGCAGTGGTCCAAGTATAATCCAACCGTCCAATCCATATACGACACCAAGTCCAAAACCGACACGAACATCCAGAGTAGCTCGAAAAGAAAGAAATAATGGTTAACAAAAGAGTAAACAACTTCCATCACAGAAGAAAAGTAACTATAATCATGCATGCAGTGTCCGACACAAGAGCGTCAGGACACAAGATCTCAGTTCTTAAAAATGAACCCAAATTCTCAGATCTACAAATTCTATGAAGAACTTGTCTCGATTTCCCAGATCTGAGTCAAAACTCATAGATCTAATCGATTCTGCACACATAATATAACAGATCTGAAGTGATCCCGAAAACTCATTCAAGATCATCATAGATCCGTAGATCTCAGAGATCTCATCATAGATCTTCTCAAAATATAAAGGCAACGATCAGATCTAGAGATCTGACACGGATCTACGAACAGAAGGCTAGGGTTTACCTTCAAGGAAGTCGAAGCCTCGAAAGATCGCCGGAGAAGAGAAAGGTCGGATCTGGAAAGGGAAGTGTCCACCGAAGAGTACTGTACCGCTGTTGAGGCTCTGATGTAGACGAAAGGGAAGCTCTGTCGAGAGCAGCGCCTAGGCGTTGAAAGGAACTCGCCTCGCCTTGGCCGTCGTCTTCATCGCCATCGCCATCGGGAAAGGTCGTCATCGCCGTCACCATAGAAGTCGCCGCTGGCGGGACTGGAAACTCGAGAGGTCGGTAGAGAACTCGAAAAATCAGTAGAGAACACGAGAAGACAGAGGAAAGAAAATAAATGCTCTGCTCTTCTCTCTCTCTCTCTACTCGAGTTTTAAAAGGAAAATTGCAGTTTTGCAATTCAGCCCCTCCGCTAAAGGCAACTTGCAGCTACCCCCTTCCCCTTTCTACAATTTACAACCCAGCCTTTTAATTAATTAGAAACTTTCTGTAACACCCAGTTTTCCAGATTAGCGTAATTTTGAAATTTTATAATTATAATTATTAATTATTGTTATTTGATTCACATTATGATTTTTAGTGATTTTTAATAATTTTTAAACTATTTAAAAAACTGGTTTAAGTCATGACTTGTGATTTTGATGCGCTGCTAGTGAAACCTGAGAGACTGCATGAGCTAGAGCCTAACCATGTCATTAGGATGATTAATTATCATTTTTTAGCCTAGAGGTAATTTGGTCATTTTGACTTATTTGAATTATTTGGTAAATTGTTGAATTGGTGAATTCTAGGTTGACTTGACTTGTTGAGACCTAGTGAACTAGCCTAGAAGCTAACCCTAGCCATTGTGACCCTAGTCTAACTTAGGTTAACCTACTTTTAGTCATTAGAAACTAATTTTGGAATAGGAGGATTAGTTTGAGTGAAATCATTTCATGATTTATGGTTTAATGAAATGACTTATGATTTCATGACTTAATGACTTATGACTTGGCCCATGGCCCATAACTAGAAGCCCTAACCCTAATTCCTCCCTTTATGACCAGCCATAGGGATCCCCACCCTATATAAATACTTGTTCATTAGGGCTTGCCTCTTTTTATCATTCCAACACTTGGAGAAAAGAAAGGTAATTTTCCCCCTTCCAAAAATTCCTATTTTATTCATTTGATCTCCTTTTTCATCCTAGTCTTTTGCATTGGGTTCTAATTTAAGTTTATGGACTGTTGGTGGAGAGCTATTTCAGTTTGGGATCAATTTGGAGCATTTGGCCATCAAGAGGAACACCCCCCATTTGGAGCTTTTCCATACAATTTGCACCTATAGGTAAAACCCTTTAAATTGATTTAAATTTTGGTTTTCTTTGCATGTAGGGCTAGATCTAGGAGTCCCCTAGGTGTCCCTAAAATTTGGGTGAATTTTGTGTCCGTTTGGTGTCCGTATGGGACACGTGTCGTAGTGTTGTATAGGTGTTTGTTGAAATGCCTCAATGGATTGAATGTTAATGTTTTTCAAAACAAATTATATATTTGGATAGCTCTTAATATGTAGATTATATATGTATATGTCTGAGCACGAATCGGGTTGGTTTTTGTGTCCAAAATGGACACGCAACTCGTGCACGACACTGCGCACAGGCCCGTGCGGCTGTCCTGCTGTTCGAGTGCCTTTGCGGACACGACACGACACGTGACACCATGAAAATTTGTGGGAACATACGGGCACCCACTGACATCACCCACACAAAGTTTTACGAACTTTCGTTCACTATGCGCGAAGTAATCGCGTTCGCACGGGTCACACACTGTCACTGCACGCACAGAAATTGCTCTCTGATACGGCCTCGTATCGACACGTCGATGACACTTGGATACGGTGCAGGGGCATACACGTGTAGCCCTATAGGTGGCGAACACGTGGGCACGAGCACGAGTCGTGTCGTGCCCCGTGTCACGCACAGGACACGCGTGCATGCGTGCACGACGCAGCGTACTGTCCTGTGCGTCTGTGAGTGTTGGAGTGGTTTGGACACGCTCGTGTCCACTTGGTGGGACACGAATGACTCGTGGGACACGGGTACAAGTGGTGAATGGTTTACCAACCATTTATTGGTCATTTTAGCATGATTTTGGTGTTCAATTTTGAATTTTCTATTTTCACTGATACCATGTTTTCCTTTTGAAATTCCTGAATTAAATTCTGTTAAACCCGATTTTAATTGATGTTTATTGTCCTCAATTGATTCACACATGTGTAATAGGACTTGCTAGATTGATGTTACATATTAGTTTTAGTTTTTGCATTTGATAATGAGATTTTCGTAGTTGGAATAATATGAAATGGTTGACTGATACATGATTCAGCCTTTAATTTCTGATTTAGTTTTTCTCTTCTAAGACTAATTTTTAGTGCTGATTTATTTGCTATATATGATGCCCCACATGTGTATTAGTTCCTACTAAGTGGTTTTTGCAAGCTAGATTAGGTTTTCATTGTGGAAATGAGATTTTGAATGATGAAATGTTATGCACACTGTTTAACTGATACACAGTCCAGGAAACTCCTGAACCTTTCATTTCTTGTAAACTGAATTGAAGTTCAGCTTAGAGAGTTGGGAGTATAGGTGTTTGATTCGAAATTAGTATTTCATTTGGTTCATATTTGGTTTTCGAATTTAGTTATATTTCTGTGTTAATTCCTTGGATGTCACCAACTGTCAACTGAACAGTTGGTTAGCTTAAATTCCTGAACTTTTCATCCCTCTTTCTAGAACTGAATTTAATATTTAGGCTTCATAGTTTAAATGTTAAGTTGGCTTGAGTTGTGTGTTGCAATGTGTTCGCATTTCCAAATTCCTGAAACCTGTCTACCAAACTGTCAATGTGAACACTGTTTTTTCCATATCACACTCTACTAAAACCTAAGAACTGTACACTGTTTTCTGATTTCATATACACATACACACACACACATTGTATTGATCCATTTTTATGTATACACACAGATTTTCTTTCCTACACCTTTGACACACACACAATAGATGCACACATTCACTAATTTCTGAAATGCCTGAGACTTAATCTCAATTCCTGAGATTGGTTCATATCCCATACATATGTTACACATCACTGTTTGGGCTGAAATTTCTGAGTTTGACACATATGTTAGATTTATACTCACACACACATGGTTTTCCCTGTCACATGTCCTTTCACCCTACATATTTTTTAGATATCATACACACATTTCATGTACATACACACACAATCTAAATAGACTTTCACAGGACACACACACACCCACATGGTCACAGGCACACCTAGACTCACACACACACATACCCCCATACACATAAACTTGTATCCTCTCTTTAGCACTATATGTTAATATATATATATATATATATATATATATATATATATATATATATATATATATATATATATTTTGCCTATATTGGTGTATGGCATATAGTCTAGGTAGCATAGCCTATGGGGGTCCTTTGTGTAGTCTTGTGTACATGGAATATATACACATGAGTGATAGGTTATGTAGACTAGTGTGACTTGAATTGGTGTGTGTTTGCTAGCCTAGGCTTGGTTAGGCCTAGTGAGACTTGACTGGACTAGGATGGACCTAGTTGACTAGAGTGTTGACCTAGTTTGACCTAGACAGTTGACCAGATTTGACTTAGAGTTGACTTTGACCTAGATTGACCTAGAATTCATGTAGATTGCATCGTAGACTTCATTTACCTTATTTTAAACATGTTATAACCTGTACTGCTCTATTTAGGATATTGTGACTCCGGTGCAGACATCTGATATTTTACTACTCTTTTCAGAGTAGCAGACGAGTACATTCTCTGATAGTTCTCTCATTTACTTGTCAATTATTGTACTTCAGTTCTAGTTAGTTGTATGCGATTCTCTGTTACAATACGTGTGGATATTTCTGGATTCATGTATACGACACACATTTATTTTCTGGCCTCTATTACTGGTATCATCATTTCTGGCTTCTATTACTGGAATCACCTACTGGAATCATTTACTGGAATCACCTACTGGAATCATTTACTGGAATCATTTACTGGTATCATTATATTTTGGCTGGACTCATCATGAATCATTGTGTCGGATTTCTGGATTCACTTGCTGGGAGGGGAAATACTAGAGTAAGACATGTAGACATACCCCATTTCTGGAATCACCCCTTTTGCTGGAATCATACTGGAATGATAGCCATCTCACACCCGGCCAGGTGTGTGATGTGTCGGATTACCCATAGCCGTTTACATGTCGATCTCGATATTTTAAAACACACTGCTAGAGTATAGGCTAGACTCACCCTGGAATCATTGATCACTATAACTGGAATCGTCCCTTACTGGATTCATCTTGTATTAGATTCATCTTGTACTGGACTTACATTGGAGTTACACTTGTCTACATTGCTGTCTGGACTTTATATCATATTACCCTGGTTCAGCTAGTTCTATTTTTACAGTCCTCATTGCTATGATTCTTCTCTTGTTTAGTTATTTACTTTCCTTGCACTTTATCTATCTTTCTTACCATCACCTGAACATAAACTGCCATTTTCATCAATACAACTGTCTATAACTGCTGTATAGTTCTCTGTCATTTACTTGGGTTTTCTAAATGAGATTGTGCTCGTTCCTGTCCTGACTGGACCTGTTGAAAATTTTACAGATGATTGCCCTGAGGACACTTGCCTACATATTATGGACCCGGAGACAGGATGGCTTCCTTTGGCCCCGACACTCAGGAGTGATCGGGATTTAGTTTAGTAGACTAGCATATATTTTTCTATGTTAAACTTGTTGTAGTGGATTGAGACTTGTGTAGTATTTGAGATTATTGAGAGTTGTTATTTTAGTAGTTGTCTTCTATTCTTAGTTATTTCTTCTGTGTTATCTTATCGTGCTTAGACTGTGATTGAGTTACGATATCTTATACTTGTCCTCCGTTCGGAGTCGATCATGATGAGTACATTATTCATTGCGTGAGTTGATGGTTAGATAATAACCTAGAACAGCGTTCTACCGCCGACACTGCGGCGTAGGCTGGGCGTTGTTACGCGCTCGTACGTACCCTCACAGTGGGTGCGTGTCATGACACATTTTTAGTGGTGGCCCATGCAGGTCGAGAGTCGCGTTAGTGCGATGTCGTGGTAGTACGACGACTTAGTTGTACTGCTGCGAGCCTGCGATAGGATTGAGAGATAGGCTTTAACGGAGAGGTTACTCAATCACAGTTAGGACTACTTGAGAGATTCCTGGACGACCCTTGAGAATCTCATTATGAACTTCAAATTAAAAATCATTTTCCTCTTATTTTGATTCACCCTCACTCCTTGATGTTTAAAGAATCTTGGACTATTAACTTCCTTCATTATTATCCTTACTTATATTTTGACTATCTTATGTTGCTAATTTAGCACCAGTTTTGCATGCTTATCTTATTCAAGCTTGATCATGACATATTTTATTGGGGGCTGGCACCCACTAACATATTGTCTAATCAGAACCGGTGCATGATGGTCTGATCAACCTATTGCACTTTGGTTCGCTTTTCATATGTTATTCTATGTGGAGGGAGACATAGTTAAATTTGCCCTAGAGTCCCATCCACGACAGCTTTGGCAACTCTTTTTGAATTATTTCCATCGCCTATGAACCACGTATTGTACTTAATAGCATCGTCTTTGAACTCTTTATTGTTTTGCCTTTCGCATATTTCAGAAAGAAAAGGCACTGAGGTATCATGTTTAGTTTCCCTATCCAAAGGAAGAAATTGCCTTATTTCTATATCCTTGCATCATCCTTAAATTCTAATTCTTTGATCGTGACCAGTTGACCGGGTCATCCTCCTTATCATCCAGTATTTGGGGTCATATTCAATTGAATAAATTCAATTGTGACATGGATACCAAATCTTGGATATTCGTGCTCAGACTTCAATGGTCTCGTTCTCTATCTTGCCCAAACTTCGATATATCCTAAAATTGATCAATTTAGATTGTGCCAGGACTAAATCCTCTTTTATATACTGTATTATTAGATTTCAATGCTATTGACACTCATGCCTTAAACTTTCGATTTTGATCATCTTAGAATGGTAACCCTTCATAATTAATTCCTAGTTGTCTTTACCAGTTTCATATAGGATGGTAGACTGTCCCTTTGCACCTCCTTTTGAGGGAGCTAGGCCACTTGTAGCTCAGCACCAGAGGGGTGGAGCTTTTGCGATGGCAGCCGAGGAGGCTGACGTTGCAGGTGATGGATTAGCAGGTTTGACCTTCTTATTCTTCTTCCCCACTTTCCTGTGTGATTCTATTTGTACCTGCCAGGATATCGTTTGTGATTTGCTAGATAGTGTAGCTACCCCGATCGAGATTGTGAAATCACGACCAGTAGGATTGTGTTGCTTCGACTTTGATTGATTGGGGGTTTGACCTAGGAAGGGTACGATTATCTTAATTTCGAGGACGAAATTTTTCTAAGGTGGGTAGGATTGTAACACCCAATTTTCTAGATGAGGGTAATTTTGAAATTTTGTAATTATAATTACTAATTATTGATATTTGATTCACATTATGATTTTTAGTGATTTTTAATAATTTTTAAACTATTTAAAAAACTAGTTTAAGTCATGACTTGTGATTTTGATGTGCTGCTAGTAAAATCTGAGAGACTGCATGACCTAGAGCCTAACCATGTCATTAGGATGATTAATTATCATTTTTTAGCCTAGGGGTAATTTGGTCATTTTGACTTATTTGAATTATTTGGTGAATTGTTGAATTGGTGAATTCTAGGTTGACTTGACTTGTTGAGACCTAGTGAACTAGCCTAGAAGCTAACCCTAGCCATGGTCCCTAGTCTAACTTTGGTTAACCTACTTTTAGTCATTAGAAACTAATTTTGGAATAGGAGGATTAGTTTGAGTGAAATCATTTCATGATTTATGGTTTAATGAAATGACTTATGATTTCATGACTTAATGACTTATGACTTGGCCCATGGCCCATAACTAGAAGCCCTAACCCTAATTCCTCCCTTTATGACCGGCCATAGGGATCTCTACCCTATATAAACACTTGTTCATTAGGGCTTGTCTCTTTTTATCATTCCAACACTTGGAAAAAAGAAAGGTAATTTTCCCCCTTCCAAAAATTTCTATTTTATTTATTTGATCTCCTTTTTCATCTTAGTCTTTTGCATTGGGTTCTAATTTAAGTTTATGGACTGTTGGTGGAGAGCTATTTCAGTTTGGGATCAATTTGGAGCATTTGGCCATCAAGAGGAACACCCCCATTTGGAGCTTTTCCATGCAATTTGTACCTATAGGTAAAACCCTTTAAATTAATTTAAATTTTGGTTTTCTTTGCATATAGGGCTAGATCTAGGAGTCCCCTAGGTGTCCCTAAAATTTGGGTGAATTTCGTGTCCGTTTGGTATCCGTATGGGACACGTGTCGTAGTGTTGTGTAGGTGTTTGTTGAAATGCCTCAATGGATTGAATGTTAATATTTTTAAAACAAATTATATATTTGGACAGCTCTTAATATGTAGATTATATATGTATATGTCTGAGCACGAATCGGGTTGGTTTTCGTGTCCAAAATGGACACGCAACTCGTGCACGACATTGCGCACAGGCCCGTGCAGCTGTCCTGCTGTTCGAGTGCCTTTGTGGACACGACACGACACGTGACACCATAAAAATTTGTGGGGACATGCGGGCAACCACTGACATCACCCACACAAAGTTTCACGAACTTTCGTTCACTGTGCACGAAGTAATCGCGTTCGCACGGATCACGCACTGTCACTGCACGTACGGAAATTGCTCACTGATACGGCCTCGTATCGACACGTCGACGACACTTGGACACGGTACAGGGGCATACACGTGTAGCCCTATAGGTGGCAAACACGTAGGCACGAGCACGAGTCGTGTCGTGCCCCGTGTCACGCGCAGGACACGCGTGCATGCGTGCACGACGCAGCGTACTGTCCTGTGCGTCTGTGAGTGTTGGAGTGGTTTGGACACGCTCGTGTCCACTTGGTGGGACACGAATGACTCGTGGGACACGATTACAAGTGGTGAATGGTTTACCAACCATTTATTGGTCATTTTAGCACGATTTTGGTGTTCAATTTCGAATTTCCTGTTTTTACTGATACCATGTTTTCCTTTTGAAATTCCTGAATTAAATTCTGTTAAACCCGATTTTAATTGATGTTTATTGTCCTCAATTGATTCACACATGTGTAATAGGACTTGCTAGATTGATGTTCCATATTAGTTTTGGTTTTTGCATTTGATAATGGGATTTTCGTAGTTGGAATAATATGAAATGGTTGACTGATACATGATTCAACCTTTAATTTCTTATTTAGTTTTTCTCTTCTAAGACTAATTTTTATTGCTGATTTATTTGCTATATATGATGCCCACATGTGTATTAGTTCCTACTAAGTGGTTTTTGCAAGTTAGATTAGGTTTTCATTGTGGAAATGAGATTTTGAATGATAAAATGTTATGCACACTGTTTAACTGATGCACAGTCCAGGAAACTCATGAACCTTTCATTCCTTGTAAACTGAATTGAAGTTCAGCTTAGAGAGTTGGGAGTATAGGTGTTTGATTCGAAATTAGTATTTCATTTGGTTCATATTTGGTTTTCGAATTTAGTTATATTTTTGTGTTAATTCCTTGGATGTCACCAACTGTCAACTGAACAGTTGGTTAGCTTAAATTCCTGAACTTTTCATCCCTCTTTCTAGAACTGAATTTAATGTTTAGGCTTCATAGTTTAAATGTTAAGTTGGCTTGAGTTGTGTGTTGCAATGTGTTCGTATTTTCAAATTCCTGAAACCTGTCTACCAAACTGTCAATGTGAACATTATTTTTTCCATATCACACTCTACTAAAACCTAAGAACTGTACACTGTTTCCTGATTTCATATACACATACACACACACATTGTATTGATCCATTTTCATGTATACACACAGATTTTCTTTCCTACACCTTTGACACACACACAATAGATGCACACATTCACTAATTTCTGAAATGCCTGAGACTTAATCTCAATTCCTGAGATTTGTTCATATCCTACACATATGTTACACATCACTGTTTGGGCTAAAATTTCTGAGTTTGACACATATGTTAGATTTATACTCACACACACATGGTTTTCCCTGTCACATGTCCTTTCACCCTACAGATTTTCTAGATATCATACACACATTTCATGTACATACACACACAATCTAAATAGACTTTCACAGGACACACACACACCCACATGGTCACAGGTACACCTAGACTCACACACACACATACCCCCATACACATAAACTTGTATCCTCTCTTTAGCACTATATGTTAATATATATATATATATATTTTGCCTATATAGGTGTATGGCATATAGTCTAGGTAGCATAGCCTATGGGGGTCCTTTGTGTAGTCTTGTGTACATGGAATATATACACACGTGTGTTGGGTTATGTAGACTAGTATGACTTGAATTGGTGTGTGTTTGCTAGTCTAGGCTTGGTTAGGCCTAGTGAGACTTGACTGGACTAGGATGGACCTAGTTGACTAGAGTGTTGACCTAGTTTGACCTAGACAGTTGACCAGGTTTGACTTAGAGTTGACTTTGACCTAGATTGACCTAGAATTTATGTAGATTGCGTCGTAGACTTTATTTACCTTATTTTAAACATGTTATAACATGTACTGCTCTATTTAGGACATTGTGACTCCGGTGCAGACATCTGATATTTTACTACTCTTTTCAGAGTAGCAGGCGAGTACATTCTCTGATAGTTCTCTCATTTACTTGTCAATTACTGTACTTCAGTTCTAGTTAGTTGTATGCGATTCTCTGTTACAACACGTGTAGATATTTTTGGATTCATGTATACGACACACATTTATTTTCTGGCCTCTATTACTGGTATCATCATTTCTGGCTTCTATTACTGGAATCACCTACTGGAATCATTTACTGGAATCATTTACTGGTATCATTATATTTTGGCTGGACTCATCTTGAATCATTGTGTCAGATTTCTGGATTCACTTGCTGGGAGGGGAAATACTAGAGTAAGACATGTAGACATACCCCATTTTTGGAATTACCCCTTTTGCTGGAATCATACTGGAATGATAGCCATCTCACACCCGGCCAGGTGTGTGATGTGCCGGATTACCCATTGTCGTTTACATGTCGA
The DNA here is from genome assembly GCA_029216955.1 of Iris pallida. Classification (NCBI taxonomy): domain Eukaryota; kingdom Viridiplantae; phylum Streptophyta; class Magnoliopsida; order Asparagales; family Iridaceae; genus Iris; species Iris pallida. The sequence goes on from JANAVB010039020.1 coordinate 6,782,523, forward strand.
TCTCAGTATTTTAAAACACACTGCTAGAGTATAGGCTGGACTCATCCTAGAATCATTGATCACTATAACTGGAATCGTCCCTTACTGGATTCATCTTGTATTAGATTCATCTTGTACTGGACTTACATTGGAGTTACACTTGTCTACATTGCTGTCTGGACTTTATATCATATTACCCTGGTTCAGCTAGTTCTATTTTTACAGTCCTCATTGCTATGATTCTTCTCTTGTTTAGTTATTTACTTTCCTTGCACTTTATCTGTCTTTCTTACAATCACCTGAACATAAACTGCCATTTTCATCAATACAACTGTCTATAACTGCTGTATAGTTCTCTGTCATTTACTTGGGTTTTCTATATGAGATTGTGCTCATTCCTGTCCTGACTGGACCTATTGAAAATTTTACAGATGATTGCCCTGAGGACACTTGCCTACATATTATGGACCCGGAGACAGGATGGCTTCCTTTGGCCCCGACACTCAGGAGTGATCGGGATTTAGTTTAGTAGACTAGCATATATTTTTCTATGTTAAACTTGTTGTAGTGGATTGAGACTTGTGTAGTATTTGAGATTGTTGAGAGTTGTTATTTTAGTAGTTGTCTTCTATTCTTAGTTATTTCACTACCAAAATACACTAAATTAGCGACAGATATTTAGCGACGGAATTTTTTCGTCGGCGTTAGCGACGGCTTCGTGGCCGCTCAGTGACTAATTACCGACTACACGCCTTTGCTATTTTTATTTTAATTTTAGGGGAAGGAAAGGTCGCACATCCGTCGCTAGACTGTCGGAGTTATAACGACGGATCTCCAGTCGTCGCTACGTAGTCGATTATTTGGCAGGAATTGTGTAGAGAATTGGCGAGACATATCTTCGACTACGTAGCGACGGATATTCAGTCGGCACGTAACAAACAGGACGACTACCGGGCGACGGGTTTTTTTTTTCGTCGCTAGTCCGTCGCTATATATACGTACCAGACTTTAAATGAAACGGCGGGGAGAACTTTTCGCATTTCCTCCAAATTCACTCTCTCTCCTCTCTCTCTCTCTCTTTCGCCGATGTCGGCTTCGGTGATCGGCGTCGATGTCGTCGTCGGCGTCCTCTCCTCTCTCTCTCCCGAAGGTAACCCCCGCTCTCTCTCTCTCTCTCTCTCTCTCTCTCGATCTCTCTCTCTCTCTCTCTCGGGGTCTAGGAGGCGGGCTTGGGGTTGGGGCGTCGGGGGCTGGGCGGCTGGCTTGGGTCGGGGGCTAGGCGGTGGGCTTCGGGCGGCGGCGGCGAGGGCTGGGCGGCTGGCTTGGGGCGGGGGCGTCGGGGGTTGGGCGGCTGGCTTGGGTCGGGGGCTGGGCGGTGGGCTTGGGGCGGGGGCGTCGGGATCTGGGAGGCGGGCTTGGGGCTGGGGCGTCGGTGGCTGGGCGGCTGGCTTGGGTCGGGGGCTGGTCGGTGGGCTTGGGGCGGCGGCGTCGGGGGCTGGGCGGCTGGCTTGGGCGGGGTCTGGGCGGTGGGCTTGGGGCGGGGGCGTCGGGGTCTGGGAGGCGGGCTTGGGGTTGGGGCGTCGGGGGCTGGGCGGCTGGCTTGGGGCGGGGGCGTCGGGGGCTGGGCGGCTGGCGTGGGTCGGGGGCTGGACGGTGGGCTTGGGGCGGGGGCGTCGGGGTCTGGGAGGCGGGCTTGGGGCTGGGGCGTCGGTGGATGGGCGGCTGGCTTGGGTCGGGGGCTGAGCGGTGGGCTTGGGGCGGCGGCGTCGGGGGCTGGGCGGCTGGCTTGGAGCGGGATCTGGACGGTGGGCTTGGGGCGGGGGCGTCGGGGTCTGGGAGGCGGGCTTGGGGTTGGGGCGTCGGGGGCTGGGCGGCTGGCTTGGGTCGGGGGCTGGACGGTGGGCTTGGGGCGGCGGCGTCGGGGACTGGACGGCTGGCTTTGGGCGGGGGCGTCGGGGGCTGGGCGGCTGGCTTGGGTCGGGGGCTGGGCGGTGGGCTTGGGACGGGGGCGTCGGGGTCTGGGAGGCGGGCTTGGGGCTGGGGCGTCGGTGGCTGGGCGACTGGCTTGGGTCGGGGGCTGGGCGGTGGGCTTGGGGCGGCGGCGTCGGGGGCTAGGCGGCTGGCTTGGGACGGGGGCGTCGGGGCTATTTACAAACGACGCACAGCCATAAGCACTCTTCATATATATATGCAACCGAACTACTGGACTGGGCGGTGGGCTTGGGGCGGCGGGCTTTGGTCGGGGGCGGCGGGTGGCTTTGCTTCTCAAATTCATCTGAGTTTATATATTGGCTAAATAATATGTTATCCATATTGGATGTTCCATTAGTTTGGTGGTGTTTGGATTAGTAAATGTGAATATGGGGTTTGGATTCATGGTGTATATATATGTTCACTGTCTCAAGGACAGTACGAGTTCTATCAGTTGTGTGCTTCTGTATAGATGTACATATCTATACATCTAGCTGTGATATACATATGTGTATGTGACAATCTCAGTTAGCGACGGACTAGTTACCGGTTAGCGACGGATATTTCCAGCTCCATTTGCATTAATCTACGGTACGACATGGTGATCAGGACATAGTCCCTGCAGCCATTCGACTGGCGAGACAGAAACTATGTAGCCGTAGATAAAGTTGACTGTCTTCCGACCCTCATCCCTCGGCAATGATGATACGACAACCTATCACTATATCTTATATAGTAGTAGATGATGTCTTAGTATTACATTATGTGAGTTCATCTTGATTCTGTTATATTCTTCAGATACTAGATACGATAAGAACATATACTACACCATATGTACAGAACATAGATGATTCACACTAATGTATGCTAGAATGAATTTTGGGTTGTGTTCTGAGCCATCCGTTCTCACACTTAAAACACATTGGAATTAGTAGTGTGAGAGCGCCGGAGAGAGTGAGAGCACCGGAGGGGGGAGGAGAGAGAGAGAGAGAGTAAAATGGTACGACATAGTGAAGTAGTACTGTATTTTGGCTCCAGTTCCAGCTCCATTTGCATTAATCTACGGTACGACATGGTGATCAGAACATAGTTCATGCAGCCATTCGACTGGCGAGGCAAAAACTATGTAGCCGTAGATAAAGTTGACTGTCTTTCGACCCTCATCCCTCGGCAATGATGATACGACAACCTATCACTATATCTTATATAGTAGTAGACGATGTCTTAGTTTTACGTTATGCGAGTTCATCTTGATTCTGTTACATTCTTCAGATACTAGATACGATAAGAACATATACTACACCATATGTACAGAACATAGATGATTCACACTAATGTATGCTTGAATGAATCTTGGGTTGTGGTCTGAGCCATCCGTTCTCACACTTGGCAAAAAATCGAATTTTTTATACTTTATCGGCTTTCGAAAATGTACTCAAATTACATGATGGTTCCTTTAGTTAGCTTGCTAATGTTATAATTATATTATTTGTGACTATCGATCTTACCAGATGGCACCCATGACCCTAGGAGCGGCACGTCGTTTGAGAAAAACAGTGAATGCTGAGGTGGCTCCTCCTACAGTTAAGGAGGAAGTAGCACCGGTTGCTAGTGAGACCGGAAGTTCTATTCATCCAGCACCGGTAGCTAGTGAGACCGGGAGTTCTCTTCAAGCAGTCCTTGCAAGGGACGACATCTCTCCTCACGCCAAAAATCTCATTTTTTCGAGGTGGTTGCGTGATCGTATCACTGAGCGTTTGCGTGAGCAGCGTGGTTCTCATTAGCTATTAGTACTTATTTGTATTGGACTATTTGTATTGAGTTATTTTTGTATTAGACTATTTGTATTGGACTACATATATGAATTAGTACTGTGTCAATCTCTGGATTGTATTGGACTACGACATGGTGATCAGGACATAGTCCCTGCAGCCATTCGACTGGCGAGGCAGAAACTATGTATCCGTAGATAAAGTTGACTGTCCTCCGACCCTCATCCCTCGGCAATGATGATACGACAACCTATCACTAGAGGATACTCTGAGAGATCCATCTGAGTAGGACGTATACTCTGAGAGATCACCTTTACAAGAATGATATCAGTAGTGGGATTGAGTGCTGGAGGAGATATTATCAGAGTATACGTCCTACTCATATGGGTCTCACACCGTTACTATTTTTTTCTGACAGCAAGGTGGATGTGCTCCGTCAACAGATTCTTGCTCCGAGCCAAAACTTTAGCCCGGAGCTCAAGTGGACATCCTTCGTGTAGAGCTCGAGTGAGAGGTTCCTGACAGCATGGTGGTCTCCTTTGTCAAAGTATCCGTGCTCATCCTATATTGGTTGTGGGACGAGCACGGATACTTTAACAAAGGAGACCACCATGCTGTCAGGAACCTCTCACTCGAGCTCTACATGAAGGATGTCCACTTGAGCTCCGAGGCAAAGTTTTGGCTCGGAGCAAGAATCTGTTGACGGAGCACATCCACCATGCTGTCAGAAAAAATTAGTAACGGTGAGAGACCCATCTGAGTAGGACGTATACTCTGATAATATCCCCTCCAGCACTCAATCCCACTACTGATATCATTCTTGTAAAGGTGATCTCTCAGAGTATACGTCCTACTCAGATGGATCTTTCAGAGTATCCTCTCCGGTTGGGTTGTGTTCTGAGCCATCCGTTCTCACACTTAAAATACATATGAATTAGAACTGTGTTTTGTATTTTCGGCGAACCCAGGGATTTGATTCTGGATTTTGGTTTCTGTATTTTGGCTCCAGCTCCATTTGTATTAATCTACGGTACGACATGGTGATCAGGACATAGTCCCTGCAGCTATTCGACTGGCGAGGCAGAAACTATGTATCCGTAGATAAAGTTGACTGTCCTCCGACCCTCATCCCTCGGCAATGATGATACGACAACCTATCACTATATCTTATATAGTATTAGATGATGTCTTAGTATTACATTATGTGAGTTCATCTTGATTCTGTTACATTCTTCAGATACTAGATACGATAAGAACATATACTACACCATATGTACAGAACATAGATGATTCACACTAATGTATGCTAGAATGAATCTTGGGTTGTGTTCTGAGCCATCCGTTCTCACACTTGAAGATAAATCGAATTATAACGACGGATATTTGGTTACTCTTCAAGATAATTGATGTCTATTTTATATTAATTTGGTTTGGTCTATATGATTCTTGGATAATTGGTGTGCATTAAATTCGTATGTGCATATTTGGTCTATGTGATTGTTGGATAATTGGTGTGCATTATATATTGGTTTGGTTTATGCATATTTTTGTGAACAGGGAAAGTGCTGTAATTTTTTTTCAAAAAATTCTCAGTTACCGACGGACTAGTGACCGGTGAGCGACGGATATTTCCAGCTCCATTTGCATTAGTCTACGGTACGACATGGTGATCAAGACATATAGTCCCTGCAGCCATTCGACTGGCAAGGCAGAAACTATGTAGCCGTAGATAAAGTTGACTGTCCTCCGACCCTCATCCCTCGGCAATGATGATACGACAACCTATCACTATATCTTATATAGTAGTAGATGATGTCTTAGTATTACATTAGTGAGTTCATCTTGATTATGTTACGTTCTTCAGATACTAGATACGATAAGAACATATACTACACCATATGTACAGAACATAGATGATTCACACTAATATATGCTAGAATAAATCTTGGCTTGTGTTCTGAGCCATCCGTTCTGATCAAGCATCTTCCTTCTCATCTCCTCCACCATGGCTCTGAACCCATCTGCTCCTCCCTACTTCCCTTCTTTTTATTTGACTCTCTCAGCCACATATGATATCCAGCTCAAGTGTAGAGTCGGGAGAGAAGAAGTGGGCAGGAAGAGGAGGGGGAAGCAGCACAGCCGGCGGCATGACCCGGAGGAAGTACAGAGGTTTTCTTCGATAGCTGTAGGAGAACTATAAGGATATATCTTTTCACAATATGTCATCTTGTCAAAGACCCTTCATGTGAATATCATGTTACCGCGGTGTTGAAAGACTAACATGTCATAAGTTTTTAAGCCGTGTGTTTTGACATAATCTTCCCAACTCTTTCCTCCTATGTAGTAATCTTGCATTATTATATAGCAGAAAAGAGTTTGGAGGATTATGTCAAAACACACGGCTTAGAAAATTATGACATGTTAGTCTTCCGACACCGAGGTAACATGGTTGTCACATTAAGGGTCTTTGACAAGGTGATATGTTGTGAAAAGATATATCCTTATAGTTCTCCTACGTCTGTTGAAAAAAACCTCTGTACTTTCTCCGGGTCATGCTGCCGACTGTGCTGCTTCCCCCTCCTCTTTCTGCCCACTTTTTCTCTTCCGACTCTACACTTGAGCTGGATATCATATGTGGCTGAGAGAGTCAAATAAAAAGAAGGGAAGTAGGGAGGAGCAGATGGGTTCAGAGCCATGGTGGAGGAGAGGAGAAGGAAGATGCTTGATCAGAACGGATGACTCAGAACACAAGCCAAGATTCATTCTAGCATACATTAGTGTGAATCATCTATGTTCTTATCGTATCTAGTATCTGAAGGACGTAACAGAATCAAGATGAACTCACTAATGTATGCTAGAATGAATCTTGGGTTGTGTTCTGAGCCATTCATTCCGATACTTGGCAATTAAGCCATTCGACTGGCGAGGCAGAAACTAAATAGCCGTAGATAAAGTTGACTGTCCTCCGACCCTCATCCCTCGGCAATAATGATACGACAACCTATCACTATATCTTATATAGTAGTAGATGATGTCTTAGTATTACATTAGTGAGTTCATCTTGATTCTGTTACGTCCTTCAGATACTAGATACGATAAGAACATATACTACACCATATGTACAGAACATAGATGATTCACACTAATGTATGCTAGAATGAATTTTGTGTTGTGTTCTGAGCCATTCGTTCTCATACTTGGCAATTAAGCATGTGAAATAGAACTGATTATATTTAGTTTGTCTTACGATACAGATTTTCACATCCAAATTGAAATGGATCGTTACTTCGTTGATCGTACATGGATGTACTAGCGGATCAACCTCCTGGACCGTAGGTACTTATAAGTATTGACCGTGTCAGATTACTATCGATCTATCGTTTTGGTATGGGCCGTATCGGTTGGTATTGGTCTTAGCGAATTAGTATCGTCCTATTCGATATGTATCGGCCGTATAGCTAGGATTCATATTGGCCTTATCGATTTGGTATCGGTCATATCCGATAGGTATCGGCCGTTTTGGATTAGTATAGACCATTTCGGATTAGTATCGTGGACGGTTTAGTAACAACTGTACTTGGATTTCTCTCTTCTAGAGCTAGATTACCATTGCAAGAGAGTCACGAGAGCGTAACTGGCCAGTTACAGAACATACATACTTACTTCTAGTTACATAAGCATGTATGTTACTGTAACTGGCCAAGGAAGAACCGATGACCATCAGGGAAGAGATTGCTCCCAAGCTTGAAGTTTAGGAGGAGCCACCGTCAGAGAGTAGTAGCATCGGGACCGACCCTCCTGTCCCTACAGAAGACCTCAACCAGATTGAGCCTTCGTATGCAAAGTGGCTGATAGAATGGTACATGCCTCAACGCAACTATGATCCCTGGCTGTGAGGATTCATCGTCTGACTTGTGGCCTTTGTTGAGACTGCGGTCGATTTTTCTATGTGTTTTGGAATATTTGTGAAAATTTTGGAATATTTGTGCTATGATCGGATTATAACGATGGATATTAGGTTACTCTTCCGGATAATTGATGTCTATTTTATATTAATTTGGTTTGGTCTATATGATTCTTGGATAATTGGTGTGCATTAAATTCGTATGTGCATATTTGGTCTATGTGATTCTTGGATAATTGGTGTGCATTATATATTTAGTCTATGTGATTGTTGGATAATTGGTGTGCATTATATATTGGTTTGGTTTATGCATATTTTTGCGAACAGGGATAGTGCTGTAATTTTTTTCAAAATATTCTCAGTTAGCGACAGACTTGTGACCGTTTAGCGACGGGGATTACCAGTTTCCGACTACTTTTCGACGGCTATTCCGTCGCTAACTGGAGATTTGAAAATGTTTCTAGGTAGCGACGGATGGTCGACGGAATATCCGTCGGCATGCTATATAGTTCGACGGAATAGCGACGACCTATCCGTCGCCCTTGTTCTGGAAATACCAAGAATTTCCAGAACATGCTCGACGGATAATCCGTCCGTATTCCGTCGATATATATCGACGGAATAGCGACGAATAATTCGTCGCCATGGTGCTGGAAATGCCAAGCATTTCCAGATCGACGGATAGTCCGTCAGCACACCGTCGCTAATCCGTCGTTCGTTACCGACGAATACCGACGGATGAGCGACGGAACGATACGCTCTGATACGCGGTTACGACGGGTTACCGACAGAATTTTACGTCGCTATTGTCTACACAGTTCAGTACTTAATAGTTGAAATGGACGACAGTCCGTCGGAAATGCGTCGCTAATGCTTCGTATTGTGACGTCGACAAGCCGTCGCTATTCCGTCGCTTGACGACTATGTAGCGACGGACCGTTATTAGCGACGAGCTGATTGCCGACGGATTTTTTTTGGCCAAAAACTGTCAGTGATCGGTCGCTAATACTAATTACCGTCGGATTGGCGACGGATAGGGCCGTCGCTAAAACGATAAATTTTGGTAGTGTTTCTTCTGTGTTATCTTATCGTGCTTAGACTGTGATTGAGTTACGATATCTTATACTTGTCCTCCGTTCGGAGTCGATCATGATGAGTACATTATTCATTGCGCGAGTTAATGGTTAGATAGTGACCTAGAACAGCGTTCTACCGCCGACACTGCGGCGTAGGCTGGACGTTGTTACGCGCTCGTACCCTCACAGTGGGTGCGGGTCGTGACACTTTCAGAAAAAAAACCCTTGCCTTTTCATAATTGCAGGTTTTAAAAGAAAACAGTTAGAAAAATTTAAAATAAGGAATGGGGACCACAAAGTTTGTTACAACAACTTTTCAAATTTGAAAAGTGGCCCAAAATTAATTCCCTCCAAAAATATATTTCCAAATTTATAATTTAAAACTAATTTATTATTTAAACTAATAATAGCAAGTATATAATTTTTTTTGAAATCAAATTTGTTTATTTAAGAAAACTGGGAAGTGGAGTTACAAATCTCCCTCCCTTAAAAAAATTTCGTCCTCGAAATTCAAAGGACCAAAAAAAATCTCAGCAAATCACAAGGTCCAAACACCAGTCATTTATTGAAAATAGAATTCCACAAAACAGAGTACAATCAAATCAATCAAACAGAGTGGGATAGCGCTCCCGTATCTCGTCCTCGTGTTCCCATGTGAACTCGTCCAGAGAGTGGTGTCTCCACATGACGCGGACAAGTGGAATAACCTGATTCCGCAGCTGCTTCTCTCTCCTGTCAAGGATCTCTACTGGCTGCTCCTCGTAGGTCAATCTCGGACCCACCTCTAGCTCCGAAAAGTCCACCACATGGCTCGGGTCCAGAATGTAGCGTCGAAGCTGGAACACGTGGAAAACGTCGTGCTCTCCCTCCAAGCTGGCTGGAAGCGCTAATCGATATACCACCTCGCCAATACACGTCATCACGTCGAAAGGCCCGATGAATCTCGGACTGAACTTTCCGCCTCTGCCAAAACGAATGCTGCCTCTGGTCGGCGAGATTCTTCAGGAACACTCTACTTCTAACTGCGAACTCCGGTGACCATCTGCTGTTGTCTGCCTAGTGCTTCTGTCGATCCATGACACTCTGAGCCTTGAGTCTAAGTACACACAAAAAGTTTGGGATATCACGCTTTGACAAGGATCGCGGATCAAATAGTCACAAAGTGGAAGGAATTTCAATTACAACTTAGAGGAGCAAAATCATGAAGACAACTATTAAGTATGATCAAAAATTGATGGTTTAACATAAGTGGGCTAGGACAAGATAGGAGAATCATGGCCAGACAGACATAATTTAAGATCGAAATTTAGACAAGACACAACGAAGTATGGAATCAAAATCTGGCAATGTATCATTTGAGAAAATCAATGATCTAACGATACAATACTAGAAGGTAATTAACAAGGGTTGATTTGAGGAACGTACGAAATACTCAGGAGATACAGTATCAAATCAGGATGAACGTGCAAGGATCTGTGATTTTCGAAAACCAATAATCATATGAAAAAGAAATATAATTTTCATGATACCCGAGAACATATAGGTATTTGAAATCACTTTGCTTAGATCCCTACCCCGCCAGTATAGGTCTGGTTGCAGTGGACTTTCGGCTCCGTGGATCAAACATCAATATGTCACAGAATATTATGTCAACCTTATCCATTTTTAAACAATTATTAACAAGCAACTCAAGAGATCAAAATATGAAGATTTGACAAGTCTCGACAGTATTCAAAAAACCTATGATTGTCTGAAATCATTTCAACTTAGAGTTCCTGCCTCGTCAGTGCGCTACTGGCTGCAGTGAACCCTCAGTCTCCATAATCCAGCTAATGGCTGCAGCGCGCAACTGTCATGCCATAGTAGGTCATCAAATAGTCTCTCGACTTTATCCCTAGGAATTTCAAAAGAGTTCCAAGGAATTCAAAATGAGTTTCAATAGTCCAAGTCACGAAAATGGTGAAGTTACCTGACTGTTAGAATACAAGGGTTTATTAGGTACTACGAAGTAACACGGAATCCAATCGAAGAGTAGTGAGTACAAAAGGCGACCAGGGAGATTTAAAATTTCAGACAGGGCGAAGTTTCAAATTATGACGGAATATCAACTGATATCTGGAATGGTAACAAGATTCCATATATGGGACGTTATTCCGAAGGGATAACAGAGTCTCGAAGGATGAACTGAACAAGGTATCAGATAGGAGACAAGTTTCAATTTAAGAAATAAAATCTTGAATAGAAAATTTCAACAAGGAAACAAGGTTTAGAATAGTGACTAGAAAACAGGTTCCAATAGGAGACAAGGTATTGGATTGTAAATATGAAACAAGCGAATCTCAATAGCAAACAAAATCATAAATAGAGGATAATTCCCGAATAAAGTCAAAAATAGGAAATAGAATCTCAAACAAGCATCAATAGAATCGAAGGTTTAAACAAGGTTTCAGAATGATATTTCAAATAGAAATAATTTTCGAATAGTACAAGTTTGATTAACGAACATAATATCAATAAACGAGTAGGAACAAGTATCCATTAAACAAGCAGAATCTTGGATAGGAGACAAGATCGAAACAAAAATAGTGGACCAACAACTCTCGACTAGAAAATCAAAGTCATGAATGAGGAAACAAGTCTCGAATAGGAAACGAAATCTTCAAAACTCTCAAAGGTATTTGCAACAATGTCTGCATAGGACGAAGCTTTAAACAAGTTTCGAATGAGGAACAGGATTTCGAAATAAAATCTCGAGAAACGATTAAATATCAATTAATACGAAGTTTGATAAAGAAACAAAATTTGCAAATAGGAGCCATCACTAGGAAACAAGGTCTGGAATGATGAATATGCAAACGGTATCGATTAATAGATTTCAAACAATTATCAAATTGTGGATCTGAAACAAGTTTACCGAAATAGGAAACAATATCTCGAAGTAAGTTTCAACATCAACCGAGGTTTCAAACAAGAAGTTTCAAGAATAATCTAGGTACTAAGAGGATTTTAAGGAGAGACTGGATTGCTAATCAGATACATGGTTTTCCCAACCAAGCAAAAGAAATCTTCTGTCTTTAATTTGTCTTCAGTATTTCCTCCGGGACTGGAATTCCTTCAACCTTCTTCAACTGTTCTGTCGTAGACTGGTCCATGCGGTAGTGCTCCATGTGATTGCTGAATTTGGAGAGGCGAGTCCTTCTGTAGTCCAATGCTCCTCGTGCTTGTTCTTGGGTAGTGCGATCAACGATCTCCGGACAATCTTTGGCTTGATGGGCAGACGATCCGTAGAACAAGCATAGCCTCCGTCTTTTGCGGCACTCCTCGAAGCGATGTCCTGGACTGCGGCAGAAAATACAAACGATCGTTGACTGGATCTGAATCTGGATCTCCCGCTGAGGTGACTGAAGTGCAGGGACTCTGACGGAAATATATGGTTGCTGGAAGCTGACTGCTGAGATCCTGATGCTCCTCGATCATTGTGATTTGTGACTTGCTGACAATCCTTCATCCAGTGAATGTGGGCCTGAATCTGTCTCTGATGATGTGACTGAAGAAACGCTGTCTGAGTGTGGCAACGCTTTACAGATCCACAGTAGTTGCTATCTTCATCATAAGTCTTTATGTTCCTCCCGAGCTTCAGTTTTTCGTCTTGTTGTATGTGCTACGAGCTGGATCTCCCGGTTGATGACTTCAATCTTCAGAGTCGGATCCTCAAAGACTTGGATGATCTTCAGTGGCGGCTTCAGGTTCTCGATATGCTCCTCGGTGCAAGATATGCGCTCGGAGTCTGGCATGCTCCCTCTGGTTGTCAAGGGCTCTTCAAACGTCTCCGTCAACTACGTACTACCCATGGGGATAGTAGGGTGATAGAAGGTAGTGGAAGCTCGAAACCTTCAAGTGTAGGTGGATCAACAGTTCTGGTGTCGCATGCTTTTGAACTATCTGAAAAACAGAAAACTGTTAAAATATCCTAGACCTAAATACAACAAGTGTTTATAGAATATCAATATACCTGATATACCCTTATTCCCGATTTTTCCTATGCTGTGATCAAGTTTCCCTAGTGTAATCAAGTCCCCCAATAGTACGCTAAGACCTAGGTACCATTAGGATAGACCTGCATGGGCTACCACTAAAAACATGTCACGACCGGCTCCCGAATAGTCGGACACGCCCAGCCTTCATTGTTAGACACAATAAAGTAAGTTGTACCAAGCTAGGGAAAACTAACCAGATAAACATGAAAATATAGAATCACAACATCTAAAAACGTATCCCAGAATGATCACCATAATCCACAAATCCAGATATCATAATGTACCAGAATCAACAGGGATGAAAAGTGCTATGAACTCTAAAGTCAATATCTCAAAGTAAAGCTAAGTAATCTAAACCTGAAACCTCAAGCTAAGCCACATCCTGCTCAGCTAAATCCTGGGCTCTGGCCCATATAGTAGATCAATGTCCTACAAGCATACCTGCAACATATCCTATTCAGGAGCGGAGCAAAGTACAGTTCTAGGTAATAAAACATGAACATGACATGAACAGAGTACAGGAGTACAGGAAATGAAATACAGGAATGAACATGAAAGTACAGGAAAGTAGTACAAGAAAGTACATGAATGTAAAGTACAGAAAACATGTAAAGTACAGGAAATGTAATGTACAGGAATGAAACTATAATCATGTAGTACCAGACATGAATGTGCACAATATTGAAATACATCTAGTCCATGTGACCGGCTGGGGTGAGTACAGGAGCATGCACAGGAGTACATAAATATGGTACGACTTAGGACCCGCGTGCACAGTGCGAGGCCTAAGCTAGGTACATGAATATATAGTAACCGAGATTGGTCACATGGCTAGTGTATTTCTCCACCCGACACTAATAAGTACAAGAACAAGGGTACAGGAGTACATGAATATCGTGCCATGACGTGTCACAAGAAAGGGTACAAGAATGTAAATGTACAAAACCGTAAAAAGTACTTGCCTTGCTCCAGGAAAGTACTGGTAATCAGGAACTGGATGTCTTCCTGTTAATAATGATTACAAGTTGGTTAAGTTCTAAACTATCAGTTGCTACATTATTGCTAGTTACTCTACTTACTAATGAATACTAATGTCTAATGAAGTTAACTGGTGTAGCACCCAGTTTTCTGAAATTGGAGTATTTTTGAAAATTTATTATTTTTATTATTAATTAATAGTATTTTAGTCATGATATGATTTTTGGTGATTATTAGTGTAATTAAACCCATTTTCTAAGTCAGGACTTATGACTTTGTGACTTACTAGCAAAACCTTAGTGTAACCCTAGTTTTTCTTAACCTAGAGACTAACCATGATCATGTGAGCCTAGCCATAGGTTTAGAACATCAAACTAGGGCTTTTTAGCCTAAAGGGTATTTTGGTAATTTTCTAGGATTTATTTGGAATTATTTGTATTTATGTGTTTTTATTATTATTTAATTATTGTTAAGTGTCATGAGAGCCCTAACCTAGTTTACCCTAATCTAGAGGTTAGTTACTAACCTAGAAACTAAGGGGTTAGATATTTACATGTTAGTTAAAGTATAGAAAATATCTAGATATTTACTTTTGTGATATTTCTTGAAAACCTAAAGATCTAAGCTACCATTACCTTGAAATTCAAACTTCCTTCAAGGTGAAGCAAGCCAAGGACACCCTCCCCTACCCCCATGGCAGGCCACACACCCCCTCCCCTTCCCTGTGTGTGTCTAGCAGTCCCTCTCTCTCACTGTCCTTTCTCCCTCTCTCTAATTCTCTCTCATACTTCTCTCTCTATAAATATGTAGTATATATATGTTTCATATATATTTATATATATGCATATATTGATATATATATATATATATATATATATATATATATATATATATATATATATATATATATATATATATTGTATTAGTTTATATAGTGTGTCATTATATATAATGTGTCTATACATAGATACCTAGGGTATTACATAGGCTATAGGCCTATGTGGTTGTTATATGTAAATATATATGTATATATATATATGTTATATATAGTGAGTATATATATAGTATTTTACATATTTGGTTATATATGGTATATATAGTGGGTATGTATATTATATATATATATTGTAGATATGTATATATATATATTATGGCCTATGTATATATATATGGTGTAGATAGTGTATGTGTCTATTGTATATATATATAGATACCTATATGGTATTAGCCTATGGAACTTAGTTGTCACGCCCCAGAACCAGAATACTGGAGAGCGGGGGCAGACACAGCCAGCTACGTATATTGAAATAGAATACATCTCAACTATACGGTCACGGCTGTCTAGATATGAGGGTTTACTACAAGCCAGCAGTCTCTTAAGGTCAAGCCTATTGTCTCAATCTCAAGTAATTAACAGAGTTACAAGATGTTAGAGCATCAAATATATATATATATAAGGCGTCCCAAATATTACATATTGGATGATCATGAAGCTAGTCATACAAATGATAGGACTAGCAAGAGTTCAGTCATACATGATCAACCCTAGGATTTGTTAATCATGTTACAGCCCGTAGGCAGACAGTAAGTAAATGTGCATCGAGCTAACAGGTGCTCGTCGGCAAACGCCTCAAAAGAATAAATTTACATATGAGTGGGTGAAACAAAAAGGGAAGACCCACTCGTAGCCCGGGTTCCGTCTAGTGTTCACCATTGGGCTGGAAGCTTGGTAGATCCTCGGGAGCTGCTCCGAAATCTGGCCACACAAAACCAGCTGGGTCAAATCCCAGAAAGAGCAAGTGCCACAAAGGAGGCCACAAATAAGAACAAAAACCAGCATATCAGAACACAAAGAATAAAAGAAAGTACAAGTAGTAAAAGTACACAGAGCGATAAATGACTAGGGATGTGGAACCATTCCAGGAGCCAGGTTACAATCCTTAACCAAACAAGGACCGGGATTGTACCCCTTCGCCTGAATAGCTCACCGTCTCTACCCATTTATCGTTAGAGATAAGTAAAACATTCATGACCAAGAGTTCCAGGTACGGAGGCTAGACAAGACTTAGACAAGGCTGGACAACATCCATTCACAACGGCCAAGCAAGTACTACGGCTTACTACTTTAACTAACTAGGGTTATCACAAGCCTAATTACTAACAAGATGCAGGTGAGAAACTCCCAGTCCCAAGCCCTGCAGACCATCCAGTTATCCTTCCGCGGGTTGAGAGTTACAGGTGGGTACATTGCCCGGGAGACAAATGTACCCTTAGGTGACTTAGAGGGTACAACACATGACAGTGTGCTGGAAATGTGCTCTACTCGTCGGCAAGCTACAAGTCCATTAATGCCTCCAGATAACGAGACTGCCTGTGACCGGGAATTCTCCATGTTCTAATTTGGTCTACTCATTACCTAGTCCAATTTTAGTGTGAGTCCCTGGCCGTGGTACCCAGGGAGTCACCCCTTAGACATGATGCAAGACAAGACAAGTGATTTGCACAGAGCAACAGGTAGTACACCCACGGTGTCAAGACAAGTCAAGTCGAGTCAAGAGTGCGCCACCACGGGCCACTATCAAGTTATCAGGTTACAAGTCGATTATGCTCAGTCACAAGTTACAAGATTCCATTAGAAGGATAACAAGAAACAAAAGTCCGTGCCAAGACGTGTTGGGCCTAGTCAAGTTGTGCATGTGAGCAATCAAAATCTCAAAAGCTCCAATCATATCAAAAGAAAACCAAGTTATAAAGCTGGCACTAAGGCACTAGGGGTGTAAGTGAACTAGGGTGTGCCCGGGGAACAAGCACACTAGAGTGCGCCTGGTGGCAGCACACTAGAGTGCGCCTGGTTGAGGCAGCACACCAGAGTGCGCCTAGGGTGGCAGCTCACTAGAGTGCGCCTGGATCCAAGTGCACTGGAGTGCACTGGAGTGCGCTTAAGCCGGAACCAACAAAGTGCGCCTAGCCAGGGTGCGCTAGAGTGCGCCTGGGTCCAAGGGTCAAAGTGTGCCTAGCCAGGGGAGCGGGCGCAATCGGAGGAGGTGCGCAGCGCTAAACAGCGCGCGGCCAGAAAAGTAGGCGCAGTGCGCTAAAGAGCGCCTGGCCAGAAAAGGAGGCACAGTGCGCTAAAGAGCGCCTGGCCAGAAAAGGAGGCGCAGTGTGCTAAAGAGCGCCTGGCCAGAAAATAAGCGCAATCGGGCAAGGAGGCCAGAAAGTAGGCGCGCCTGGGGGATCGTCTTCCTCCTCAAGCCGAGGAGAAGAACCCATGGGTTCCAAAACTTTGGAACACCATAAGTTGGCCATCCAAGCTCCAAATCCGAACTTCCAAGGCTCTAACTTGGGTAAAATTCCACCCTCTACAACATGGGAACAATAAAACCAACCAAAATTCAAGTTTAATAGATCAAATCTAAAGAAATCCGCAAATGAACAAAGTCTAGATCTAGGGAAATCCAAGCTTCAAAACCCAAAATGCCAAGCTCTAACATTGGTCCTAGAGCTCTAGTCTAACTAAATATCAAAATAAAAGGGTCCTCATTAAATGGCAAGATGCAACTTGCCTATGGTGGGGATGTTGGTGGTGGTAGGAGGAAGAAGAAGAAGAAGAAATAAATGGAAATTATGGGGAGAGAGAAAAAGTTGGTGGGATTTTAATGGGGGTTGTTGTGGTGTTCTTGAGGGTGCAAGTTAGCTAAAGGTGTTCTCATTCCTATCAACCAAACCAAGTCATATTAAACCAAACCGAAAATCCGAATAAGAAAAATACGAGAAATATCGAAATACCGCAGTTTAGGCAAGATTTAAAATATACGCAAAATCAAAATACGGGCAAAATACGAAATACGGGAAATGAGGGTGACAACTCTACCCACCTTAAAAGAATTCCGTCCTCGGAATTTAATCAAGGAGCTAGAGATTGCCACGACAAGCTACACTAATCACAGGCAAGCTACACTAAGCAGTTCAATCATACAATCATGCAATGCAAGCAAGGAAGGGAAAGCGTAAGGCATAAGAAAGACATTATACCTCACGAGTCAAACAGATAGGGATATCGCGATCGGATGTCGTCCTCACGCTCCCACGTTGACTCACCTAGAGAGTGATGACCCCAAGCAACACGGACCAATTTAATAGTCTTGTTCTTGAGTATCTTTTCCCTCCGGTCCAAAATAGACACGGGCCTCTCCTCATACGAAAGGTTGGTACCAACAACCAATTCCGAATGATCTAGGATATGGCTCGGGTTCGGAATATACCATCGTAACTGGGATACATGGAATACATCATGTACCTCACTTAACGACGGCGGAAGAGCGAGACGATAGGACACATCGCCTACTCGCTCCAGAATATCGAACGGCCCTATATACCTAGGACTAAGCTTTCCCCGTACGCCAAAACGAATGACGCCGCGGGTAGGCGAGATCCTAAGGAATACATGGTCGCCGACAGCAAATTCTAAGGGACGCCGATGAGCATCGGCCCAATGGCGCTGGCGATCCTGAGCAACTCGGAGGTGATCTCTGATTCTTCTGACCACTTCAACCGTCTGAGAAATCAGTTCTGGATCGAGCATCTGCCTCTCTCCGATATCGTCCCATGCTAACGGAGATCTGCATTTCCTGCCATACAGAGCCTCGAAGGGTGCCATCTGGATACTAGCCTGGAAACTATTATTGTACGAGAATTCCACCAAGTGCAGGTGATCCTCCCATGAACCACCAAAATCGAGGGTACACGATCTCAACATGTCTTCGAGAGTTTGTATAGTACGCTCTGACTGCCCATCTGTCTGCGGATGATACGCTGAGCTGAACTTAAGACGAGTCCCCAAACTTTGATGAAGACTACGCCAGAAGTGTGATATAAATCTCGTATCCCTGTCTGATACTATGCTGACTGGCACTCCGTAAAGTCGGACGATCTGCCTGAGATACATCTCTGCTAGCTGCGCCGTCGACTGTCCAACTCTAAAGGGAAGAAAGTGTGCCACCTTGGTAAGCCTGTCTACAATGACCCAAATAGCATCTCTGCCTGCCGGAGATCTGGGTAACCCAGTCACGAAATCCATGGTTATGTGCTCCCATTTCCATTCTGGGATCGGTAAAGGTTGAAGAAGTCCAGCCGGCCTCTGATGTTCAGCCTTGACTTGTTGGCAAACCAAACATCGAAAGACATACCGGGCTATCTCCCTCTTCATACCATTCCACCAAAAGTGCTGACGAATATCTCTGTACATCTTCGTGCCGCCTGGGTGAATGGAATACTGCGAACTGTGAGCCTCTGCCATGACTTCCTGTCTGATATCTCCACTGGGTACACAAAGACGCGTGCCGTGTCGAAGTGTACCATCCTCATGAATACATAACTCTGGCCTTCTCCCTGCCTCGCACTCTGCTCTGAGCCGCTGAATCTTGGAATCTGTTAATTGTGCTGTCCGGATCCTCTCAACTATGGTGGACTGTATCTGTAGGCTGGCCATCAAGGCCACATTGGAAGGGAGAATCACTTCAATTCCCATCTTCTGAAGATCTGCCAATAGCTCTGGTTGCGCTGTTAGAAGGTAGACTCCGGCTCTCCGGCTCAATGCATCTGCTACCACGTTGGCCTTCCCTGTGTGATACTGCAAGTCCACATCATAGTCCACAAGTAGCTCGAGCCATCTTCTCTGCCGCATATTAAGATCCTTCTGGGTGAAAACATACTTCAGGCTCTTGTGATCAGTAAATATCTCCACTCTGTCTCCGTACAAGTAGTGCCTCCACAACTTAAGTGCAAACACTACTGCTGCTAGCTCCAAGTCGTGGGTCGAGTAATTCTTCTCATGATCACGGAGTTGACGTGACGCATAAGCAATTACCTTCCCATGCTGCATCAAAACACATCCCAATCCTCTGCCTGAAGCGTCGCAATAAACTGTGAATCCTCCGGTCCCATCTGGAAGGGTGAGAATGGGAGCCGTTATCAAATCTCGCTTCAATTTCTCAAATGATTCCTGACATTCTGCTGTCCAAACGAACGGTACATCCTTGCGGGTCAACTGGGTCATCGGCGCTGAAATCTTTGCAAAATCAGAGACGAACCGCCGGTAGTAGCCGGCCAATCCAAGAAAGCTGCGAACTTCTGCCACTGAACTGGGTACTGGCCATGCCTCGATGGCCACAATCTTCTGGGGATCCACTTCCACTCCTCCTCGGGTAATGATGTGACCCAAGTATGAAATGCGATCGAGCAAGAACTCGTATTTACTGAACTTGGCGTACAACTGGTGCTTTCTGAGAATCTGAAGAACCACACGGAGATGCTGTTCATGCTCCGTCTCACTCTTGCTGTAGACCAGGATGTCATCAAGGAATACTATCACAAATTGATCCAAGTAAGGCATGAAAATACGGTTCATGAGATCCATGAACACTGCCGGCGCATTGGTCGCTCCAAAGGGCATAACTAGAAACTCCCAATGCCCGTACCTAGATCTGAATGCCGTCTTCGGGATGTCCTGCTCTCTAACTCTGATCTGGTGGTATCCTGACCGCAAGTCTATCTTCGAGAAAACTGAAGCCCCTTTGAGTTGATCAAATAAGTCATCTATCCTTGGAAGAGGGTATCTGTTCTTGATTGTCACTGAGTTCAAGGTACGATAATCAACACATAGCCTGGACGTACCATCCTTCTTTTTCACAAGAAGCATCGGGGCTCCCCAAGGCGATCCACTTGCACGAATGAATCCCTTGGTCCTGAGTTCTTCAATCATCTTGTACAAAATCTCCAACTCTGAAGGCGCCATTCTGTAGACTCGCTCTGATACTGGTGCTGTCCCGGGAATCAAGTCAATGGTGAACTCGATCTCCCGCTCTGGTGGCATCCCTGGAAGTTCCTCTGGGAAGACATCTGGAAACTCTTCAACTATCCGGGGCAACTGCACTGCTGCTTCTGCCATCCGCAATACTGGAGGAGATGGCTCTACTGTGCCTCTGGAAAATAAAAACTCTGGCTCTCCGGGAATACTAAAGACAACTCTGCCAACATGGCAGTCTATCCTAGCATAATGGTTCCTCAACCAATCCATGCCTAGGACTACATCATAGTCTGCCATAGGGAATTCTATGAATCTAGCGGGGAACTCTCTACCGCTAACTACGATCCGACACGAGGAGAACACTCGATCTACTCCCACAAGACCATTACCAGTAAGTATATTGAGCCTCACTGATAATGACTCGGGCTCCAACCCTATCCGTGTCGCGAATCGTGCAGACATGAATGAATGCGATGCACCAGAATCAAATAATACAGATGCTGGAAAAGTGTTGACGAGAATAGTACCTGCCACTACCTCACCTGGTGCAACTTCTTCTTCCATGGTCATCATCATAGCCTGACCTCTAGCTGCGGGTCCCCTCTGCTGGAAACCCCTCTGTCGGTTCTGTGCCGGAGCCTGGGTGAACTGCTGCTGGTTCTGCTGCTGAAAGGCCTGGGCCTGGGGCGCCAATGGCCTCGGGTACTGCTGTTGCTGCTGCTGCTGGACTGGAACTGGGGCTGGTCCCCTCACCGAAGAACTAGAAAGGTTGGATGATGATGGACCTCCCCTATTCGGGCAGGTCCCTATCTGGTGGTCTGCTCCTCCACAAGCCAGGCACAATCCTCGTGCCCTACGACACTCTGCCACTACATGGCCCGGCTTCCCGCAATGAGAACATCCCACCGCGGAAGACTGCTTCTGCTTCTGCTGCTGCGGGTACGTCGGGGTCGAATGCTGAACCGACGTCACTGAGGCCGCCCGCCTCGGAGTTCCAATGGTTATACCCCTAGCTGCCGGGGCTGGAGCTGAAGATTGGTGCATCTGGTTGTGGGATCGCTTCCTGCCTCCGGTCCTGTCCACAATTCTCCGGGAGGTATACTCATGCCTCCTTGCTGCTTTCAATACTGCATCGAACGTCTGGTGCTCGAACTGTTCCACAGCCAATAATATCTCCAAATGCAGTCCTTGCTGGAACCGCTGAGCCCTATCGAACTCGGTTGCCACCAAGGTGGGGGCGAACCTACTCAGCCTAGAAAACTCGGTCGCATAGCCATCGACCGTCCTGTCTCCTTGCTTCAAGTTGGTGAATCTGGTCTGCAGGTCGTACCGTGCCACCGCATCGAAGTACTTTGTCTGGAACCTCTCTCTGAACGTCGCCCAAGTGACTGGCGTTGCTAATCCCATGGCCTGAGCTGCCCACCAATCGCGAGCCAAGTCTAACAACTGTAGGCGTACCACCGCCACCTTCTCATTTTCAGGTGTCCTAGCTGCTTCCAGGACCACCTCGGTATCCTGAAGCCAAGCATCCGCGGCAATCGCATCTTCACTACCGTCAAAGAAGGGAGGGTTCAAGCGCTTGAAACTGTTGGCCGTCTGATTTCCTTGGGGACCTCCTCGGTTTAGTGCATCATGAACCTCCTGGTGCAAGGCGTCACCTCGACGATCTTGGGATGCAAGCAGTTCTCTGATAAGCCCTACCAAAGGCCCCTCGTCCTGTCTAGCTGGTTGAACGGGCGGAGCTGCCTGAACTGGAGGTTCCGGGCCTCCGGAAGGCATAACTCGAGAGGCTACTCCAGAGTGCTGAGCTTGATCTTCCTGGCGCTGGAGTGCTTGTCGAGCTTCCTCTGGCTGGTTGGCAGGTCCGGGAGTAATGCCGCTGAAGAAGATGACATAGGAAACAATAAGGAAAGGACCAGGACAGATCAATTATACAAGCAATATGATCAGGTCAAGAATCTCAGGGATTTGAAGATACGAGCAGAGATCAAGGGCGAATATTGATTGAGACATCTATTTGGTAAACCCTCACATTTCTTGAATGCCAAGACCTGCATGGGCCACCACTTAAACCGTGTCACGCCCCAGAACCAGAATACTGGAGAGCGGGGGCAGACACAGCCAGCTACGTATATTGAAATAGAATACATCTCAACTATACGGTCACGGCTGTCTAGATATGAGGGTTTACTACAAGCCAGCAGTCTCTTAAGGTCAAGCCTATTGTCTCAATCTCAAGTAATTAACAGAGTTACAAGATGTTAGAGCATCAAATATATATATATAAGGCGTCCCAAATATTACATATTGGATGATCATGAAGCTAGTCGTACAAAATGATAGGACTAGCAAGAGTTCAGTCATACATGATCAACCCTAGGATTTGTTAATCATGTTACAGCCCGTAGGCAGACAGTAAGTAAATGTGCATCGAGCTAACAGGTGCTCGTCGGCAAACGCCTCAAAAGAATAAATTTACATATGAGTGGGTGAAACAAAAAGGGAAGACCCACTCGTAGCCCGGGTTCCGTCTAGTGTTCACCATTGGGCTGGAAGCTTGGTAGATCCTCGGGAGCTGCTCCGAAATCTGGCCACACAAAACCAGCTGGGTCAAACCCCAGAAAGAGCAAGTGCCACAAAGGAGGCCACAAATAAGAACAAAAACCAGCATATCAGAACACAAAGAATAAAAGAAAGTACAAGTAGTAAAAGTACACAGAGCGATAAATGACTAGGGACGTGGAACCATTCCGGGAGCCAGGTTACAATCCTTAACCAAACAAGGACCGGGATTGTACCCCTTCGCCTGAATAGCTCACCGTCTCTACCCATTTATCGTTAGAGATAAGTAAAACATTCATGACCAAGAGTTCCAGGTACAGAGGCTAGACAAGACTTAGACAAGGCTGGACAACATCCATTCACAACGGCCAAGCAAGTACTACGGCTTACTACTTTAACTAACTAGGGTTATCACAAGCCTAATTACTAACAAGATGCAGGTGAGAAACTCCCAGTCCCAAGCCCTGCAGACCATCCAGTTATCCTTCCGCGGGTTGAGAGTTACAGGTGGGTACATTGCCCGGGAGACAAATGTACCCTTAGGTGACTTAGAGGGTGCAACACATGACAGTGTGCTGGAAATGTGCTCTACTCGTCGGCAAGCTACAAGTCCATTAATGCCTCCAGATAACGAGACTGCCTGTGACCGGGAATTCTCCATGTTCTAATTTGGTCTACTCATTACCTAGTCCAATTTTAGTGTGAGTCCCTGGCCGTGGTACCCAGGGAGTCACCCCTTAGACATGATGCAAGACAAGACAAGTGATTTGCACAGAGCAACAGGTAGTACACCCACGGTGTCAAGACAAGTCAAGTCGAGTCAAGAGTGTGCCACCACGGGCCACTATCAAGTTATCAGGTTACAAGTCGATCATGCTCAGTCACAAGTTACAAGATTCCATTAGAAGGATAACAAGAAACAAAATCCCTAAAGTCTGTGCCAAGACGTGTTGGGCCTAGTCAAGTTGTGCATGTGAGCAATCAAAATCTCAAAAGCTCCAATCATATCAAAAGAAAACCAAGTTATAAAGCTGGCACTAAGGCACTAGGGGTGTAAGTGAACTAGGGTGTGCCCGGGGAACAAGCACACTAGAGTGCGCCTGGTGGCAGCACACTAGAGTGTGCCTGGTTGAGGCAGCACACCAGAGTGCGCCTGGGGTGGCAGCTCACTAGAGTGCGCCTGGATCCAAGTGCACTGGAGTGCGCTTAAGCCGGAACCAACAAAGTGCGCCTAGCCAGGGTGTGCTAGAGTGCGCCTGGGTCCAAGGGTCAAAGTGCGCCTAGCCAGGGGAGCGGGCGCAATCGGAGGAGGTGCGCAGCGCTAAACAGCGCGCGGCCAGAAAAGTAGGCGCAGTGCGCTAAAGAGCGCCTGGCCAGAAAAGGAGGCGCAGTGCGCTAAAGAGCGCCTGGCCAGAAAATAAGCGCAATCGGGCAAGGAGGCCAGAAAGTAGGCGCGCCTGGGGGATCGTCTTCCTCCTCAAGCCGAGGAGAAGAACCCATGGACCCATGGGTTCCAAAACTTTGGAACACCATAAGTCGGCCATCCAAGCTCCAAATCCGAACTTCCAAGGCTCTAACTTGGGTAAAATTCCACCCTCTACAACATGGGAACAATAAAACCAACCAAAATTCAAGTTTAATAGATCAAATCTAAAGAAATCCGAAAATGAACAAAGTCTAGATCTAGGGAAATCCAAGCTTCAAAACCCAAAATGCCAAGCTCTAACATTGGTCCTAGAGCTCTAGTCTAACTAAATATCAAAATAAAAGGGTCCTCATTAAATGGCAAGATGCAACTTGCCTATGGTGGGGATGTTGGTGGTGGTAGGAGGAAGAAGAAGAAGAAGAAGAAATAAATGGAAATTATGGGGAGAGAGAAAAAGTTGGTGGGATTTTAATGGGGGTTGTTGTGGTGTTCTTGAGGGTGCAAGTTAGCTAAAGGTGTTCTCATTCCTATCAACCAAACCAAGTCATATTAAACCAAACCGAAAATCCGAATAAGAAAAATACGAGAAATATCGAAATACCGCAGTTTAGACAAGATTTAAAATATACGCAAAATCAAAATACGGGCAAAATACGAAATACGAGAAATGAGGGTGACATTAGTTATTAGCCTATGGCCTATGGCCAATGAGTTAGGATAGACCATTAGGACTACTAGACCTAGGTTGACCAAAATGTTGACCATTATTGACCAAAGTCAATTATTGGTCAAACCATGACCTAATTGACCAAAAAATGACTAGTTTAACTAGTCTGACCATGTTTGACCTGATTACCTTATTGACTAGTCTTTGTTTAACCTAATTACCTTACTGACTAGTCTTTGTTTGACCAAAACCTTAGTTAGTCTAAGTTTGACCTAGTTTGACTGTTAGAGTTGACCAAGAGTTGACTTTTGACCAGATTGACCTAGAATCATGTAGTATGTATTGTATACTCTATTTTTACTATTGTGGATATATTGTGACCTGTTTTACTCTAAATAGGACTCCGTGACACCAGTTCGAACATCTATTCATATCAGTCATACAGGGTGACAGGCGAGTACATTCTCTGATCATTTTATACTTGTTAGGATTTATATTCTTGCTCTAGATTACTTTACATGATGCTGTCACGTCATTATCACGGATTGGTACTATATGGATCTTGTCATGCGATGTTATCTCCCTCGGGGTGCATCAGATACAGTTGTCATGTGCTTTTCACGAACATATTGTATTTCATGTACATCGCTTTCATGTATACTCTTGTACAATCTTGTACTCTCATGATCACGTGAGCAAACATGATAAAAACCTCTTGTACAAGGTAACGTAACTTGACTGGATCATTGTGTATTGATTGAGGAGGGTGAGTAGGAAATGGTTATGTGATCAAAATCCCATCTTGTACAAATCTTGTGAAATCTTGTGAAATCTTGTATATGTCCTAAACCCGTTTATATAACCATCTCATGCTCTAAATCACAGGTTACCTACAGTTCTTACTTATCGTATATACAGATATTTTCAGTTATCAAATCTCTCTCATTTTTATACATATTTCTTTACAGTCCATGTATCTTACTCTATGCATGCTTTACATTTTCCAACATGATATGAACTGCGTGAGATGTATTGTGCTCGTTCCTGTCCTGACTGGACCTGTTGAAAATATTACAGATGATGATGGTGACTGTCCTACCTTCTATGGAACACATGAGGGTGACCTTCAGGAGCCTGAGGAGCATCTAGCTCAGTAGAGGGTGCCTAGTCTAGTCTAGTGTTTACAGTTTTCATTTTGTATCGGAATGTTCCGATTGTTAGTTGTGACTTAGTTATATTTCAGGTCTTGTACTTATTTGTGTTGGACATCTACTGTGTGTGGTGTGATAACTCTATATATTCAGTTCTTCCTTTCATCTGATTCCATATCATGTTCTATCTTTCCTAGACTTGTGTTTAAGATATAGAGTTGAGATGTTATGTTATACCTCCGTGCGGAGATGACATGTTTATATATCTTGTTATTAGATGTTAGATGTTATAGATGACCTATACAGCGTTCTACTGCCGACACTGCGGCGTAGGCTGGACGTACCCACGTTCTCGTGCCCCTAATCAGGGTGTGGGTCGTGACAACTGGAAACTGCACTCAAGACTTAATAGAAAGTATTCCTATCTGCTATCAATGGACTAATAAAAGTTAACCAATTTTAAGAAAAGTAAATTCCAGTTTTTAATAATTAATCTACCCAATCAAAAAGGGCTGTCTTCCCTGGGAAGACAGTTTTGGTTATAACTTTAATACCAGAATTAGTTACTAAAACTTCTTAAAATAAACATAAAGAACTCTTAACTCCTGAAATTTATTTGCAAAGTTAAACTGAGAGAAAAACAAAAAAAATTATTTAAATTAAATTATAATTACACTGCTACAGTCCAACCCAGTACCTACTCGGCCCAAGTTCTGGCTATACTGTCCTGGCCCAACAAATCCCATAATCAGTCCAAAATACCAGTGTTCCCAACTTTCTGCCACAAAGTCCAGCACAGAACTAATCTCAAGACTGGCCCAACACTACAATTTCTATGGCCAACCCACACACACACAAAATATTACAAAACCCAGTGGGCCGATCCAGCCCACACAATAATTACAAATAAATCAAATAGATTATTAATAATAAAAATAACTGAACATCCAATTAGCTAGCCCTACTAAAGCCCAACTCATGGTTCAGCCCATCAATGGTCCAACAGCAGGTACAACACGTTCACAGGGTCATCTCCCTCGTATCCGACACGAACGTCGGATACAACAGCAGGTACGACATGGTCAAGGTACAACAGCAGGTACACACCAAGGTTCAACAGCAGGTACACGCCAAGCAGTGGTCCAAGTATAATCCAACCGTCCAATCCAGACACGACACCAAGTCCAAAACCGACACGAACATCCAGAGTAGCTCGAAAAGAAAGAAATAATGGTTACCAAAAGAGTAAACAACTTCCATCACAGAAGAAAAGTAACTATAATCATGCATGCAGTGTCCGACACAAGAGCGTCATGACACAAGATCTCAGTTCTTAAAAATGAACCCAAATTCTCAGATCTACAAGTTCTATGAAGAACTTGTCTCGATTTCCCATATCTGAGTCAAAACTCGTAGATCTAATCGATTTTGCACACATAATATAACAGATCTGAAGTGATCCCGAAAACTCATTCAAGATCATCATAGATCCGTGGATCTCAGAGATCTCCTCGAGATCTCATCATAGATCTTCTCAAAATATAAAGGCAACGGTCAGATCTAGAGATCTGACACGGATCTACGAACAGAAGGCTAGGGTTTACCTTCAAGGAAGTCGAAGCCTCGAAAGCTCGCCGGAGAAGAGAAGGGTCGGATCTGGAAAGGGAAGTGTCCACCGGAGAGTACTGCACCGCTGCTGAGGCTCTGATGTAGACGAAAGGGAAGCTCAGTCGAAGCAGCGCCTAGGCGTTGAGAGGAACTCGCCTCGCCTTGGCCGTCGTCTTCATCGCCATCGTCATCGGGAAAGGTCGTCGTCGCCGTCACCATCGAAGTCGCCGCTGGCGGGACTGGGAACTCGAGAGATCTGTGGAGAACTCGAGAAATCAGTGGAGAACACGAGAAGACAGAGGAAAGGAAATAAATGCTCTGCTCTTCTCTCTCTCTCTACTCGAGTTTTAAAAGGAAAATTGCAGTTTTGTAATTCAGCCCCTCCGCTAAAGGCAACTTGCAGCTACCCCCTTCCCCTTTCTACAATTTACAACCCGGCCTTTTAATTAATTAGAAACTTTCAGAAAAAAAAACCCTTGCCTTTTCATAATTGCAGGTTTTCAAAGAAAACAGTTAGAAAAATTTTAAATAAGGAATGGGGACCACAAAGTTTGTTACAACAACTTTTCAAATTTGAAAAGTGGCCCAAAATTAATTCCCTCCTAAAATATATTTCCAAATTTATAATTTAAAACTAATTTGTTATTTAAACTAATAATAGCAAGTATATAATTTTTTTGAAATCAAATTTGTTTATTTAAGAAAACTGGGAAGCGGAGTTACACTCGTGCAAGGCGAGTTCCATAACGGCCGATTTCAGCAGCTGCGACGGGGTCGTCGTACAGAAGTCCCATGCAGAGACATTGAATAATAGTAGCAAAAATTAGAACAAAACACAAGTTATACAGAAGAAGCTCTTTATTGATATTGAAACAAAGGTTACAATGGGGCGCAAGGCCAAGATTACAAGTCTCTCATGCTCACTCATCTCACATTACAAGTCACTCAGCTCTCTCTCATCTCTCAATACATGTCTTGAACCAACGGATGCTTCGGAAGGCGACATCCATACATTATGTCCCGTATAAGTCTTGACTCCATGCGGCCGCACGGTTCGAATCGCCAAGGAACTTCGTGCCTCGACGCATCCAAGCGAGCTCCGTACCACGAGCTTCTACTTGTGCCTGCACATGAAAACTATATGGGTGTCAGTACTCAACTGTACTGATGGAATGAGCTCCTCGCCCACCCATACAAAACCAACACGTTTGATTTACTTCGTGCAACATAGTCTACTCTTATCAATTGTCTTTCTACTCTTATCTTAGGATCAGTTTTAGGACCGACGCCTTGGCCTATTCTGTGTCTCTAGATCATCCCGTGCTTGGACCAACAACGTTAACTCAACAATGTTAACCTATCAAGTCGTGCTTGCCTTTCGGCCAAAATCAGAGACGCAACTACGCGATAAGACTTTATTTTCGTGTGACCGTGCTATAAGTCCTTGTTGAGGCCGTGTCTCGCAACTCAATGAGACTCAATCATATCGCCGTCTCGCGGCCCTTGCCGCCTCGCGACCCTTTGCTACTAAATCATCAACTGACCCATCCAACTTTGCCTTGCGGCGTTTCCTGACCTAAACTCATGACAACTCAAACCAACTTATGCAACTTATATGCCGACAACATAAGACTCGATTCCACATCTCGTGCTGAAGTACGGTATCTTCGTTGCAGCCAAATCTTAGGCCCAAACATTATCTTCTGACCGAGCACGCATTCGACTCGACTCTTGATTCACTTCGCCTAATACTCAACTCAGTCCAAAGGCATATACGCGGATCGCCGCCCATGCCGACTCATCTATATGAGGTCACTAGTATAACAAGCTATACCTGGACTCATAGCTTGCGGTTGGCCGGGACCCTTCCAGCGCAAGGTAGCTAGCCCCCTGGAAGTCCCCGACTAACCCGGTGCTATCGATTCAGCACAGCTATCACCGTGTTTTCTTAGGCCAAAACGGTTCCATGGCCCTGGGTTGCCATTACGGGGAAACTCTACCTTGTCGACAAGTTGTCCAATGACCATGCAAGACCTTGACTCAAACTGACGTCTCACACTGTCATTCTTCCTTCAGTGTTACCCTCTCTTTCAAAACCACGTTCAGAACTTCTATCCTTGAGACCCCTCGACGACCCACGGTTGCGAGCATTCTTTCCATGTTATCATATCATTTCATTCAACTCATGAATGCATGTTTGATAGTCCTTTCTCTAAAACTCACTTGAATCAATTGTGGTCCTTGCCTTAACACTAAGTCCGTGCATCGTGCCTTAAACCGACTTGACTCTATACGACGCTATCGCCCAACTCATACTCCATACGACTAGCTTTGAAACCGTAGGACTTCGTGGCTATACTCAGCCGTAGAACTCATAGGACCATGCTTGGAACGTCCTAGGTCGACCACCATCACTTTGCCTAACTTAATCAAGCCTATAACTTAACCTAAGGGACGAGCAAAGGCTATGTCAAGCCTTACATCGTGGAAGCGTGCATGCTTTATCGAGTATTTACGCGGGCGACGCCTATGACTTAGGCTAATTCACAGTTTGTGTCAAAGACCAACTTTTCCTTCTCCCAAGCCACGGGACGAAGGACCGAGTGTCATTTTTAAAGCACGCCGTGCACCAACTCTAAGCCGACCATTAGACCTTTCCATATTCTAACTCATTTCGACCTGTCGGAATTATTTCCTTAGCTACGTGGATTCGTCTCTTTTATTATCAAGCCTACTTGTGCAAGTTGAAAACATGCGATTTATTATGTGAAGGCAAAGATGAGGCGAGTTCACCGAAACTACCCCACCTGAGCGAGCGGTCGCCTCGACCGAGCGATGTCTTCATGCAACCGTTGCAAGGCTAAGTCCGAACGTCGTCGACGTTCCTATTCCTCCGATTGACTGAGCGGGACGGGACACTACAATTTAGGATTAATTATGTAGACATTTTGTGAGACTGGTGATGCTCCAGGTACCAAGTCGATAGTGAACACAATATCACTATCTGATGATAACCATGGTAACTCATCTAGAAAAAAATATCCAGAAACTCTACAATAATGGAAAGGGGTACTTCCTTCTCTTATACCATTTCCCCATAGTTTATTCTCCTGCCTAATTTTGTAGCTCCTCTAGAAACTTTGAATTTTGGTTCTCCTGGAGGACTAAAGGCTACACATCCTCTGTGACAGTCAATAAATGCATGGTGGTTACTTAACCAATCTACTCGAAAGATTGCGGCAAAACTCGAAAGTGGCATTGTAACGCCCCAGTCCCAAAATACGTAGGACTAGGAATACGTACACGCCAGCTGTATGTATATGAAGATTACCCTAATGTATGGGATTCACATATACATACATAAGCTGTAATATAAGAGCTCCAGCTCATGAATAGTCACAGGCAATACTAAATCTCATCTACGACAACAAATAAAATAAATGACCAATCAATTATGTTAATTGAAATGTAAAATAAAATATCTGCCGGGTGGAGACAAATTTACTACCAAGCTGTAAAGAATGGAATAGAAAAAAATAACAAGTCCAATGTCTAAAGGAAAGACCATATGGTCTGCAAAGGAAGAGTCTAGTCCGGATCGTACTTTTCGAGATCCTTTCGATCGTCTATAGCTGAAGAGATCATCAGGTCCTCATGGGACATAGCAAGATACATAATAACATGTCTTTTTTAACCGTAAATAACATGCATGAATAATAACCAGGAAAGAAACAAAAATGACTAAGTAACAATGATACATGCATCCAAGGAAGAAAATAAAATAATCAAGCAACAGCTATACAAGCATATAAGAACAACTACGCATAAATGAACTGCTGAAAGGAAACATGTAACAAATGCCAAGTTCCTAGGTAAACACATGGCAAGAAGTCAAAAGAATAACAAAACCCTCGCCCCTAGTGTGGACTCTCAGGTTTGAACAACAACCAACCGTTGCCCCTAGTGTGGACTCTCAGGTTAGCTCAAGTAATCAACCCTAGCACCTGCATGGACTCTCGGGTTGAGAATAAATGAAAATAGGAATAGTAGTTCAGTCATGACGCACTTGCCCTCCCGTAATACGGTACGACTTAGACAAGGCACAAGTTCGAACAAATTTAGTATGAACTACAATGTCAAAACATAACCAAGGACAATATATCAACAAAACAACTAAACTAGTATGCATAATATGAAAGGAAATATATATCAACAAATCAATAAAAAAAACCAGATAATGACATGTAACAAAGGAAAAAGAATACAAATTACTGACAATAAAAGAGATCATTGGTTATAAACATCTGATATGAAGAAAGAAAATGATTAGCATGTAATATACTGTAAAAAGACAAGGTATACTTACTTGGCATGGTTTGTTAGAGTTGACGTGTGTGACTTGATCGTAGCATCATAGAATAGGTATGGATGCCATACTTCTAGATAATCCCAATTTATGGAACATACAGTTCGATTGAGTCTGAAATAATCCAATTAGCTAGGGTCGATATGTAGAAGTCCGAAATTCGAAAGAAAAATAGGAAATATTGGATTAGTCATGATCAAGGACAATCTAATCTAAAAGAATTTGATTTAGGAAGAAAAAAAAAAGATAACTAAAAATTATATATATTATTTTAAAAAATTTATAGACTAATTTAAAAATTATTTATGACCTTATATTTAAATTTATTAAGAATAATATGAAAGTCCAATGGGTTCAATGCCCATTTAAAATTAATCATTAGAAAGTTAATATAAGAAGCCTATCTAAATTCTTTATTGAGAAAACCCTTACATAAAAGCCCAAATAAATCATAATCATAAATATTCACTAAACCAAAAGATTTATACATAAAAAATATATTAAAATACTTATGTAAAATTATATTGGAGGCCCAATAATCATTTGTATTTATAAAACCCAAAATAATTAATTCAGAAGCCCAAGTTAACTATTAAAAATCCCTCTTTATTATTCTTAAGCGCATTAACCCAATAAATGTCCAAAATAATTTATTTTAGATTAAAACTCCAATAACTCTTTTAGAATCTAATATGTAAATATACATATAAAACTCATTCTTTAAAATACCTTTATAGGTCCAAAAAAATTATTTATATATTAGAAAATATTACTTGTTTAAAACCCCAAAACTATTTATACAAGGAAAATTCAAATGCTTTTATTAAAATAGGCCCAAGGCCTAAGCTCCCATTCCTATGGGTTGTAAGCCCAACGTAAAAAATCTGAATTCAATGTTGTTGTTTTATTGTCCGAGCTCTCTAGCCTAGTGGTATTAGAGCGGACATCCGGAGGGGCCGGCAAGGTTCGAACCCCCAATTGTGTGTGTGAGTGGGATTTCAAAAAAAAAATGTTGTCATTTTATTAACAAAATAAAAAGAAAATATAATAAGTGAGAGAGGAGAGAGGAAAACAGATCGAAAGATAGGGATGCAGAGAGAAAGAGAGTGGAGAGTCGAGAGAGAGGAGAAGAAGAGGAAGGATGGAGGAGAGTGAGCTCACCCTGGGTTCCTGCTGGGATCTGAGTTCGCCATAGGGAGGCGCGGTCATAGGCGGTCGAGGGTGTCGGCTGGGTAATCGTCCGGCGTGTGAGCTGGAGGCGCTCGCCGGCTCTGCTAGCGAGTGGGGAGGCACAGAGTCCTAGCCACGCTGGAGCTCGAAGGTTAGTCGGCGGAGCAGGTGCTGGTCGCGGGGTCGTACGTGGGTCATAGAGGTCGTGGTAGTGATTTCTGCGGTTGGTTAAAATGGCGGTTGTGACGGCGATGATGGCGGTGGATAGGGTCCTGGCGGTCGGATCCGACAACGATCGACCGAGGCAGAGGAGGGAGTGCGGTGGTTGTTGTGAAGCTAATTTGGGGGTGATGACTGTGGGCTCGTGTGCCACGACCTGGGGTGCCGACCTAGACTCGATGATGGAGGTGGTGGCTCCGCTGGTGGCAAAGGTCGGGGAGGGAAGAAAGTGGCACTAGTGGTGGTGATGAGTCGGTTCTGGAGATGGTCGTGTCCGTGCATAGGTGGTGATCCAGAGGCGGTCTGTGTTGGAGTGGGTGGGGTTCTCAACCTATGTGGAGAAGATCCCGGAGTGCGACGAGCGCCGTACGATGTCGGAGAAGCTCGGGAGTAGTTGTTGCTGCTGCTGCTGCCCCAAAAGGGGTTCTGGACCAAGTCTGCCGAGTTTGGGCCGAACTCGGTCCCAGGCCGAGTTCTGGCCGAACTCGGTCTGGCCGTTCCAGGGTTTGGCCATCCAGTGCTGGTTGCCCCACACAGAGTTCTGGCCGAACTCTGTGTGTCGGGGGGCTGAAGCGGATTTCAGGATAAGTTTTCATCATTGGATTTAATCCAACGGTCCAGGTTGGTTGCGGGATTAGGGAGATATATTGAGTTTTCTCAACCCTAATTCATTATCGTATTATCGCATTGGACAACACAAGTTTGAGAGAGAAGGAGGCAAGAGTGCCATTGCAACTTTGGAGAAGAAGACGGAGGATCGAAGGTCGTTTTTGAAGGAGATCGTGTTTCGGGTAATCTCTACTCGTCGTTCTCGTTCTTCGTAGCCTTGTGATCATTGTTCTTGTCTCTGAGTGTTGTGGGGATCCAATTTGGATCGGGAGGAGTTTGTAGAGGGTGTAATTCTTCTATTCCATTAGTGGAGGCTTCTCAGGGTTGGACTCCGATCGTCCCGTGGTTTTTCCCGCAAGGGTTTCCACGTCAAAAATTCTCTGTGTCTGCGTGGTTGTTTTTGTGTGCTTGTTTTTGGGTTCGTGCGTTATTTGCTCGGTCCTCTCGCAGGTACTCTCCGGTTTGGGGAAAGGTTTCCGCGCTTCTTTCCCAACAGAGTGGTATCAGAGCTTTGGGTTCAAAGGGTGTCAGGAGTTGACAGAGGAACCAGAGAGGAGAGATGGACGCGAAGCCGGTGCACATGGTGAACCTTAATGGCACAAACTATCATTATTGGCGGAGCAAGATGAAGGATTTGCTATTTGTCAAGAAGCTGCATCTACCTGTGTTTGCATCCGAGAGGCCCAGTGATAAATCCGAGGAGGACTGGAAGTTCGAGCATATACAGGTGTGTGGGTACATACGGCAGTTTGTTGATGAGAACGTGTACAACCACGTTGCCAATATTGAGCACGCAAAGACGTTGTAGGACAAGCTGGAATTCTTGTATGCGAAGAAGACCGGGGTAAACAAGTTGTTCCTGATCCGAACGATGATGGGTCTGCGGTACAAGGATGGGGCGTCTATTACGGATCACTTGAGTGATTTCCAGGGCGTGGTTGACCAGCTATCTTCTATGGGAGTCAAGTTCGACGACGAAGTTCAGGGACTGTGGCTGCTGTGTACCTTGCCAGACTCGTGGGAGACCGTACGAGTATCTATGATCGCTTCTGCTCCAGAGGGCGTGGTCAGTCTGTAGTTTGCCAAGAGCGGGGTGTTGAATGAAGAGATGCGGAGACGTTCTCAGGGCACTTCATCCACATCCTACCACTCAGAGGCACTTGTTTCAGAGAGCCGCGGAAGGGGCAAAAGCAGGGGTCCAGGTGGTGGCAGAGACAAGAGCAGGAGGAAGTCCAAGGGTCGGTACGAGGACTCAGAGTGTTACCATTGTGGTAAGAAGGGCCATATCAAGCGGAATTGTTTCGCTTGGAAGAAGGAGAAGAAGGGCGACAAGGGGAAGCAAGAAGAGAACACTACAGCGGCGGCCTCGGTGCATGGAGGCGATGTGATCGTCGTAGGTGATGAGGTCATTACTAACCTCGCCTGCGATGACAATTCTTGGCTGGTGGACTCAGGGGCTTCAGCACATGTATCTCACAATAGGGCACTGTTTGCCACTTACACGACAGACGACTGTGGCGTGTTGAAGATGGGCAACGGAGATGTGTCGAAGGCGGTTGCCATTGGAGATGTGCATTTGAGAACGAAGACGGGTGCGGTTCTTGTTCTCAAGGATGTTCGTCATGTCCCTGATATCCGTTTCAACCTGGTGTCGGTTGGAAGGTTGGATGACGAGGGATTCTTCAGTCTCTTCGGGAATAGTCAGTGGAAGCTTTCCAGAGGTTCGATGGTGATTGCCAGAGGAAGCAAGAAGTCCGGTCTCTACTATATGGAGGGGAGCGCAGAGGGGGCACAGGAGGTGAACGCAGTCAGTGACGCGTCTACCGAGTTATGGCACAGGCGGCTCGGCCATATCAGCGAGAAGGGGATGAGCTACTTGGTGAACAGGAAAGTGATTCCGGGGCTCAAGTCTACAAAGTTGGAGAAGTGCACGCACTGTTTGGCTGGGAAGCAAAGTAGGGTGTCTTTCCAGAGTCACCCAAGTTCGAGGAAGCCGGCGTTGCTCGAGTTGATTCACTCGGATGTCTGCGGTCCTATGAAGGTAAAATCTCTTGGTGGTGCTTCTTACTTTGTGACTTTCATTGATGACTATTCCAGGAAGGTTTGGGTCTATGCCTTAAAGACCAAGGATCAGGTGCTGCCTACTTTCAAGGAGTTTCAGGCCTCCGTTGAAAGGAAGACGGGCAAGAAGTTGTTGTGTGTTCGGTCCGACAATGGCGGCGAATACATCGGTCCCTTTGATGCGTATTGCAGAGAGCAAGGGATACGACACCAGAAGACTCCGCCAAAGACACCTCAGCTCAATGGTGTAGCGGAGCGCATGAACAGGACACTGATGGAGAGGGTGCGGTGTTTGCTGTCAGAAGCAAACTTGTCGGGCAGTTATTGGGGTGAGGCTCTTCTCACAGCTGCTTATATTATTAATTTGTCTCCTAGTGCTCCTTTGCAGGGTGATGTGCCTGATAAAGTATGGTACGGCAAAGAGCCGTCATACAATCACCTGCGGGCGTTTGGTTGTAAAGCCTTCGTGCATGTACCGAAGGACGAGAGGACCAAACTTGAGCCGAAGACGAGGCGATGCGTCTTTGTCGGCTACGGTCGGGATGAGTTTGGCTATAGACTCTACGACCCAGTGGAAGGAAAGCTCTACAGAAGCAGGGACGTAGTGTTCGTCGAGGATCAGACCATGACCAACACTCAGGATTCCGAGACGCCTTCTGAGGCTGAGGAATTGCCTGAGTTAGAGTCATTTCGCTTCGAGCAGTTTCCAGAGGACATCGCGGAGGATCCAGTTATGGGGGAGCCGGTACATGGAGTTGCTCCCAACCTTGATCATCAGCCTGCTGATGGTGGTCAGGGTGTCCCTCAGGAGGATGAGCATGCCGGAGAGGTAGTTCCTGAAGGGGAGGAGGCTGTCGGTATACAGCCAGCACCAGTGGCTCCACTGAGAAGGAGCAACAGGGATCGTCGACCATCTACGAGATACTCGCCGGATGAGTATGTGCTACTGACTGACGGGGGAGAGCCCGAAAGTTTCGCAGAGGCTATGGAAGACGAACACAGGCAGGAGTGGATGGTAGCTATGCAGGAGGAGATGAGTTCCTTGCACACCAATTCTACTTATAATCTGGTACGGTTGCCAAAGGGCAAGAAGGCTTTGAAAAATCGATGGGTGTTCAGAGTGAAGCAGACGGATGATGCTACTCACCCTCGATACAAAGCGAGGCTGGTAGTCAAGGGCTACGGTCAGCGGAAAGGCGTGGATTATGATGAAATCTTTTCGCCTGTCGTCAAGCATTCGTCTATTCGGGTGGTGCTAGCATTAGCAGCCAGTTTCGACTTGGAGGTCGAGCAGATGGACGTGAAGACGGCGTTCCTCCATGGTGATCTTGAGGAGGAGTTGTACATGGAGCAGCCGGAGGGATTCTGTGAGAAGGGCAAGTCACATTTGGTCTGCCGGTTGAGGAAGAGCTTGTATGGTCTGAAGCAGGCTCCGAGGCAGTGGTACAGAAAGTTCGAGTTGTTTATAGGGGAGCATGGTTATGCACGGACGACGTCGGACCATTGTGCATTTGTGAGGTATTTTGCCGATGATGATTTTATCATCTTATTGCTCTATGTTGATGATATGCTATTAGTGGGTCGAAATGCCACTAGGATAGCGGAGTTGAAGCGCCAGCTGGGCGCGGCCTTCTCTATGAAGGATTTGGGCGCAGCGAAGACTATTCTTGGGATGGAGATCAGCCGAGAGAGAGAGTCCAAGCTGCTACACTTGTCCCAAAAGAAGTACATTCACCGGGTACTTCAGCGTTTCGGGATGGACGGGTCGAAGAAAGTGAGTTCCCCCCTCGCGGCTCACTTTAAGTTCACTGAGGAGCAGTGTCCATCTACCGAGGACGAAAAAGAAGATATGGAGCGGGTTCCATATGCTTCAGCTGTGGGAAACCTTATGTATGCCATGGTGTGTACGAGGCCAGATGTTGCTCATGCAGTTGGTACGGTTAGCAGGTATCTTTCGAATCCTGGAAGGGTACACTGGAGTGCGGTTAAGTGGATTCTACGATATCTTCAGGGCACTGCTGGTTGGAGACTTTCCTTTGGTGGTGACGAACCGAAGCTGGTTGGGTATACCGACGCTGATATGGCTGGAGATGTAGACACGAGGCGATCGACTTCAGGCTACGTGATGATGTTTATGGGAGGAGCAGTGTCGTGGCAGTCGCGGTTGCAGAAGTGTGTTGCCTTGTCGACGACGGAGGCGGAATGCATTGCGGCGACGGAGGCTTGCAAGGAGCTGTTGTGGATGAAGAAGCTATTGCAGGAAATGGGACTGAAGCAAGAGCAGTATACTTTGCTTTGCGACAGTCAGAGTGCTATCCATCTTGTGAAGAATCAGACGTTTCATAGCCGGTCCAAGCACATCGAGACCCGGTATCATTGGATAAGGGATGTGGTTGAGAAGAAGGACGCGGAGCTTGAGAAGGTGCATACAGATGACAACGGAGCTGATATGTTCACGAAGATTCTACCAAGGGGGAAGTTTGAGTACTGCAGGCAGATCGTCGGGATGACGACGTCCTCCCCATAGTTGTGAAGGGGGAGATTTGTTGGAGTGGGTGGGGTTCCCAACCTATGTGGAGAAGATCCCGGAGTGCGACGAGCGCCGTCCGATGTCGGAGAAGCTCGGGAGTAGTTGTTGCTGCTGCTGCTGCCCCAAAAGGGGTTCTGGACCAAGTCTGCCGAGTTCGGGCCGAACTCGGTCCCAGGCCGAGTTCTGGCCGAACTCGGTCTGGCCGTTCCAGGGTTTGGCCATCCAGTGCTGGTTGCCCCACACAGAGTTCTGGCCGAACTCTGTGTGTCGGGGGGCTGAAGCGGATTTCAGGATGAGTTTTCATCATTGGATTTAATCCAACGGTCCAGGTTGGTTGCGGGATTAGGGAGATATATTGAGTTTTCTCAACCCTAATTCATTATCGTATTATCGCATTGGACAACACAAGTTTGAGAGAGAAGGATGCAAGAGTGCCATTGCAACTTCGGAGAAGAAGACGGAGGATCGAAGGTCGTTTTCGAAGGAGATCGTGTTTCGGGTAATCTCTACTCGTCGTTCTCGTTCTTCGTAGCCTTGTGATCATTGTTCTTGTCTCTGAGTGTTGTGGGGATCCGATTTGGATCGGGAGGAGTTTGTAGAGGGTGTAATTCTTCTATTCCATTAGTGGAGGCTTCTCAGGGTTGGACTCCGATCGTCCCGTGGTTTTTCCCGCAAGGGTTTCCACGTCAAAAATTCTCTGTGTCTGCGTGATTGTTTTTGTGTGCTTGTTTTTGGGTTCGTGCGTTGTTTGCTCGGTCCTCTCGCAGGTACTCTCCGGTTTGGGGAAAGGTTTTCGCGCTTCTTTCCCAACAGTCTGGAGATGGTCGTGTTTGCACACAGGCGGTGGCTCAGTGTCAGGGTGGTGATCCGGAGGCGACGGCTTACCCGCAGTCCAAATAGATTAGGGTTAGAGTTGGGGTTTGTATGCTGGTGTCGTGCCCGGGGTGTCGAACACGGCAGGGATAGGTCACTATGGAAAAATCGTGGCCGGGATTGTCGGACACGATGGGATATAATGTAATTGTAATAATAAAATAGTGAAAAGACATCCGGAGTCGGATCCGAGGCCGACACGGCTGACACAAACTGAATGGTGGACACAAACACGATGCATGACACATTTGTGGTTATGGTAATGATGGGTGAATGATTGTGGTGGAATAGGTTCGAAGGAAACAAGGAGAAAGCTTATGCTTAAATAGGAGATGTACTCCTAATTGGAGTAGGATTAGATTCCCAATAGATAAATTCCATCATAAATCAAACCAATTTAATCTAATCTTAATCAATAATTGATTACAACAAAAAATTTAAATTAATAGTTAACATTACAAAAATAATTTAGACAATATTTGATACTTATCAGAAAATTTAAATCAAATAAAATTTTAAACTAGATAAATCTAACCTCAATCTAATAATTGATCACACAAATAATTTTTAAAATAACATTTAATTCTTCAAAATAATTCAAATAATATTCGATGTTATCCAAATAAATTAAAATATATTTATATAAATCCGAAATTATATTTTGAATAATTAGCAAACCCTTTTTAATATTTACTATTCAAAAATACTTACTTCTATAGAAATTAAAAGAAAATTTTATTTTCGAAGCAAAATATAAAAATATAAAAATATCGGAATAAAAACACCCAAAATATTATTTAAAATTTGTGGGGGTTTATGGCATTACAAGTAAGCTTACCCGTAATTATCTGTCTTCTAAGGATATGGTTGCAAACAACAAAAACTGGAACTACTACTCCAACGGTCATGATCTTGCAACTCTTCTTTGTGAGTTCAAAAGCTATATTATACTTAATAATAAACTCCATTGATATGGCACTATGAGATGCTTTGGAATCAAACAAGTCAGTAGCTGGAAGAGAATAGAGTAGAATAGAAACTGTAATTACGTTTGTTGTCACCTCAGTCTCCTCCACTACCATGGCAAAAGCTCGACCCTGCTGTGGTGCCCCTCGTTGTTGTTGTTGTTGCTGAGCGAACTTCCGTTGCTGAGTAGGAAGCAGTGGGCCCTTCTATAATGGATCTGGTGGTAGTCCCTACTAAGTTGGAGCTGGTCCTAGACGAGTAAATAATATAGGGCAGTCCATTACCTGATGAGTAAAAGATCCACAAGATAAGCAATGATCCAATATTTTGTGACACACATCAGCATAATGACCCCGTCTCTTGCAAAATACACAGGGAAGGTTAGTCTGAATATGCCTC
Source organism: Iris pallida (assembly GCA_029216955.1). Lineage (NCBI taxonomy): Eukaryota > Viridiplantae > Streptophyta > Magnoliopsida > Asparagales > Iridaceae > Iris > Iris pallida. The sequence continues at coordinate 6,823,652 of JANAVB010039020.1, forward strand.
TGTTGTTGTGGTGTTGGAGCTCTAATAGGTGAACGATATTACTGCTATTGACAGTGTTGTGGAAAAGTCCTCACTTGGATGTTAGAGCGCTTTGCTGGTCCTAAGTGGTTGCTACCTCTGCCATAAGCATCTCTCTCTTTCTCTTTGGCATGGGCTCAACGTCTCTCTCTAGTCCCTGTGGCACACTCAAAATCTCCTCGTAAGTGGAAACTCGATTGGTGGTGACGGCTAGGCAAATCTTTCAAGATAGACCTTTCTTGAATCTGCGGGCCCAATCTTCATGTGTGCGGACCATATGCTCAGCAAAATATCTCAAATGGTTGAACTTCGCAGTGTACTCATCGACAGTAGGACTGTCTTACTTAAGCCTCTCAAACAAACTCTCGAGGGCCTCCTAGGCTACCTCGGGGTAGAACTTCTTCTGAACAATTCTTTGAAGTCCCTCCAGGTTAGATCTTGGAAGGATAGTTATGGCTCGTCTTTATACCAAGTTCTGGGAATCTCAAACAACTGCATGCTAGCAGCTTTGATCTTCAGATTCTTAGGGACTAGACATGTACCCCACACTGGCTCGCCTTTATACCAAGTTCTTCAGATTTGAAGTCCCTACATAAGCACACACACACATACATATAAATTAGACTCACACACACACACCAATATATACATATATATACACATACACTCCAAAACATCCCGAAACCTATCCGAATATCCCAATCCTCACAATTCTACCCTCTAGGGCCTAGACATGTACCCCACACAAGCAATCTAACACGTGCATGCAAGCAAAAACGAGAAACGAGGCCCGAATGGCCATTCTGGCGACTCCGGAGTGTCCGATTCGCGATACCGCGCGATACGGACACCAAACCTATCCGAAATCGACCCAAACTCTACCCATGAGTTCTAAATAATGATTAGAACCTATTCTAAGTGCTAACTTGCCGATTCTAGTGTCGGTACAAAAAGTCACCCGTGTGTTAGAACCCGAAAACCCCGAAAAAGCCTATTTTTATGATTTCTCGCGAAACGATCCCACGTATCCAAATATGGACACGTAACTAGCCTCATCTCACCCAAACTAACCTAATTAGGTCTAAATAGGCTAGGGGCAACACCCAAACATGTCAATTTAGAATTTCTCCCAAAATTGGCACTAAACCTAGCCCGAAAGTCCCAAATTGAGTCCAATGGGTTCCAAACCACTTCTAACGGGTTATCCTACACCTCGTGCATCCTCTAATATGCAAATAACACTAATTAGGAGCAATTACAAGAGTTAGAGTTAGGGTTTACCTCTTGGGAGTTGGAATCCCAAGAAAAAGTCCCAAAATTGGTTCTTTTTGGGTCAAAGCCAAATCTAAGCTTCCAATCCCTCCATGCTAGGTTCTACCTAGATAAAAACCACAAATAAGAGATAAACAATGGTTAGCACCAAGATTAGAGAGAGATCTAGAGTATGGAAGAGAATTAGAAGAGATTTGACTTACTTTAGAGCTTAAAATCCAAAGGGAAAAGAAGGAGTTTTTTTGTAGAATGATAGAAATGAAGAAAAAGAGAGTTTTCTTGCAATGAGAAGTAGAGAGGGGGTGCTAGCTGCTGCCAGCCATATTCTAGAGGGTTGGGGGCATTTGGCAAGTTACCAAAATGCCCTCCAAGTCAAAGAAATGAGTGATTTTGAGTTGGGGTCAAAATGGTAACTTGAAAACTCCTAATTTCGAGTTCTAAATCTAATTCTAATCACTAATCCCACTAAAATCAAATGGCATTAGTCAAATATAAATATCTGGATTTGGTAATAACAAGTTGGTCGGGTCTAGTTGGGTCCAAAACTGATCCGGGTCGCTAGCACAAGTCAAAATGAGACAAAACTCAGACCCGATGAAATAAAATCCCAAAACACAATATTAATAAATAAATATTCACAAAAATATTAGAATATTAAAAATGACAAATTTGCCCTCAATTTTAAAAACTGGAGGTGACATGTCTAGATCCAAGTCCCAATCTTCTACATTGGACAAAAGAGAAAATCTAACTTTATTTATTTATTTTAGAATTTACTAATTACTTCTAGAAAATATTTTATTTTATTTTATTACCTATATTTAAGTCATAATATTTTTTAATTATTTCTAAATCCTATAGTGCAACTAACACAACCTTTACTCATTGAACTATTTATGATCACCAAGTTAATTGTAAGCTTTTACATATGTCCTAATTATTAGGGAGTTACTTAAGGTCCCTCTAGAATCTTTCCACCTAGGTTAATTTCCTAGTATTACCATTATGCCAATCCTTTTCTTAGTTATTAATTTACAATAAATTATAGAATTATAATTTAGAAAAAAATATTTGATAGTAGGAATTGATTTATTTAGGGTTTCTAGAAAGTAGGAGTTACAAGAAGGTTGACATAAACTATAGGTATGTTAGAGTACATATTTACACTATTTTATGAATTGCTAGAATTTATACAGATTTTATAAATTTATTTGGATTAAAGTAATCGAGTTATCATTAAACTAGTTTAGCATTATCTTAACAAATTCAGATGCATGATAACAAATTTATAGATCTCAAATTAGATAGATTTATTGTTTGTAATACATAAAGAATAAATTTTATATCTATTTAAATTTAATACTTTCATAATTTATATATATAAATATTCTTTGAACTTTACAATTAAGTAATATGGTTATATCATTTTGATTTAGAATCTTTAACCATGCATATTTCTATAAACTTTTTTTTATTAAGATATGATAGAATTTTATTCACAGTTTGGTAACTCCTTTGAACCAAATTATTTTCCTTAGTTAAAAAGGCTTTTATTCACACTAGGTTTAGGATATTGTATTATATTTTGAATTAATTGAAAAATTAGGATCTATAATCATAGTTATAATTGGATTCCATAGAGTTTAAATAATTTTATATTATAGATTAGCACTTATTTGATAGCATCCATTAGTATCTATTAAGCTAATAGGAGTAGCATAGATAATGTTATCTACATAAATTTATGCATAATATGTATTTAAATATATGGATATTAGTACTTATAGGTAAAATACTATACATAAGTCAAGGAGAGCCCTACTTACATGGAGAACTTTTAATCTCAATGACGAGAAGAAAAACTTGCATGGAGAGCTTTTATTATTATTATTTATTTTCATTAAGTTTTTATTTTTTATTTTTAGTTATTTTAGCTTTTAATTTTTTTTAAAATTAAATTTTGTCTTTGTTTATTTTTTATTATTTAAAAAATGTTTAATATTTTTATATTTTATTTCTTTTGTATTATTATTTTTTTAAAATAAAAATAATAAAAAAATTCAATGATATATTTGTGAAAATGATACAAATAATAACTATTATTCTATTATACACATGGTAAACCAAACATTTGAACGTAACTAATATTATCTAACATAATTTGATTACATGTTCCAACCAAATATGGTAATTTAATTTTAACTATATTATATTATAAACTCTATTTCATTACGATTACAATGAATCAAATGCGACCTAAGTGTCAAAGAATCTAGTATCCAAACAAAGAACTAATCTAAAAAAACACTTTAAACAAACACAATATTCTCTTTCTACTGCTGTAAGCCCCTGTTTTTCAAAATTTTATTTAATTATTGTTTATTAATTTTTAATGTTATTTTTAGCCTTAAAATAATTAATTAGATTTTTAGGAATTTTTCTAGAATTTTTAAATGAATTTTAAATGAGTTTTAAATGTTAAAATACCATTTTGCAATTTCCTAAAATGTTTTAATTAAGTTTTGCAATTAATTAGATTGTTTAATATCGATTTGCAATTTCCAAATTGTTTTGTGCAAATTTTATTTGCACATAAACAGTGCGGGATGGGTTATGCAAATTTGATTTTGCATTTAAACATTGGGGGGACCTAATTGTAATAACCTAAACCTAGGGGGCCTTTATGCAATTTTGCTTACCTGCCCCCGACGACTCGGCTGGCCGACTGCCACGCCGACGACGACCGACCCCGATCTTTTCCGCCATTTTCGGCTGCCCCACGTCGACGACCGACCTCCTCTGCCTATAAAACAAAGCCCCATCTCTCCCCAGACAAAACCTTAACCCTAAAATTCCCCCACGGCCTTCTTCTTCCCCACTTCTGTTCACCGAAACCCTAGTTCCGGCGAGCCCCTGTCCAGCCTCACCGACGACCCTCACCGCCAACCACCGCCGTCGATAGCTTCGCCACAGCACGGCGAGTCGATCGCCACTGCTCCGCCACGACCACGACGCCCCCAGCCGCCGTTCGCCCCCTCGACTTCCACCCCTCAGCCGGACACGAAGGTAACAAATCCTTTCTCTGTGTCGTGCGTGTCCCAAACTGAGACACGAGACTCGCCTAGACACAGGGGACATGACTGTGGTGCTGGACACGTGTTAGCCGAGTCGTACGTGTCGTGCTGGGCACGGACACGTCGACTCTGTGTCAGATTTCAACTTCTCGTGTCCTGGACTGTATGGACACGAGACGAACTGTAAACTAGACTAACGGGTTTGGGCTTTGCTTAACGGGTAAAAACCCATTTAATTTCTGTGCTAAATAATGTAAACCTAACCCTAACTCTAACAAATCCACCGAGCTGGCCCACTGGCCAGCGCGCAGAGTCTAAAACCCCCCCTCCCCCCCCCCCCCCCCCCCCGCTGGCTCGGGTTCGAGCCCCCCCCCCCCCCCCCATTCCTTCTGTTTTCTTTCTCTTTTCTCTTTTCTTTCTTTTGTTTTTATATATATATATATATATATATATATATATATATATATATATATATATATATATATATATATATATATATATATATTTATGTATATGTATATATATATTAGTATGTATATATGTATATACTGTTTTTACAGTATTATATATATATGTATATATATTTTATAATTAGTAAATTTTGTGTATGTATATGTATATACTAAAATATATGTATATCTTCATGTATATATATATATTAATATATATATATACACTTTATTATTAAAGTATTTTTCCTATATATATGTATATATATTTATACATATATATTTGTACTCTATAAATTAAGTATTTTTCCTTACAAATATATATGTACTTTTAACACATGTATTTATATTTTTCACTATGCATAACTTTGCCCTATTAAAATATCAATAATTATTTTGTACTTTTACCAAATTGTATTTTTATTGTATTTAAATTATTGCAACCATTTGGTGTCCAAGCCTAGCATGGGTATTTGGACTCAAATGTGTTCTCACACATTCAAGACCTGTTCAAGTCATATTGGACTTGATTTATGGCCTTGGGTCCTGTATTTGAACTTTGGTTCAAATTATATACATGGACAAAATACGCAGATAATTAATTATTATGTACAATGCTGTTTTTGATTTTCTAAAAATACTTAAAGTATTGCTAAAATTATGGAAAAATAGTTTTTAGATACTTTGTTAAGTTGGCTAATTTAGTATAATTTTTGTAGTATTTAATTTACTGTTTTGCCACTAGCTTGGCATATGAAACCAAAACTCACTTTCTGTATACTTAGGAAAACTGATTTTTATAAAATATTTGTACTGGTTAATAAATTCCAGAAAAATTATAATAAATTTCTATAGTTAGCAAGGATCGTTTTGGTACTTTGTTTTATGCAAAACTAGGCTTTTTGCCTATCTCTAAAATTGTTAGAACACAATGATCTTTTGATTTATTTATTGATTAATTACGACTTGTAGCTTTTTGTGTTATTTGGAGTTTTAGTCGTGTTGAACCCCATCCCTCACTAGTGTAAAGACCCTGGAAAGTTAGTTAACATAGTGTGTCACCCCCACATTGGTCTCCTATGCCAAGTCATCATTTTGGCTAGGTGCCCAGTCACAAGTCGTGTCGCACCAGTTAGTGTTCTAGTATTTTAGCTTAGTGTAAAAGCTAAGTTATTGCATTTATTTCTACAGCGACGAGTTACTGGACATCCATAGCACTGTTATCGCAGCTTGTTTTGTTTTGCTTTGCTAGAGGCAAGTACTTTTTACGAACTTTACATATTGTCATATAAATGAACTGCAAACCCCACCATGTTATATGCTGATCCTTGGGGTAGCAAGTTAGACCTTTACATGTTGTACTTTCAGTTACTACCATGCTTAGAATAGTCTTGATGTATCTCTCACATGATTAGAATATGGGTATGGGGAAACTGATAGTATTATACGTGATCACGACCCCCCTACAGTAGCGAGCTCGGTCGCATTTTATATGCATTGCCTTGCCGCAGGCCATTACCCCGCATGTCTGTACGGATGTACATTTATGCTTGTTAACTTGTACGTATGTATATTTCATTATGTGCCCTCCAGCACATTGTACATCTATTGACCGATCACGTACTTGCTACAGTTTTAAACATTACATATACATCTGTCTTTATGACATATGTGTCCTTGCCATGATAGACTATGTGATGCCATGCTTTCCAGTTATTTCTTACATGTTCATTCTCATGTTCATTTCCATGTTTCATATGCTAGTTTGCTAGATTTAGTACTTGCTCCCGTCCTGACAGGATAACGTTGTAGGTGTCCTTACTGAGGAGGAGTTACTCTGCGTCTCATACTATGGAGTTACTACCGAGGACCCGGCTCTGCTTTACGAGGATGTTCCTGCGGGGAACCTCGCCTAGTTGTTTTTTTGTTTACTTAGACTTTTGAGAGTAGACATGTATTAGACTACATCATTTTGTAACTGGACATGTATCCAGTTTTACATTTCAGTTTACTTGTACTTGGATATTTTACTATATACGACGACTTTTGTGTTTAGAGCATTTATGATTCTTCTTCACTTATAGAACTGTTAGTACATTTAGTCTTATCCTGTTGTCTTTAGAACAGCTTACTACGTTTTATCTCAACGTAGGCTGGACATGACTCGGCCTGGCCCAACAATTTGGGTAGCGGGTCGTGACATATTTTTAGTGGTGGCCCACGCAGGTCCTGACTAAACTGCTTGGTTACGTTATTGTACCAAGCATGCCTGCAATTAGGAACTTAAGGTAATTAGACAACATTAGGAAAGACGCTTAGAACACCTAGAGGAATGCTAGGATTGCAACATAGGAAATACATCACATGTTTGCTATTATAATTAGATTTTCTTGCATATGATTGCTTACTTTAAACAAGTCCTTATAAGTCTTTTATGTGTAATTTAGATGGTGCTTACTCGTTCGTCCCAACATTACCCCCGAGAATGGGGCCCTCCATATCCAGTCAGCTGACCAGTTGACTGATACACCTCCACCTTCCACATCCCAGGCCCGGCAGGACCCGATACTTCCACCACCCCCTATCACTATACCCACCCAGGCTTCCATCACACTCGACGGAACCCAGCTGCTCACACTGATTCAGGGGTTCCTAACAACCCATCAGGAGCAGACTACCCTACTCTGCCAGAGCATGGAGCGTTCTGAGGGACGTCCCGTGGTCCCACCACATGTAGAGCCACGGCAGAGAGCGGGGACGGTCAAGGACTTCATGGGTCTGAATCCCAAGGAGTTCTCAGGGACTGAGGGCATAGTAGTAGCTGATGACTGGCTAGATTCAGTAGAGAGGAAGCTTCTGGGAGTTAGGATGCCGGATGACCTTCAGGTCGAGGCAGCAGGATTTCTGCTGATAGACTTAGCCGGAGTCTGGTTCAGGAATGAGCCGTTGTTCGCGAGAGGTAGAGCCACCTGGGACCAGTTCAAGACCCAGTTCAAGAAGAAATTCTTCTCGACCACTGCTAGAGTAGCCATGGGGCTACGATTCCAGAACATCCAGCAGGGGAACCGTTCTGTTGACGACTATGCGGGAGAGTTCAGTCGCTTGAGCCGTTTTGCTCCTAGTCTGGTTGCTGATCCAGAGGAGATGACCCGTAGGTTTTGCCATGGTCTAGTTCCAGACATTGGCATTCTTATAGTGGCAAACGGTACGACTGACTACTACCAGAGCCTAGAGTTAGCCCGGAGTATTGAGGAGCGTCTTCTGTCATGCAAGAGGCCGGCTTCTGTACATCATGAGGGACCGTCCAAGCGTCAGGCTTTCCAGCAGAAAGCGCCGACGCCACCCCAGCAGACTTACCGTCCCTCTATACCACATCATCAGACCCCGCCAGTTCGAGCCCCGGGACCCCGTCAGCAGCAGCAGAAGGGAGTTATATGTTCTTTCTGTGGAAGACCAGGGCACGACAGCACCATCTGCAGGAAGAGGTTGAAGCAGTGCTTAGCTTGTGGGTCTGCCACCCATCAGATTCGGGACTGCCCAGTAGCGAAGCCTAGAGGACCGCTCCCGACTCAGCAGCAGAGGTTCGGGCAGCATCTGCAGCAGCAGAAGGGACCTCAGGGGAGGGTCTATAGTCTAGCCGTTGAGCCGGAGCCGGAGCAGGTTTCGGAGCCGGATTACTTAGCTGACGTCATCACAGGTCATGTTTATTTGTATACTTTTCTAGCTGTATGTTTGTTTGATTCTGGTGCATCTCATAGCTTCCTATCATTAGAGTTTATGCATAAACATCATATAGTAGCTACACCTACTGCGGAGATTAGTAGAGTGATGACGGGAGGAGGACCAGTGCCTATTAGATCTATCTATAGGTGTTCTATTTTTATAGCCGGGAGAGAGTTCAGAGGGCGATTCTTTGTGATGCCGCTCTCCGATTATGATATCATATTGGGGATAGACTGGCTTAGCTATGCCCATGCATCTATAGATTGCCATGAGGGTAGCATTGTGTTCAGTCTCCCAGGCACAGCACCATTCAGTGTCAGGAGAACAGGGCCGGAGATCAGCCTAGAGCCGAACTGTTGTGCTACAGTCGGGGACGCAGCACCGCCACACCCTATCATTAGGGAGTTTTTGGATGTATTCCCAGAGAATCTTCCAGGACTTCTGCCTGACAGAGATGTGGAGTTCACTATAGATCTAGTGCCGGGTTCATCACCAGTATCCCGGGCTTGCTATAGAGTGAATCCCAAGGAGGCCATAGAGATGAAAGAGCAGATTGATGACCTGTTGAAAAAGGGTTTCATTCGATCCAGTGCTTCTCCATGGGGAGCGCCAGTGCTCTTTGTGCCTAAGAAGGATGGTACAGTCCGATTGTGTATTGATTACCGGGCCTTGAATGCCATCACTATCAAGAACAAATATCCTCTGCCCATGATAGATGATTTGTTCGACCAATTGAGCGGGGAGAAGGTGTTTTCCAGGATAGACTTGAGATCCGGGTACCACCAGGTGAAGGTTAGGCCAGCAGACATCCAGAAGACGGCGTTCAACACGAAGTACGGGCAGTACGAGTTTCTGGTGATGCCATTTGGTCTCACAAATGCGCCAGCTGTCTTTATGAACTTGATGAATAAGACATTTCACCAGTATCTGGATAAGTTCGTCGTAGTGTTTATCGACGACATCCTGATATACTCGAAGACGCCGGAGGAGCATGCAGAGCACTTGCGGATAGTTTTGGGGATTCTGAGGCAGGAGAGATTGTTTGCCAAATTGTCGAAGTACGAGTTCTTTTTAGACCGAGTGGAGTTTCTCGGCCATGTAGTCACTGGAGATGGAATCTCGGTGGATCCCAGGAAGATTGCTGTAGTTGAGACGTGGAAGGCTTCGACGTCAGTTTCAGAGATCAGGAGCTTTCTGGGTTTAGCAGGCTATTACAGAAAGTTCGTCCAGGACTTTGCCAGGATAGCTGAACCCATGACGAAGCTGACGCGGAAGGACGCAGAGTACATCTGGTCAGAGGACTGCCAGGCGGCATTTGAGGAGCTGAAGAGGAGGCTGACGACCGCTCCAGTTCTGACTTTACCTTCAGGTTCTGGAGGTTTCACCATATACAGTGATGCTTCTGGAAAGGGACTAGGATGTGTTCTATAGCAGCATGGGAAAGTAATTGCTTATGCATCTAGGCAGTTGCGGACTCATGAGAGGAATTATCCTACCCATGACCTCGAGTTAGCTGCGGTGATCTTTGCACTCAAGTTATGGAAATATTACTTATACGGAGAGCGTGTGGAAATCTTTACTGACCACAAAAGCTTGAAGTATGTGTTCACGCAGAAAGAGCTGAACATGAGACAAAGACGATGGTTGGAGTTGATGAAGGACTTCGACATCGATTTACAGTATCACCCCGGGAAGGCAAATGTGGTGGCGGATGCGCTGAGCAGGCATCCGATGGCATGGTACCTGATGATTGATCGGCATTTGCGGGAGGATCTGGAGAAGCTCGGTATCGAGCTAGTTCGGCCAGGATCAGTGATACAGATGATGGCGCTTGACATTCAGTCAGGTTTGATGGAGCAGATCCGGGAGGCACAGTCTACAGATGAGAGCCTTCGCAGACTTCGACCCCAGGCATTAGCTGGATTGCTGGATGACTTCACTATAGCAGAGGATGGATCCCTAAGGCATGGCAGCCGATTGTGCGTGCCGAAGGGGGAGCTGGTAGAGGCAGTCTTGCAGGAGGCGTACCGATCGAGATATTCTATTCACCCTGGTGCTAACAAGATGTACCGTGACTTGCGGAAACATCTTTGGTGGCACGGGATGAAGAGGGATGTATCACGTTTCATCTCGAGATGCCTAGTTTGCCAGCAGGTCAAGACGGAGCGCCAGAGGCCAGCTGGTTTGTTGCAGCCGTTACCCATTCTCGAGTGAAAGTGGGAACATATTATGATGGACTTTGTTTCAGGGCTTCCTCGTTCCCAAGGAGGGAAGGATGCCATCTGGGTCATTGTAGACAGGCTGACGAAGTGTGCGCACTTCATACCCTTCAAGGTGGGGCTTTCCACCGAGAAGTTGGCGGAGCTATACATGCAGCAGATAGTTCGCCTACACGGAGTGCCGGTGAGCATCGTGTCAGACAGAGACAGTAGATTCACATCCCACTACTGGAGGAGCTTGCAGGAGGAGTTGGGCAGTAGGCTCAAGTTCAGTACGGCATACCACTCGCAGACAGATGGGCAGTCCGAGAGGACGATACAAACACTGGAGGATATGCTGAGGACTTGCGTGCTGGACTTCGGAGGATCATGGGAGAGTCATCTGTACTTGGTAGAGTTTTCATACAACAACAGCTACCAGGCCAGTATTGGTATGTCTCCTTTCGAGGCGCTTTATGGACGACGATGTCGGACACCGCTCTTTTGGGATGATGTCGGAGACAGAGTCATGCTTGGGCCAGAGATGATCACGGATGCAGCAGAGAAAGTCGGGATGATCAGAGACAGGCTCAGAGTAGCTCAGGACAGGCAGAAATACTAGGCTGATGCTAGTCGCAGGCCGATAGAGTTCGCAGACGGTGATATGGTACTAGTGAAGATATCACCTACTCGAGGGACGATCCGGTTCGGACGAGGAGGGAAGCTGAGCCCCAGATACATCGGGCCGTTCGAGGTGCTTGGCAGGATCGGAGAGGTAGCTTACAGGGTTGCACTTCCACCCAACCTAGCAGGAGTTCACGACGTCTTTCACGTATCTCAGCTGAGGAGATATGTTCTAGACCCCAGTCATGTGCTAGACCATTCAGAGTTGGAGGTCGGACCGAGCCTTACAGTTTCTGAGCAGCCAGTGGAGATATTAGACAGGAGAGAGAAGAGGCTGAGGAACAAGGTTATACCCCTAGTGCGAGTAGCTTGGAGCCGTCACTCCCCAGGTGAATCTACTTGGGAGAGGGAGTCGGACATGAGGGAGAGATTCCCTTACTTGTTCGATCCAACCGCTGCGAGGGAACCACCCGTTCCCGCTTGATACCTTAGAGATTAGTTTTGATCGCAGCCTTAGTCTTTTTGGTTCATTGCTTGCTATGTTAGAATATTGTCGGGTCTTCAATCCTTGTGAATTTCGAGGACGAAATTTTTCAAGGAGGGAAGACTTGTAAGCCCCTGTTTTTCAAATTTTTATTTAATTATTGTTTATTAATTTTTAATGTTATTTTTAGCCTTAAAATAATTAATTAGATTTTTAGGAATTTTTCTAGAATTTTTAAATGAATTTTAAATGAGTTTTAAATGTTAAAATACCATTTTGTAATTTTCTAAAATGTTTTAATTAAGTTTTGCAATTAATTAGATTGTTTAATATCGATTTGCAATTTCCAAATTGTTTTGTGCAAATTTTATTTGCACATAAACAGTGCGGGATGGGTTATGCAAATTTGATTTTGCATTTAAACATTGGGGGGACCTAATTGTAATAACCTAAACCTAGGGGGCCTTTATGCAATTTTGCTTACCTGCCCCGGACGACTCGGCTGGCCGACTGCCACGCCGACGACGACCGACCCCGATCTTTTCCGCCATTTCCGGCTGCCCCACGTCGACGACCGACCTCCTCTGCCTATAAAACAAAGCCCCATCTCTCCCCAGACAAAACCCCAACCCTAAAATTCCCCCACGACCTTCTTCTTCCCCACTTCTGTTCACCGAAACCCTAGTTCCGGCGAGCCCCTGTCCAGCCTCACCGACGACCCTCACCGCCAACCACCGCCGTCGACAGCTTCGCCACAGCACGGCGAGTCGATCGCCACTGCTCCGCCACGACCACGACGCCCCCAGCCGCCGTTCGCCCCCTCGACTTCCACCCCTCAGCCGGACACGAAGGTAACAAATCCTTTCTCTGTGTCGTGCGTGTCCCAAACTGAGACACGAGACTCGCCTAGACACAGGGGACATGACTGTGGTGCTGGACACGTGTTAGCCGAGTCGTACGTGTCGTGCTGGGCACGGACACGTCGACTCTGTGTCAGATTTCAACTTCTCGTGTCCTGGACTGTATGGACACGAGACGAACTGTAAACTAGACTAACGGGTTTGGGCTTTGCTTAACGGGTAAAAACCCATTTAATTTCTGTGCTAAATAATGTAAACCTAACCCTAACTCTAACAAACCCACCGAGCTGGCCCACTGGCCAGCGCGCAGAGTCTAAACCCCCCCCCCCCCCCCCCCCCCGCTGGCTCGGGTTCGAGCCCCCCCTTTCCTTCTGTTTTCTTTTCTCTTTTCTCTTTTCTTTTCTTTTGTTTTTATATATATATATATTTTTATGTATATGTATATATATATATATTAGTATGTATATATGTATATACTGTTTTTACAGTATTATATATATATGTATATATATTTTATAATTAGTAAATTTTGTGTATATATATGTATATACTAAAATATATGTATATATCTTCATGTATATATATATATTAATATATATATATACACTTTATTATTAAAGTATTTTTCCTATATATATGTATATATATTTATACATATATATTTGTACTCTATAAATTAAGTATTTTTTCTTACAAATATATATGTACTTTTAACACATGTATTTATATTTTTCACTATGCATAACTTTGCCCTATTAAAATATCAATAATTATTTTGTACTTTTACCAAATTGTATTTTTATTGTATTTAAATTACTGCAACCATTTGGTGTCCAAGCCTAGCATGGGTATTTGGGCTCAAATGTGTTCTCACACATTCAAGACCTGTTCAAGTCATATTGGACTTGATTCATGGCCTTGGGTCCTGTATTTGAACTTTGGTTCAAATTATATACATGGACAAAATACGCAGATAATTAATTATTATGTACAATGCTGTTTTTGATTTTCTAAAAATACTTAAAGTATTGCTAAAATTATGGAAAAATAGTTTTTAGATACTTTGTTAAGTTGGCTAATTTAGTATAATTTTTGTAGTATTTAATTTACTGTTTTGCCACTAGCTTGGCATATGAAACCAAAACTCACTTTCTGTATACTTAGGAAAACTGATTTTTATAAAATATTTGTACTGGTTAATAAATTCCAGAAAAATTATAATAAATTTCTATAGTTAGCAAGGATCGTTTTGGTACTTTGTTTTATGCAAAACTAGGCTTTTTGCCTATCTCTAAAATTGTTAGAACACAATGATCTTTTGATTTATTTATTGATTAATTACGACTTGTAGCTTTTTGTGTTATTTGGAGTTTTAGTCGTGTTGAACCCCATCCCTCACTAGTGTAAAGACCCTGGAAAGTTAGTTAACATAGTGTGTCACCCCCACATTGGTCTCCTATGCCAAGTCATCATTTTGGCTAGGTGCCCAGTCACAAGTCGTGTTGCACCAGTTAGTGTTCTAGTATTTTAGCTTAGTGTAAAAGCTAAGTTATTGTATTTATTTCTACAGCGACGAGTTACTGGACATCCATAGCACTGTTATCGCAGCTTGTTTTGTTTTGCTTTGCTAGAGGCAAGTACTTTCTACGAACTTTACATATTGTCACATAAATGAACTGCAAACCCCACCATGTTATATGCTGATCCTTGGGGTAGCAAGTTAGACCTTTACATGTTGTACTTTCAGTTACTACCATGCTTAGAACAGTCTTGATGTATCTCTCACATGATTAGAATATGGGTATGGGGAAACTGATAGTATTGTACGTGATCACGACCCCCCTACAGTAGCGAGCTCGGTCGTATTTTATATGCATTGTCTTGCCGCAGGCCATTATCCCGCATGTCTGTACGGATGTACATTTATGCTTGTTAACTTGTACGTATGTATATTTCATTATGTGCCCTCCAGCACATTGTACATCTATTGACCGATCACGTACTTGCTACAGTTTTAAACATTACATATACATCTGTCTTTATGACATATGTGTCCTTGCCATGATAGACTATGTGATGCCATGCTTTCCAGTTATTTCTCACATGTTCATTCTCATGTTCATTTTCATGTTTCATATGCTAGTTTGCTAGATTTAGTACTTGCTCCCGTCCTGACAGGATAACGTTGTAGGTGTCCTTACTGAGGAGGAGTTACTCTGCGACTCATACTATGGAGTTACTACCGAGGACCCGGCTCTGCTTTACGAGGATGTTCCTGCGGGGAACCTCGCCTAGTTGTCTTTTTGTTTACTTAGACTTTTGAGAGTAGACATGTATTAGACTACATCATTTTGTAACTGGACATGTATCCAGTTTTACATTTCAGTTTACTTGTACTTGGATATTTTACTATATACGACGACTTTTGTGTTTGGAGCATTTATGATTCTTCTTCACTTATAGAACTGTTAGTACATTTAGTCTTATCCTGTTGTCTTTAGAACAGCTTACTACGTTTTATCTCAACGTAGGCTGGACATGACTCGGCCTGGCCCAACAATTTGGGTAGCGGGTCGTGACAACTGCTTATTCCAACGTTTTAAAAATCGGACAGGACTTGCCGGTTGAACTCGTCAACCCGTGAATTAGTAGCTTTTTCGGGCTGATTTAATACTAATCCACTTTTTTTTTCAAAAATCCGGTCACCCCGACCAATCAGACCACCGAATCATCTGCCCCAGTTGAATTTTGAACCGATTTGACCCTAACTTTGACAACTTTGACTTTTGTTTTGGATTTTACATACAATCAAAGTTTATATGCATACTTCTTGACTAATTCTACTATGGTAAACATACAGAACTTCTAATTAGTATATATGTAGTTGTGTACTATATAACATATTCAATGTAAGATTGTAAGCCTATATAACTAGTTCAGTCCAAATTAACATACCAGTTGGACCAATTTAACCCAACCTCCGGGTTAACCCACTGGTTGGACCATTTTGACCCAACCAAGTGTCCTAATCGGGTCGATATTTGGTCCAATTTTTAAAACAATGATTTATTTCATCACCAACCAAGGAAAAATGCTAAGTTTACAACCAAATGCCTACAACCATCTTACAACGCCTCTCCCCCCATGCTAACATGGGCCCACCGGGTCCCCTTTCTTCCCTATACCCCTTGGAAGGCCGCCACGTGGCGGTTGTAAGCTCTTACAACCACTTTTGGTTGTAAGAGTAGCCCAAGAGTCAGGAAGACGATCTAATTAATTTTGTTGATTTCGAACAAAGAAAGAAAAATATTTTTTCTAAGGGCACCACCAAATTTACTTGGGGACAGTCATTACTTGGGGGCAGCCCAAGAGTGTGGAGCTTTTGCTGGGGACTGCCCACAAGTTGCTTGGGGGCAGCTCCCCTCTCCCTCCCCTCCCCAAAACCCTTTCTAACAATTTATTTCATCAAATATTTTCTCTCTCTTCTCTTTTCCTAAAACCTAAACTCTATTCCTCTTCTCCATAACTCCAAACCCAAATTACTAAACCCTAAATTCCTTTTTCATTCATGCAATTTCAAGCAATGGTACCCAAGCCCAAACCTACATCACAATCTAGATATGTTTTGATATATTTTTGCTATTTTTTCGTTTAAAATCTATTGAATCTTTGGTAATTATCAAAATAGTTTTCTAAAATAAGTTAGAACGAATTTAGGGTTCATTTTTGTATCATTTGAACACAATAAGACCAATTTTTGGCGTGAAATTCGAACCCTAGAATGAATTTAGGGTTTATGTTCGTCGTTCTGGCCAACAGTCGGGCACAAGACGGACAGGACTGCAGGCAGTCGGACAGTCCTTTGAGAAAGTTGGACTGCCAGCTGTCCTGCAGTCCATTGTAAAATATGGACTGCCAGTAATTGGGCAGTCCAACATGAAGCAAAGACTGCCACAATGTTGGCAGTCCAACTCATAATTCTCTGTATGAGAATTTTGATACACATCCATTCAGGACTGCCAGCAAATGGACAGTCCCACATGAAGCAAGGACTGCCTCCATGTTGGCAGTCCAATGTTTTTGACTGAATTTATGAGATATGATATGTTGACTTGGTCTCTGTTTCAATTAGGACTGTCAGCACCCTGACAGTCCTACTTTAATGTAGGACTGTCAGGGGTGTGACAGTCCTAATTGAAACTCCTGTGAGGAGAGTTTGTATTTAAAACTCTCATAACAGAGAGTTTCAATTAGGACTGACAGGCTCCTGGCAGTCCTATTTGAAACTTTAGCAGCCGAACGGCCAAAACAATTTGTCGTATTCTAGGATTAGGGTTTCAAGAAATATGTGAGAATTATCATGTTTGAAAAATTCATTCATGAACCCTAAAGTGATTCTAAACCTAATATTTATGTTTATGTTTTCTGATTTTGAGTATGAGTGGAAACATTTTTGGGTAGCTGATCTTAGACAAATTTGGGAGAAAATTTGTGCCAAACATGATTGAGATAGGAGAATTTTTTTGGAGATAATTCTCGAAAAGAAAGGAAAAAAATTTGGAAAAAAATTTGGACTAGGGTTTAATTCTATGACCTAGAAATGTTGGGAGAGAAGAAAAAAGTAGAGGAAGAAAAGAAAAGAGTTGAGGGAGAGAGGAAAAGAGTAGAGAGAGGGAGGGAGAGAAAAAAATAGAAAAGTTATCTTTTATACCTATTGTTGGGCTGCCCCCAAGTAAAAAAAACTGATGGCAAACTTGTAATATTTGCAAACATTTTTGAGCTGTCCCCAAGTAAAAAGTATGATGCCCATAGAAAAAACCAAGAAAAAACATATTACTTGGTCTATGGTAGACTATATGACGCATGGGTGTGAGCAAGTGCGTCTTAGATCCATGATATATCGACGAAGCATACATGGAATCCTTGTGAGTAAATATCAAGGTTTATCATCACCCACCACCTGGGTATTGTAAACTTCATTTTACATACTATCATAATGTGAGGTTCAAAATGTAGATGAAAGACAATACTATCATATCCACTGAACCATACTATACATGTAACCACTAAAAAATAAATCCTGAAAGGAGGGAAAAGACTGAGAATACAAACCACAAGAACCATACATCATATTTCAGGTTTCATTCTTCCCCCCTATATCACCATATTCTCGCCATCAGGTTTTCAACCACAATGCCTCTTCATCACACAAGACTACACACACATATACACAAAAGAAAATTTCACGAAGTCTATCCACATTAGCTAAGCAAAATGACCTACAACATCAAAAGAGAGCAGCAGATTCTTCTCGTGCATCGTCAGTGATCAAAGATCAGTACGACTGTGTTATAGTTTTGCTGCTCTTCCCCATCTTTAAGAATGTTGTACAAGGTTTAATCGAGCTGGGTCGTGTTTTCCACTCTTGCCAAGTTCATAAGAATAATTGGTCACAACAAGGGCACACCAGGCATTACTTCTAGCCGATGTGACCCAATAAATTAAAGTTCCGTTTACTAATGCCATCGTGTCCACTCATTACTCCAAATGGTTGAAGGATCCGGCAGAAGGGTTGTCTGAGTTCTGGTGATCACACTGACCCCTCCATGCATTGCCACCATCTGAACTACTACATGTCTGGTTAGGGAGAACATTGTTCCCAAGATCGCCGTCCAAACTCATCTGCTGGACTTCTTGGGGAGAAAGTATCTTGATGCACCGAACACAGCTCACAAACTCCCTGCACATTAGAAATAAACATCATGTGTCAAGAAAAAATATCATAAATTCTGCTTGCCTTCTTTTTTCAACATATACATGGAGTTAGAAAAGAAAATATTAGGCATTGATCCCAGTTCAATGTTGTCTGAATGAACACTTCTCTTAGTGTCGCAGGAAATTGATTCGATTATAGCATTTTTATTATTCACAAACTAATGATAACTAAACCAAATCACTTATGATGCCTTAAGTAAATATGTGGGGAATTTCATTAACCGCCATAGGAAATTGGTTCAACTTGATATGTAATTATTTTAGGCAGGTTACTTCATGATACCAGGACGGGAACTGATATTTGTTGGTGTTGGGTTGCGTTACCAACCAATGTGGAGAATACCCCGGAGTGCAACAAGGGCCATCCGTGTGTCGGAGAAGTTCGAAAAGTCGAAGGCGATGAAAGAGGCTCGATTTGAACATGTATCGGAGCTATTAGAAAAAACAGTATCAGAGTCGCCGGTATACCGTTGCCGGTGTTCCGTAATGGTTTTGACAGTCAAACCGAGTAGAAGAGGTAGATGCGAAACTTAAACGGTCCAACTATCACTATTGGCCGAACAAGATGAAAGATTTATTGTTCGTCAAGAAATTGCATCTTTCGGTATTTACTTCTGAGAAATCCAGTGAGAAATTCGATGAGGACTGGAATTTCAAACATATACAGGTGTGGGTATATCAAGCAGTTCATGGACGAGAATGTGTATAATCACATTTACAATATTGAGTACGCAAAATCATTGTGGAAGAAGATGGAATCTTTGTATGCAAAAAAGACCGGGCCAAACAAATTTTTCTTGATAGGACAAATAGTATGTCTTAGGTGCAAAGATGGTCCGTCCATTACGGATCTCTTGAGTGAGTTCCAGGGTGTAATTGATCAGTTGTCTTCTACGGAAGTAAATTTTGACGACGAGGCACAGGGACTTTGGTTGTTGTGTATGTTGCCAAACTCGTAGAAGATTATACGAGTGTCCAAGATCGCTTCTTCTCCAGAATGAGTGGTTAGTCTAGAGTTTTCCAAGAGCGGGGTGTTGAATAAAAAATGATAAAATTTCAAGACATTTCATCTACATCTCATTTAGAAGCGCTTATTTCAGAGAGCCGAAGCAGGAATAAAAATAAGAGCTCAGAAGGTGGCATGAAAAAGAATAGAGAGAAGTCCAAAAGTCGGTACAAGAACTCTGAATGTTACCATTGTGACAAGAAGGGCTACATCAAGTGGAACTGTTTTGCTTGGAGAGAGAAGGGCAACAAAGAGAAGCAAGGTAAGAACACAACAAAGGTCGTCTCAGCGCATGGAGACGATGTCATTATTGTGGATGATAGGTTATCATGAACCTTGTCTGTGATGACAATTCTTGGTTGGTGGACTCAGAGGCTTCGGCAAACGTATCTCACAACAAGGCATTGTTTGTCACATAAATAACAGGAGACTGTGGAGTGTTGAAGATGGAAAACGGTAATGTGTCAAAGGTTGTTGGTATAGGAGATGTGCATTTGAAGATAAATACGAGAAATTCTTGTGCTCAAAGGTGTTCGCCATGTCCCCGTTATCCGTTTCAACCGGGTGTCGATTGAAAGGTTGGATAATGAGAGATTCTTCAATCTCTTTGGGAATAATCAGTGGAAGCTTTTTAGAGATTCGTTGGTAATTGCCAAAGAAAGCAAGAAGTTCGGTCTCTACCATATAGAAGGGAGTGCACACGGGATACGGAAGGTGAACGCAATCAGTGATGTGTCTACCGAGTTGTAGCACAAGCAG
Organism: Iris pallida; assembly: GCA_029216955.1. NCBI lineage: Eukaryota > Viridiplantae > Streptophyta > Magnoliopsida > Asparagales > Iridaceae > Iris > Iris pallida. The sequence continues at coordinate 6,843,894 of JANAVB010039020.1, forward strand.
CTCAGCCATATCAACAAAAAAGGAATAAGCTACTTGTTGAAAAGGCAAGTGCTTCCAAAGCCGAATTCTACAAAATTGGAGAGATGTATGCGTTGCATAACTGGGAAGCAGCATAGGTGTCTTTCCAAAGTAACTCGTCTTTAAGGAAACCGGCTTATCCGAGTTGATTCACTCGGATGTCTGCGGTCTAATAAAGGTAAAACTAATTGGTAGTGCTTCTAATTTTGTAAGTTTTATAGATGATTGTTCCAGGACATGCAAGAGAAGATGAGTTTTTTATGTTATAAAGTCCAAGGATCAGGTGATACTTACTTTGAAGAAGTTTTAGGTCTTCGTTGAAGGGGAGATGAACAAGAAGTTAAAGTTTGTCTACAACACCGATGAAGAGGATGCGGTGTTTGCTCTCAGAGGCAAACTTGTTGGACAGTTATTGGGTTTAGGCTCTTAATACGACTGCTTATGTTATTAATTTGTCTTCTAATGTTCCTTTGCAAGGTAATGTACATGAAAAAGTATGGTACGACAAAGAGTCGTCATACAGTCACCTGTGGGTGTTTGCTGTAAAGCCTTTGTGCATGTACCGAAGGATGAGAGGTCCAAACTTGATAGTACGTCTTTATCGACTATGGTCGGGATGAGTTCGAATATAGACTCTACGACCAACTGGAAGTAAAGCTCTACCAAAGCAGGGACATGGTATTCGTTGAGGATCAGACCATGACCAACACTCAAAATTCTAAGATGTCTTCTGAGACTGAGAATTTGCCTGAGTTAGAGTCAATCACACTTCGACCGTTCCAGAGGACACTACAGAGAATACATGGGAGCCATTACATGGAGTTGCTCCCAACCTTGGTCATAAGCCTACTGATGGTGATCAGGGTGACCCTCATGAGGATAAGCATGCCGAGGAGGTAGTCCCTGAAGGGAATGAGGTTGTCGGTACACAATCAGCATCAGAGGTTTCAATAAGTAGCACGAGAAAATGTCGACCATCCACGAGGTACTCGCAAAATTAGTACGTGCTATTGACTGGCGAAGGAGAACTTGAAAGCTTAACGGAGACGATAGGAAATGAATACATGCAGGACTGGATGCAGGACATGCAAGAGAAGATGAGTTTCTTATAGGAAAACTCTACTTATGAGCTGGTACGGTTGCCAAAGGTAAAAAGGCTTTAAAAAATCGATGGGTGTTCAGCATGAAACAGACAGAAGATGTTACACGCCCTTGATACAAAGCAAGGCTGGTAGTCAAAGGCTATAATCAACAAAATGACGTAGATTTCGATAAAATCTTCTTGCTTGTCGTCAAATTGTCATATATCCGAGTGATGCTAGGTTTAGCAGTCAGTTTCAATTGGGAGATTGAGCAGATGGATGTCAAGACGGCATTCCTCTACGGTAATTTAGAGGAAGAATTATACATGGAGCAACCAGAGATTCTGCGAAAATGGCAAGTCATGTTATGTCTGTCAGTTGAGAGTTTATATGGTCTGAAGCAGGATCCACAACAGTGGTACATAAAGTCCGAGTTAGTTATGGAGGAGCATGGTTATTCTCGTACGATGTCGGACTATTGTACATTTGTGAAGTATTTTGCCGAGGATGATTTCATCATTTTATTGCTCTATATTGATGATATGCTATTGGTGCGTCGAAATGCCACCAGAATAGCGGAATTGAAGCGCCAAGTGGGCGCAGCCTTCTCTATGAAGAATTTGGGCACAACGAAGACTATTCTTGGGATGGAGATCTGCCAAGAGAGAGTCCAAGCTGCTTTATTTCTCCAAAAGAAGTACATTCACCGAGTACTTCAGTGTTTTGGGATGGACTGGTTAAAGAAAGTAAGTACTCCTCTTGCAGCTCACTGCAGAGCAGTGTCCATCAACCGATAACGAAAGGAAGATAGGAGGAAAGTTCCATATGCCTCAGTAGTAGGAAGTCCCATGTATGTCATGGTATGTACAAGACTAGATATTGCTCACACACTAGGTATGGTTAGCAGGTATCTTTCAAATCCAGAGAGGATATATTAGATGGCAGTCAAGTGGATCATTCGTAATCTTCAGGACACTGCTGATTGAAAACTTTTATTCGGAAGTGACGAGCCGAAGCTGGTTGGATATACCGACGCTGATATGGCTGGAGATGTTGATACCAATAGATCGAATGCAGGCTATGTTATAATGTTTACTGATGAAGCAGTTCTATAGCAGTCGCGGTTGCAAAAATGTATTACTATGTCTATGACAGAGGCAGAGTTCATTGCGACGACGAAGGCTTATAAGAAATTAATATAGATGAAGAAGTTCCTGTAGGAAGTGTGGCTTAAGCAAGAGGAGTATATTTTGCTTTGCGATAGCCAAAGTATTATTCACCTTGAAAAGAATCTGACACTTCATAGTCGGTCCAAGCATATTGCAATTCGGTATTACTAGATATGAGAGCTTGAGAAGGACGCGGAACTTGAGAAGGTTCATACTAAGGACAATGTACGGATATGCTTATAAAGGTTCTGTCAAGGGAGAAATTTGAGTACTGCATGAGGATCGTCGAAATGGCGACCTCCTTCACCTAGTTGAGAATGGAAAGATTTGTTGGTGTTTGATGGTCCCAACCTATATGGAGAACACCCCAGAGTGCAACAAGCATCATCCGTGTGTCGACGCGGCTCAAAAAGTCTAAGGCGACGAAGGAGGCTCGATTTGAGCGCATAGCAGAGCTATTGGAAAAAAAACTGTATCAGAGTTATCGGTATACTGTCGATATACCATTGTCGCTGTACCGCCAGTATACCATTGCTAGTGTACTGTCGGTATACCGCTATTGGTGTACCGTCGGTATACTAGTCTGGCATACTTTTGTTTTGTAATGGTTACTCGAAGTAGCCTATTTTCGATATACTGGGACCGATATACCGATGTCGGGACTAAAGGTCGAAATTTGATATTTTATTAACACCGTTGGATCGTGATCAACGATCCAGATTGTTTCGAAATTGGGGTGCTTTAAATAGGTATTTTCTAGCCCTAATATATTATCATCATAATATGAAAATCAAAAGAGAGTTTCTTAAACTTGCAACTTTCAACAAGGAGAGGAAGAAAGATTTGGAGTTCTAGGGTTGATTTGGAGAAAAAGATCATTTCGAGGAGTTCTGCAATAGTTCATTCTCGTCCTCGTGTCTCTGGTAACTATATAATCTCATTGTAATATATTTTCATTCATATTGAAGTGTTACGGTGACATGTGTGGATCGGGAAAAAGTTTGTAAGGAATCAGTAGATCTCTTTATTCCATTAGTGGAGGTTTTTCTGGTTGGACTCCAATCGTCTCATAGTTCTTCCCGCCAGGGCTTTCCATGTAGAAGTCTTAGTGTTTGTGTTTTGTTTTTATTATGGTTTTAACATATTTGGTTTGTGTGTTTTTCTTCGGTGCGCATCAAGTCCTACCGGTTTGGGGGAACGGTTTTCGCATTTCGTTCTCAACAACACTAACCTCAGCATGTGATATCTCCACCACAGTTATTTTGTACCCTAGGATGCAATATGTTAAATATGAGGAAATATGATCACAATATATGTTTTTTTTTCATTTATACTCATAAAACCAAGATGTATGGATATCATCAACAGTTATAGATCAACAGTATCGCAATGTTTTGCATCAACATAGAAATCAGTTGCCATATTATGGAGTTATATTCCCAATGATTCTTTGACGTTAGTCGGTGGTTAATGAGTATATAGTTTCCATTTAATTTTGATTCTTTTCCAACCAGGCGTGAATGGCAGACTTGTGATAAATATAGAAAGATCAAACAAAGAAAACACATGGATTTTATATAATACTGTATCCGTCATTTGTATCTGTTACCGTGCTTACCACTGCACCAAACTCTGCATCAAAACTTGTTGGGAATCGGATACGTCCTCCTGTGCTCCGATACCGTGTCTGAGACGTTGCCGCAGCGGAAACTTAGGCCAACCCACCTGAAATAACCAACCCCGGTCTAACGGACACCAAGCACAGATAAAGACAAGTATATGGCGGTGACTACGTCACCTGGACAAATCCCAATCTCTATAACTCAGATGAAATTACAAGATTAACAAAAACTAATGTTGAACCCTTTGTCCTAATAGGTTCAACTCCCTCACCACACTCAAGAAGAAAAGAAAGATTACAATTGAAATCGCTCACCAACCCGTAGCAATCTCCCTAACCGAAGTTGACGACCCCTCGATTAGATCTCTTCTTCCTTCTGTCTTGGATGGCGAAGTCCTATGAGCAAAGTGCGGAACTTTCTCTTAAATTTTCTGTGGACGAGCACCTCGAATCTCCACTTTTTGTGCTGTGCTGTGCTTTGTGCCTCCACCCTCACCCCATATAAATAGGATGAGAAAAACCTATTTTAGGTCATAATAGGATTTCTTAAATAGGAAGCCCTCAAATAAGAATCCTACTACACCTAAAATAGTCCATCAACATCCTATTTTAGACTATAATAGGATCTCTTAAATAGGAAACCCTCAAATAAGAATCCTATTATATCTAAAATAGTCCAGCACTAATTATGGACATCCAAATCAAATTAAATTAAATATTTAATCAGATTTGGACTCCATAAATATGCTATTACCAAATCCAGACTGGACTCCAACAATCTCCCCATCCAGTCTGATGAGAGGGTGTTGACCCCATGGCTCCTCAACTGGACTCCATGTCTGTCGTCATGCGACAGAGTTCCTGCTCCCCTATGCCACTGATCTTCGATCCCCCGAGCTGCTTTGCATCTTCCTTCGTCTCCAGCTCCTCGACCGTTACGTAGACGCTAGCTGCCATGCGTAGCACCTCTTGCACCACTGGGATCCTGCCGATATCAATAACACGATCAAGATCGAAGTCCTTGACGATCAGCCTCACCGCAAGTCTCGACTGCCTGTCCCTAACTTCTTTCTTCCACCGGAAAGTGTTAACGTTCCGACGAGCTTCTTCATCCTTGGTTAGCCCAACCAAGCAGACGGTGCAGTCCTCCTGACATTCTCACTCCTGAACCTGCCCACCTTCGTGTCTGAACTTGAAGCTCCCCCATACACATGTGTCCTCGAGCAGAACATCACGCACTGTGCATGCCGTCGATGACCCACAACTCCCCCTGAACTGTGTGAATGATGATGCTCCCGCCTTAGATTGAGTTTGCTTCAAACCTTGATCTCCTTCATGGCTTCGAATGTTGAAACCGATGTCGATCCGTGAAGCTTTGGCAAACCACATGTCGCCAAAATCGAATCCATAGAGCAACCCCCACCTGGAGACTGACCAGCTGTCATGGGACCGACAGACTGACCCTCAATCTTTGACTCACCACCATCCGTCACTTTGTCTCGACGAACCGAATCCTCGGTATCCCTCAAAGTACCTAGAAGCCCCTCCTCAGCAAGTTCTCTACGATCCACCTCCTGTCGAGCACTCCTCGAGCCTTCATCCGGTGTCTGTAGCCTACCTGTACAGCTCAGCGGCTTAAGCCTGTACATGCCACAACACAAATCTCCCCGAGCCAGCTGTTGGGAACCCTTCGCAAGCATCCAATCTTTGTCCCCAAACAGACTGCGACAGCCATCATCTGCCAGCCTCCCTACCGAAACTAAGTTGGTAGTGCAAACTCGGTACATGTCGCACACCCTTGAGAACGAGCTTCTCACCGAGCTCCGTTGTCAAGTGCACATTACCGATGCCTACAACTACAGCCGTCTCCTTGTCGCCCATCTTCACACGTCTAAACCTGCCGTCGCGGTATGACGTGTCCTCTGATGTGGAGTAGCGTGATACGATGCCCCCGTGTTCATGACCCAGTCGCCGTCATGACACATGCCACAAGGTTCCTCTGCGTCAGTTGCTGCGATGATGATATCTCCCATTGCTGTGAGATCCTCCTGATCGTCCTTGCCTTTTGCCTTCTCAGCTTTGAGCTTCATGCAGTTCCTCTTGATATAACCCCTTTCGCCACAGTGATAGCAGCCCTCCTTGCAGTCCACAATCGCAAGATTCCGAGAACTCCCCATGTTCTCGCCTGTGAATTGGGTCTTCCCTTCCTGTGGGAAGCCACCAGAGCGGACTCCTGCGACGATTCCACTTGCTTGCGCCGGACCTCCTCATTCAACAAGCTACTTTTGACTGCCTCCATCGTGACAACTCCATCAGGCGCGGAGTTGCTCACCGACACCACCGTCTCCCAGCTTTCCAACAGAGAACTCTCAGTAGGGCCTGAAGCTCATCATCAATCACCATCTTCATAGCAGACAGCTGATTGATGATACCCTGAACCTCGTTCAGATGTTGTGCCACTGGGGCACCCTCCATGTACTTCGAGTTGACGAGTTGGCGAATAAGAAACGCCTTGTTGTCAGTCGTTTTCCTTTCGTACAGCGAATGCAGCTTCTCCCATAATGCTTTTGCTGAACTCTCCATGGACACGTGGTGAAATACCGAATCATCCAACCATTGACGGATGAATCCAACGGCCTTCCGATCCAGTCGTTTTCAGTCTTCAGCAGCTTTGTCCATTGGCTTTGCGTTGTCGCCCTCCAACGGACCATGCAAGTCTTTGCACCAGAGTATATCCTCCATCCTTGGTTTCCAAATCGCCTAGTATTTCCCTGTGAGGGTGATCATACGAGTGTTCATCTGCTCCGTAGACATGGTTGCCAGAACCTCCAAAGCTCTGATACCAGATATTGGGGAATCGGATACGTCCTGCGCTTCGATACCGTGTCTAAGACGTTGCCGCAGCAAAAACTTAGGCCAACCCACCTGAAATAACCAGCCCCGTCTAACGGACACCAAGCACAGATAAAGACAAGTATATGACGGTGACTATGTTACCTGGACAAATCACAATCTCTATAACTCAGATGAAATTACAAGATTGACAAAAACTAATGTTGAACCCTTTGCCCTAATAGGTTCAACCCCGTCACCACACTCAAGAAAAAAAGAAAGAGATTACAATTGAAATCGCTCATCAACCCGTAGCAATCTCCCAAACCGAAGTTGACGACCCCTTGATTAGATCTCTTCTTCCTTCTGTCTTGGATGACGAAGTCCTAAGAGCAAAGTGCGGAACTTTCTCTTAGATTTTCTGTGAACGAGCACCTCGAATCTCCACTTTTTGTGTTGTGCTTTGTGCCTCCACCCTCACCCCATATATATAGGATGAGAAAAACCTATTTTAGGTCATAATAGGATTTCTTAAATAGGAAGCCCTCAAATAAGAATCCTAATACACCTAAATTAGTCCATCAACATCCTATTTTAGATTATAATAGGATCTCTTAAATAGGAAACCCTCAAATAAGAATCCTATTATATCTAAAATAGTCTAGCACTAATTATGGACATCCAAATCAAATATTTAATCAGATTTGGACTCCATAAATATGCTATTACCAAATCCAGACTGGACTCCAACAAAACTATAGGAGTTGTGATAAGGAAAGGGTTATATATTTAATCTAACATGTCTTCGCAGGTTGAAGGCCCATTTGGGAGAGAGCTGAATTCATGCTACGATAAAATCTGCTTAAAATGTGCACAATAGAAGATTCGAACCTGGTTGTTCTGATACCATGTTAAAGCCATGGCCACTGTACCAAAATTCAAGAGCTGTTATGATTATTGAAGGTTATATTTTCATTCTAAGTTTCTAACAGTATCCTAAATAACATAAGAAGTATGTATTTCAAATTTGTATCGTCTCTTTACCCGAATAAGTGTCTATGTAACCTTGGCGAATATACCCCCATGTTCGAATGATTCTACCTATCTATTCTCTCTTAAGGGTCTCTCTTCTGATAACTCATGTAAATAGGTTATTTGCATATTTGTCCTTAGTTAATGTCACAAGAATTTGGTTTCTTGACAAGTATCAGCATATTCGTAAACCATATATGTTTGATCTAAAAGGTGAGAGTAACCTTGTAGAGTCTATAACATATCAACATTAGACCGGGTTTAAGAATCAGATTTAGTAATTTCACATCTTGTGGCTATGTCATACTCAAGAAAGTATTACCATCCTCTAAGTCCAAAGGATATGCTCATTGAAATGATTATTATTGTCGAAACCGGAGCCCATTTTAACTAGGAATACATTAGCAATTTAACCATCAAGGATAGATATGTAAACCATAAGGTGTACTTTCCAAGCATAATTCGCAGTATCGGCCGATACCGATCCGATACGGCTGATACCGATACGGTTTGACATGTCCCGATCCGATACCGACTGATACCCGATACTGACCGATACCGACATTGGGGGTCTCTTTTCCGGTCAATTCGGCAAAGAAAATTGAACGAAAAAGACCAATCAACAAGTGTAAAAGTATAGAAAGGTTATAAAAGCACATAAAAGAAGAAAACTTATGTATCGTATGTAAATCAATCAGTAAGGGTGACTACTATTTCATTCAATTTCAAAACTACTAAGAAACAACACTGAAAATATTAAAATTATGCTTAAATGTATAAAATATGTTTTCTAAAAATGTTTTCGCTTCCCAATACCAAAAAATCCGATAGTCCGATCCGAAACCTCTGATCCTGCCGATCCCGATACTTATAGGAATGGTCTGATACCGATTCCGATACCGATACTTTGAACCTTAATTCCAAGGATAGATTATAATAACCATAAATTTAGAGAGCAATTTAAGTGAGATGTTTTAACTTACTCCCAAGGATCATCTCCTACAAGTAGAACATCATTCTCGTGGTCAACATATACTAGTTTCCATCCAATTCTTTGTCGACCTTCAAGTTGCCCCTCTATGCTGAACATACGAGCTAGATCATGTTTCAGATCATCATAACCAGAGTAACGGGACATATCTATTGATCTGCCTACAGCACCACGCTTGTACACCTATATAAACAAAACAATGTTTTGTCAGCTGAAAATTTGAAAATATAAATATAGAAAGCAGTAAACATCCATGTAGTTCTCAGCCACCGGAATAAGAAAGAATAAATGCTGAGATAATATCCGGCTGACAGGTTTCTTTCTTAGGTGACAAATAGCTAGACTGCCATGCCCATGTGACTTATATTCATGCGATGAACATATTGTATTTAACTGCAGAGAGGTAGACTAGTTAGTTCTATTTATTTACTAAAATTTATTGTCACATGTACTGACACACATGCTTAGAAGCAACATATGATTACTGTGACAATTTTTATTTACTAATAATTCTATTTTTCTATCTAGGCCTATTTCATTTTAGAATATCCAATCCATAGCCAGATGAATGAATATATAAAAATCAGAAACAAACCTTGGTATAAGTGCGCATCCGTGGAAATTGAGGTGCAGGTGCCCAAGAAGTTTTATTCAGGAAGCTACTCTCATCAATAGTTGAATCAAATGGCATGTCAGGAACCCCAAATGACTGAGAAACCATTGAAGATGAATGCTCTTGTTGAGCATCTTTGGAGGCACTGTAGTTAGCGACCAAACTGCCCGAGAAGTGATTTTGGTACTTCTCTGAATCAATTGTATTCACCAGGAAAGGGTCAGAAGTCAAAGGTATACCCAAAGGGCCATCAATATTGACACCAAAAAGTACATTGTTCCTTGGATCAACCTGGACATCACAATCTGTAGGTGTATCCTTGAACAGTGATTGCTGATTGAAAGATGCGAGTTCTTGTTGTAAAGGCCCATCATTTTGAGAAAGACAAACTGAAGTAGCTGAAGAGGATGTGTCCAAATAATCCATCTGTACAGTGTTATTCAAATATGCTTGTGGACCAAGTATTCCTTGATTTTGCACTTTGGAAGGAATTGACGTCGAGGTTTTCACAATTGGTTCAGTTTTTGGCAAATCCTTTGTTGTGTTGGGGCTTGCAGAAAGAGCTTCTAGAATTGTTATTGCTGGCTGAGCTGTCTTCTTGGTTGTGACCGAATTGCGAAGGTTGTTCCTGTTTATGATTTGTTGAGGAAGAATCACACAGTTGTTGGTGGAAGGTGAGGTGGAGCAAGATGGAACATCATCAGTGAGTGCTGATTGGGTCCCTCCAGCTGCTAACAAGGAGTTTGCAGTGAGATTAGCTGCTGCTGCTGGAAGAACTGTTGCTGGAAGCTCAGGCAGCAAAATCTGTTGTTGCTGTTGTGGCGGTTGAGGCAGTGTCTGCTGGAGCTTCTTCTGTGACTGAATAGGTAAGGATTGAGGAAGCCTAACAGACACCGGGGCGGTCTTCACATATTGCTGAGGAAGTGTGTGTTGTTGAGACAGTTGAGTAGAGCTGGAAAAATGCTGAGATGCTTCCATGTTTGTTGTTCTTGGTTGTTCTTGGATGTGAGGCAGCTGTGATTGTTGCAGTGTTGGCTGTGACAAGTAAGATTGCTGCTGCTGCTGGAGTTTCTGCAGCAGCTGCAGCTGAAGTTGCTGATCAGACAATTGCAGTGGCTGGTTTGTTTGGTTGAGTGTCTGGACAGGCATCCTGTTCTGCTGTAACTGATGTAGTCGTTGTTGTTGTTGTTGTTGTTGTGGCTGCTGTTGTTGTTGTTGCTGCTGCTGTTGCTGTAGCTGCTGCTGTTGTTGTTGTATTGGCTGTTGTGAATGCTGATTTTGTAGCTTCTGTTGTTGCTGCTGCTGCAATAGCAACTGGTGGTCATTTTGGAGGTTAATCTGCACCTGATGGGGGTTCTGCAACACAGATTGCTGCTGGTGGACTTGGTTCTGGATGAGAATCTGAGGATGAATGGGCTTGTTCTGAACTTGGTTCAAGGAAACAGTAGGGTTAACCAAAAGCTGCCTCTGCTGCATGTTAATATCTTGTATTTGTTGTTGAGGCATAGTAATGCCAGTGAACTGGTTCAGTGACACAGACATCTTTGGGAGTTGATCAACTTGTTGGGTTTGCTGCTGAGACATCCTAGAAGCACTAAATTGGATATTATTCTGCTGCATGAACTGAGCCTGCAAACCTAACTGCCTTGAAAGATCAGTAGATCCGGCATTCTGAATAACAGGTCCATTTAGTGAATGCATATAGTCAGGCTGCATCATAGGATTAGCAAGTGAAGGGTTATGTTGCATGTTCATCCACTGAACTAAGCTCAGGCCAGGCATTACAGTGTTCTGAGACTCCGCATCTTTTATGCAGATTTCCTCACCAAGCCAGGGCATAGCCCTTTTAAAGAGATTTTCCATTTCTGATGACTCGTCATCTGTACCAGCAAATTGAGCCAGCAAAACAATTTCCATAACTAATGCATATTAACCAAATAACAACTTATATAATTGGCAGAATGGGCATATTAAATCAGAATACAGAGTAGTAAATAGTCTATTCCAAGGCGTGGTATAAACATTAGTAGGCTTAGGTTCTTCCTTGTTATACAACTATTAGTTACCAAAGATGTCCATTTTATACATTTCTCTTATATGGAAAGAAAACTTTAAATACCTGTTTTTCTTTCAGACTTCTTACAAAGTAGACGATATCATTGTTTTCAGGCTGAGAGGATGAGGCCATAATTGCATTAATGAGACTTATGTTTACATCTTTTGATACAAGTACATCTTGATTTAAAGTTCCATTGATTAATGGGGAGGAATTGTTTAAGAAAACTAACTCAAGATATTTTGCGTGATGATAGAGAATATTCACCAGTGAATTCTTGAAGCAGTTGCCTAATTACATTTCACAACGTACCCGGCATTCCTAGTTGCCTTGACCGCTTTGATCTGAAAAATGGTGGTGGACAGATAAAGAAAGGCGCTTGCACAGGCTCAATCTCCCAGATGGAGACCCTGTTGCGTCTTTCACCAGTAGCAGATTCATCCCACCCTACCTGTTTAGTGGCATTAAATACTGTTCTATGGCAATTCAACTAGAACCTACTAGCTGAAATAAGTAGATAATCACAAGGATGATTACATAAGTTACATAGCTAACCTGCAAGTTACGCCATTGTGAGTTTTTCCACCTTACAGGGTCCAGATCGCTTATACCTGTAATTGTACCCATGTACCTGAAGAACAATTCAACACAATTTATTTTCCCATTCTTTTCTAAACAGAAATTATAAACTAGTTTGATCATTTTCTGGTGAGTGCCTAAACTCCAAAATTTAGGAGAACATATGGTTCCAGTTTACTATCCAGAAAAACTTAATTAACTGATGCTGTTGATCAGTTCATCAGCCAATTCAATCAGACTGAGACATAACGCAATCCACTCATGTTCTTAACTTATGGTTACAATGAATATTCGTTTGGCAGATAACGATAATTGCTTTGATCTTACCTTCTTGTTCCTGATTCTTCGGTCTCAAACATCATACGGAATCGCATGCCAAGGGATATTTGGTTGCTGTAAACTGCTTTTTGGTACTTGGCTAAAGGAATTACAAATTCTGAAGGACTAGCCCTGCAAAAGTTGACGAGTCCATTAGGTGGTCACTTTCAAATAGAACATAGGTTTGGTAATAAATATCATATACATAACTTATTCCAAAATATATAGGAAGTTAACCGAAGTAAACAACCTTAAAATAAAGTAACACAAATGCACTGACCTTGGATTATAAAACACAGTAAACGGGCTGTTGTTTGCAGCAGCATGGGCTGCAGCAGCAAGGACACCTATATGCATGCTGTCACTTGACAAAACTGACGAAGACATGTTACTAGGTTGCCTGTTAGCACGCCTAATCCCCAGCAGCAGCTGTTGCTTTTCATCTCTGCTCATACAGATAATAAGAAAAAGAAAATAAAGAACATCAAATATTCTATATATAATTATATTATAACAATGTGATAATAAAGAGCTATTACCATCACAAAGCTGTTGCTTTTCTCAAGATGTATGTAATAAATAAAACATAATTACTAGCAATAAGATGTACCTAATAAACAAAACAGAATCACCAGCAAAGAGTTTCTTTCCGCTTACAAATAGACTCCAACCAGTTGTTAGTAAATGTCTTTTCGGCTGACCTGCAATCAAAGAAATGAAACCTTTAGAAGAAAAAAGAAATTAAAAATGTGAAGCCATATATAACATGTTACCAAAGAACCAATAGACTAACTTATTGCCTGCGGCAAGTGCAAGAGTGTATTATAACAGGAACATCTTTCTTTTGTTCGGGTAACTCCAGTAATGACTTGTCCAAAAGTTGCATTTTGGAACAAACCCATGTGTGTATTTAAATATTTTCTGTATATGGTGTGATGGTGTGTTCAAGTGGTAAGTGTGGTGGAGAATTTAACTAGTGGCAGGTTCAAAATTCCACAATCAACAATTATTTTTATCATCATTTCTTGGAGATATCCCTTCAGAGCTAGGCCTCTCGGACTCGGGGACATGCGAAGGGCGCAAAGTGGAACTTCGATGGTGCACTTTGCACTTTCGTGTCGAACGCGGAGTTGGCACAGGAGAAGACGTCCGCGTTGGGCGCGGGTGCCCCACAGTTAGCCATGCAGATAGCTTCGCAACTAGCATATGCGGTAGCTTCGCAGCTAGCTTCGATGCGGTAGCTTTGTGTGGTAAGTCTGGCTTCGTTGCTAGCTTTAATACGGTAGGTTCGCATGGTAGCCCCACGCAGTAGCTTCGATGTAGCCAAAGACCGGTTGTTCAGTTCGTAAGTGACCAGTATCAGGAGTTACTCGTGATTTATAGTTCATGTTGTTAGTGGACTAGATGTTCGGTTTTGTAACTGTCAAGTCTTAGCTCTCCTATATAAGGAGTGCTTCAGCATTTGTGCTATGACAAAAAAAAATAGATTCCTCTCTAGCAGCCAGCGCTTTGCATCAGAGCTTGCTCCGAGAAGGGAGGTGATTACTCGAGCGTTCCAAAAGTTCAATTGACATTACAATAAAAAATTATTGGTTCATAAAAACGAATCGACGTGAAAGACAGTCGAATCCCACTTTCAGCAACGGTAGAAATTAGCAGGACAGTTCAGCAGTAGAAGAGAGAGAGATTATCTTTGCAAATTGTTATTCCTCAATTCATTGGAGGATCCCTTAGTCGAATCCTACAGCAAGAAAAAAAAAGGCTAGAGACATCTGAAAGTCTCTTGAGAAACAGTACAAATTGAAAAACCATACAAAGACGATAAAAACATGTCTAAGATATATCTCGCCAGCAAATTCAGGGCAATAGAATTTGAAGATGAAAAGACTGTTGTCCTAAGTAAAGAAGCTCATGAAGCTTCAGTAGAAGTTGGAGGAAGAAAATATGCCTTTAGTTGACAAGTTCATAGTGGGAGTAATAAACTTCCTACAAACTAGGATCGCTTCACTACTGACATGTACCGCAAGAAGGTTGAAGTGAAGCTTGAGGATCTTATGTGCTTCATTCACATTGAGGATAAAGCCAGAAACAAGAACAAAGTAGATTCGTTGTCCAAACAGTTTACAAAAACAAACATGATCCAAGCTGGAGATCAGAAGGACAAGAAGAAAACTACTTTCAACAAAAGGAAGGACTTCAAGAACATGAAGTTGAAGTCAAATTCTCAAGAAAGTCTAAGAAGCTGTCTGCTATAATTGAAAAAAGAAGGGCCACACAAAAGAGAGTGTGGGTCCAAAACAAAGCAGAATGGACACAATAAAGGTGAGCTTAACATAAATGATATGGTTTTGCATTTAGAGACATCAGCAATTGATACAGACTAGTGGATGGATACTAATGTTTCTTGTCGTGTGTGTTTCGTGAAGGATATGTTTGCTACATATGCATCTTCGTCTGAGAGGATGATCGTGGCAAACAAGACTCAAGCTGAGGTAAAGGGAGTCGGGACCGTGGTGGTGAAATTGGCCTCAGAGAAGTCACTTATACTGCAGAATGTGAAGGATGTGCATGTTGTCACAAAGAACCTAATCTATGAAAGCCTCATATGCAATGCTATCCTAAGATTGGACATCAACATTAGTGATATCCTATGAGGGTGCTTACTTTGACAAAGCATTTTGTATTGAATGAATGTTTAAAGCTTGTTGTACCATCTGAATGTATAAATAGAACAATTGTTTTGTTTATTCTCTTGAGTTACAGCATCATAGGCTAGGACATCTTCATTATAAAAGTTAAAACAAATTTTTTTTAGCTTAGATCTTATCCAAATGTGGGGTAAAGAGGTGGAGAAATGCGAAGTATGAGCTCAAAAAAAATTGTAAGAAAATCGTTTAAAAGAGCGAACCGAAGCGCAGGCCATCTGGAGTTGGCTGTGACTTTAAATACTTCACCATGAAGGCTGGAATGAATTATTTTCTTACTTTCATTGATGTCTACTCGAAGTACGCTTTCATCTATCTTCTTAAGTCCAAAGATGAAGCATTCGAGAAGTTCAAAGACTTCAAGACAGAAGTTGAACAACAAATCGCCAACAACTCAAGAGTTAAGGGACTCGGGAGTAATCAATACAGAGAATATTGTTCACACGAATTAACATCCTTTTTTAAAGAACATGGGATTGTAAACGAGACTACTGGCCCTTACCCCCCTCAATTGAATGGAGTTGTTGAAAAGAAGACCCGACTACTAACGGAAATGATGAACTCTATGTTGTTAACGGGATAACTTCTTAATTATTTATGGGGGAGAAGTTGCTCTAACATCAACAGTTATTGTAAACATAGTGTAGTCAGACCCAACTTGAATGTTATTTGAGTGTGGGGGTATATGGCATATGTTAATCTTCTGAATATCAAGATGGTTCAAAAGATGGGAACAAGGACCACTAAGATGATCTTCATGGGCTACGTCGAGAAGAGTCGTGCTTGGAGATTCCTTGATCTTAAAACCAGTCAAACCATCGTGTCTCGAGTTAAAACCAATCAGACCATCAAGTCTCGAGATATTGAGTCCTTCGAGGATAAGTTTGTCAGAGACAAGAACTGGATTCTTGTGGAATTACCGGAGAATTATATCAAATAAAAAGCAAGACAGTGCTCATATTCTAACTGAAAACACCAAAGGGATTATAAACCCGGAGGAAATGATTTCACGAGAGGATGTCATTGCAAAACAAAAGCTTATTGAGACATCTACATAGCGAGTAAGGAAGTCGAAGAACTTCGGAGATGGCTTAATCACCTATCACGTGGAAGCATATTCACTTACCTATTATGAGATAATAAAAGAAATATTTCCTAGAAAAAGCAATTAATGATGAGATTGACTCTATAACATCCAATAAAACTTGGGTACTAGTTAATCTACTTGAAGGTGCAAAACCTATTGGATGCAAATGGATCTTTAAGAAGAATATCAGAGCCAACGGAAATGTAGACAAGTTCAAGGCCAGGCTAGTGGCAAACGGATTCTCTTAGAAATAGGGGATCGACTACTTCGATACATATGCACAAGTTACTCGGATGACAACTATTAGAATGTTGATCGCGCTTACTGCGATTCATAAGATAGTGATTTACCAGATAGATGTGAAGATAGCATTCCTAAATCAAGATCTAATTTAAGATATTTACATGAAGCAACTAGAAGAACTTATAGACAAGGTGTACAACTATGGTCTGAAGCAAGCTCCCAAGATGTGATATAAAAACTAAAAAAGTTTAATAACGTCATCAGATCAAACGGATATAGGGTCAGCGAGAGTGACAAGTGTCTACATTATGTCCGTCAATGAGAGAAGCGAGATTGTTTGTCTCTATGTAGACGATAAGCTAATCCTTTGCACGGATTTAGATAGTGTCTCAGAGACCAAGTTTCTTACGTCCAAATTCAGCATGAAGGACTTGGAAGATATTGACATTACCCTTATAATAAAAATCATTCAGGCAGAAGAAGCATTTGTTTTGTCACAAATTCATTACATAAAGAAGATGCTCACATGCTATCGATCAGGATCTTCATGGGACCGATATTCCATATAGGTACAATAAGAAGCTGAACCCAAACTCAGAAAAAATGATTATATAAATGTGTTAGCCCAATGATCTAACTATGTTTTCGATTGTGGTTATTCGATTAAGTTTAACATTATGATATCACTAATATTTATGCTATCTCTATAGCATTGATACTTAAACTTTGCATTGTCCTAATGTGTTTTATCTTATCATACTTGCTACATGTATATTTCTTTGTTCGTCTAATATTATTTGCAGAAAAGCAATTAGCAAGATCAAATATAGACATATGCAATGAAAAAATCATGGTGGACCAAAGACGATGGTATTTCACAAAGATTTCTCTGAACCGTCCGACGACATCTTCGGAGCCACGCACCCGGGGGTTCCGCTGCCCGGTCAGCGGACGGGATCGAGGGAGCAGCGCCCCCCTGTCGGGGGTTCGAGACGAAGCCTCCGAAAGGTATTCAATTTTCACAAACTGAGTATCTTTGGACTGTTGCCGCCAAGAGAAAAAGCCAGCACCTATCAAAGGAAGAAGCCAAGCCATGCCATCATCATTTGAAGACTCTGAAGAAGCCTGCACCTGCCTAAGTATATCTGGAGTCTGTAATGAGTCTTAGGAATATTTGTAAACACAAGAAATGAATGACAAAATCGAAAGCTATAACAGAAAATAATCCAGGACAATCTTCAGAATCCTGGCGGATGATCCGGCGGATCTCCACGGAAATCCGACGGAAGATTCGAATGGACTCACATAATACCTTCTGTGATTGTTCGGATTATCTGACGGAAAACCGCGAAATTCTGGCAGATTTTTCATCATGTTACCGTTTGCATTCCAACGGTCAAATTTTGTCGAAGATTGATCCCAACGGCTATATTTATAGCCGTTAGACTGTGCAGGCGGATGATCCGGCGGACTTCCGCAGAAATCCGGCAGATTATCCGTCAGCCTGCTGAAACTTGCATTATTGCACTTCCCTTTGCTTTAATTATAAATAGCCTTGAACCCCTTCATTCAAGGTTGATGCTTTGAGCTTAAAATTTTCTAAACCACCAAAGCTTATCCAAAAATAACCCAACAAAGTTTTCATTTGTCATCCACAAATTGTGTTAGAGTTATTGAGTTAAAAAGTAAGATCTTCATCTTGTTGTATAAGGAGATCAAAACCTATTGTGAAAGGTTGAAGTTGAAGAGTCTTCGGATCCAAACTCTCGGTTGAAGTTGGAGAGTCTTCGGATCCAAACTCTCGATTGAAGTCGGAGAGGCCTTCGGACTAAAGATCTCGTGTAAGAAGTTAGTGAGCCTTCGTATGAAAACTCACGTTGTACTATTTGCGATAATAGTGGATTAAAGTCGGAGAGAGTTCTGGGACTGGAGTGCCCCTTGGGAGGATAGCAGGATACATCCCCCTCTAGGATTCCTACAATTGGTATCAGAGCAAAGACTCTATTGTTAGGCTTAACATCCTTAGAATAGATCCTTGTTATTTTTCTATGGCATCGTATTCCTCCTACTCCTCCGATAAAGAGGGTTTCACTTCTAGTAGCATAAACAATCATGTTTATTCTAAATGCAAGAAACGCTCTAAGTGGAAAGCCATGGCTAAACAATCCTTAGATATTCTTGACAACCTTCATTCTACAAATGAAGAACTTTCTGAAAAGGTTATTCATGTAGAAGCAGCAAATGAGTTTTTGAGAAATGAAAACAATGATTTATTATCTAGGCTTGATTATCAAAACTCATCTTGTGTTGCTTTAAAGAGTTTGAATGAGGCTTTAATTTTGAAAATTAAATCTCTTTCCTCATCAATAGAAGATCTCAAGACTCAATCACATGAGTTATCTTATTTGCATGATTCTTCTATTGATGATTTAAAGAAACAAAATGATGCTTTTATCTCTAGAATTGCTTTATTTGAAAAAGAGAATGATATTTTAAATGCTAAATTTGATTCTCTTACTTGCATGCATGATGATTTGTTATTAGATATAATATTCTTAAAACCAAATCTTCTCATGCTCACTCTAAAGATATTCATCATTCTAGTATGTCACATGTTCATAACCATGCTCATTCTGATACATGTACACACACTAGCATTAGGTGATTTTATTGCTCTCGCATTGGACACATGAGCTTTACATGCCCTATTCGTAGGACCTTTACTACCAATGCTAGAGTAAGTGCTATATGGGTCCCTAAAGCTAATAAATGTGGATCCAAGTTTATTTAGATACCAAAGTCTTCATCTAATGTTGTAGGTGAAGCTTCTTGTATCGGGACATAGCACCGAGGAGCGTGTTGGTGGTTGCAAAGCTCAAAGGTTATCTTCCAAGCAATTGCACCAACACAAGTGTGGCCATTAGGACCATTTTGGTAACATGCTAAACGATTCTCTTTAAATAGTTTATATTTGTAGAATCTAATATGTTTCCTTTGACAACTTGCTACTAGCTCTCATTGATATATTTTAGTTGCTTATTATCTAATTCAATGAGAGAAATGATACTAGCATGCTTAGCTATTTTTTTGTTATTTCTATTATCTAGCATGACTAGTTACTTAGCTTAAATGATTAGTTCACACTATGTAGTTTATCACTCATTTTCTATTAGTGTGACACATTTATATATGCATGCTCGTTTCTTAATATTTATTTATAAAGCATGCATATCACTCTAGTCGATAGGAGCTTGGTTTTGATTTGAGTTAATATGATTTTAACTCTCCGTCTTTAAAGTTTTTGAGATAGTTACTGCTTACCGATTTCTCTTTAAATATGTCTTATTTATTACTTAGCTTAAATGATTAGTTCACACTATGTAGTTTATCACTCATTTTCTATTAGTGTGACACATTTATATATGCATGCTCATTTTTTAATATTTATTTATAAAGCATGCATATCACTCTAGTCGATAGGAGCTTGGTTTTGATTTGAGTTAATATGATTTTAACTCTTCGTCTTTAATGTTTTTGAGATAGTTATTGCTTACCTATTTCTCTTTAAATATGTCTTATTTACTTTAAATCGGTATTTGCGAATATATGTGTTTAGCACAAGCTTCTTATTACTTGACAAGTATATACTTATACTTCTCTTTAATCTTGTGCTTGCATAATATATTATTATTGATTCTCACATTTTATTTTGATTATCTTCTTGAGAATCAATTATGTCTTTGCCTAATAAAGTTTATTTATACATGTTTTTGAATTTGTGATGGTTTTTCAAATATTTATTAAGGATATACGAATATATTCATTAAATCTCTATTTACATGTAGTTCATGTATTTCTTATATTGATATCTATTTTTGTATAAATACCTTTATGTGGACATATGAGTTAAACTCAAGCTTTGTATTAATTTGAAGAGTATTTATTTATGCTTGTTACTTTCAAACTTGTGATTACCTCATACTTTAGCTATTGATTCTTTTGACCAAATTTGTGTATCTCTTCTTGAATCAATTAGCTTCCTCCTTAAAGCTTTCTTTTGATGATATCCTCTTGACTTTTTGGTTGACACTATGGATACATGTTTTTAATTGATTTTTGATCTTTCCATGTATGCCTATTTGTGATATATACAATTTCATATATACTAATGATTCCTAACTTTTGATATTTATTTGGTTTATACCTTTAAGTTGGGATGTTGGGAGAAAATGTTTATTAATGTCTTGCTCATGACTAAGTATGGATGTTCTTTTAAGAATCACATCGTTTTATGCTTTATCTTGATTTTAAATTTGCCTCCTTTATTAGTGTATTTTTTTTGTGTATATCTTTTATATTTTAATATAGTGCATTATGAAAGCTTTTTGAAAAATATGTTTCTTGCTATCTTTAGCTCTCTTTTGCTTTCTTGATCTTAATGATCTTTCTTTGCTCATTCCTTGGGTTTATGCTTCTTTTTGAATTATTGTTACCCAATGATTTTTTGTAGCACATAAGAATTCTTATAATTTATATATCTTATTTCTGATGTCTTCAACTACTATGGTTTGAGCTTTTGTGTCGAGATTTTCTATTTCTAGAGAATAGACTTATTTCATAATGGTATAATATTTTGCATTCTCTAGATCGATCTATTATTTCATTATCTTGGATTAATCTCAATACTTGACAAAGAGATTTATTTTATTGTGCTTTCGTGAATAACTCTTTTGGCCTATACTTGATAATAGTCTAATTTTATTTATTTGTTATCTTTATGCTCTTATTCTTTCTTAGTAAAGTCTATAAATCATTTTGTACATTCAAAATATATTTTCCATATTTTGTACTCTATGCTTAAGCAAGTATTTTTAGTGTTAGTGACTTATGATTTAATGAGCACTTTTATCCTGTTAATGGCTTACCTCATTAATCTTAATTTGTTATGTAGCTTGCTATTTATAACATATTGTTAAGCTATATAATTTTGGTCCACTTTCACTCATCTAGCTATTATCCTTCTTATTTTTCAATCTATATTTTTTTTTTTTTTCAATCTATATATATATATATATATATATATATATATATATATATATATATATATATATATATATGGCTTAATTGCACTTTGCTACCCTCAACTATTACCATTTTTCAACTTTGTACCCTAAACTATTTTTTGTAACAATTTGATACCCAGATGTTATTTTGGACTAAAATGCCCCTACCCCTACCCCTAACCCTCCCCCCCTGCACGCTCCGGCCGCCCCCCCTGCTCACTCCGGCCGCCCCCCCCCCCTGCTAGCTCCGCCCCCCCCCCCCCCCGCCCCCCACCCCCCCCTCTGCTCGCTCCGGCCGCCCCGCCCCCGCCTCTCCCCTAGGCCGCGGCAGCACGGGAGGAGGGGGGCTGGGGAGGGAGGGCGGGGCGGGAGGCGGGGCAG
Source organism: Iris pallida (assembly GCA_029216955.1). Lineage (NCBI taxonomy): Eukaryota > Viridiplantae > Streptophyta > Magnoliopsida > Asparagales > Iridaceae > Iris > Iris pallida. The sequence continues at coordinate 6,865,684 of JANAVB010039020.1, forward strand.
GGGGTGGCCGAAGCTAGCAGGGGGGGGGGTGGGGGGCGGGGGGGGGGGGGGGAGCTAGCAGGGGGGGTGGGGCGGCCAGAGCTAGCAGGGAGGGTGGCCGGAGTGGGGAAGGGGGTGGAGGGAAGGAAGAGGGAAGGGCATTTTCGGAATATTTGAAAAATTAGGTATCAAGTTGAAAAAAAATAATAGTTGACGTACCAATTTGTTACGAAAAAAAGTTTATGGTATCAAGTTGAAAAAGCGGAATAGTTGAGGGTAGCAAAGTGCAATTAAGCCTATATATATATATATATATATATATATATATATATATATATATATATATATAGAAAGTAGTATTTTATTGAAAAGGAAAAAAGGCTCAAGGAGAGTGATACAGACTGTAGCAGGACCAGTAGACACAAAAGGGCCCTTGACAACAAGGAAATAAAATCTAAAAACAGGAAATACGAAGTTCCGGAATTTTGCAACCTCCAAGATTTCGCCAAAAAAACGAAATTTCGGAGCATTTCGAAATTTCGAAACCCGAGTCAAAAAGATATGGGACCGTCGACCTCAACAAGGGGGGATCCTGGGGCCCGAGTGGGGGGGGGGTGTGGGCACTCAGCCCTGGATTTTTTTTTTAAACAATAGAAAATGAGAATTTTGAATCGAAATTCAAAATCCAAAGAAGGCTAGGCCCCAACGCGCGAGACCCAAGGGCGGGACAATCTCACTGCCCGAGGAGTGGGTGAGGGCCCACGGCCCGAGGAGGTCAGTTCGGTGGACTACCCGAGGGAGGGCGCGCCGCTCGAGGGCACCTCCAGGGTGCCGCAGCGGCCGATAGGGGGTGGAGGAGGACGGGGGCTCCGGCGAGGGCACCCGGAACGCCCGCGACTACCGGAGGAGAGGCCAGGCGAGGCGGCTACTCCTGCGACTGCCGGAGGGGCCGAGCGAGCTGGCTACCGGGGAAGAGGGAGGGAGGAGAAGGGGAGGAGGCGAGCGGGGGCCGGGGAAAGAGGGAGGCTGGGCCGCCGGGGTGAGGGAGCAGGGGGGGCTCGACCTCCGGGCGGCCACCGGCTCACCATCGGCTAGGGGGAGGGTCCGCCAGCAAGCGGTGGTGGGAGCTCCGGAGCTCGTATCGGGGCACGGACGACACAGCCGACGAGGAGCCGCCGACCGACGCCGGGGAGGCAGAGCTCACCGAGGGCCACGGAGCAGAGATCGGAGAGGGGGACGAAAGCGGTGGACGCGACGCCGCCACCGTAGCCCACGAGGGGGGGCCTCCGACGTCTGGGAGAACGCCGGCGTGGCAAAAGGGCGGAGGCGGGGACCGGTCCAGGGCCGCCGGGAGCCGGGAGCGAGGGCACCGGCCACTGAAAGGAGAAAAACGCGGCCGTCTCCAAGGGTTTGGGCGCCGCCGTGAGAGGAGTAGGCACCGGCCAGGAGAGGGGAGCTGCGAGCGGAGGAGGCGCCGGGATGGGGGGAGGAGCCGGCGACGCAGCGGGAGAGGCGACTATAGGAGGCGGCGCCGGGACTGGGAGGAGAGCTCCGGTTCCGAATCCGCCGGAGGGTGCGGACCCAGCCGCGCGCGCGGGTGGCCACCACAGAGAGGCTAGCTGCGGCGGCGCTGCGAGCGTGACGCCAGATGGAGGTGCCGAAAAGGGAGGGTGCTCTCCGGGCGGCGCAGCAGCCGACTTAGGGCCGCGCCTAGGCCGGAGGTGCTGGTTCCGCCGGGGGCGTCGACGACGTCGAAGAGGGTGGAGCGGGGGGAAGAAGTTGGGGACGCCGCTCGGCGGGAAGCCGGCGAGGAGTGGGGAGGGTCCCCACTGGAGGGTGGACCTGGCGAAGTCCGGCCATCCTGGGGAGGAGGGAGAACCTCCGAGGGGCACGAATACGCCTAAGGGCGCCGCCGGCCCGGGCAGGCCGACCGGCCAGCCGAGCCACCAGATCCCGGGGACGGGGGGGGGGGGGGGGCGGGGGGGGGGGGGGGGGGGGGGGGCGGCGTGGCAAGGAGAGGGGCTCCCGTCCTCTTATTTTTCAATCTATATATGATATGCTAGTTTACATAAACAATATTTGTGATTCTCCTAGATGTAATATGCAATTATATATTAGATACATATGTTTGTCTCTAAACCTAGTCTTACAAATGCTTGATTAGATCTTGTTTCTCTTGGAGGTTTGTGATTCATTTCTTTAAGTCTCCTTCTATATTAGTCATGAGCAAGTATCTCTTAAATTTCTCTCACTTTTGATTCATGATTCCATCGTATTATCATTTACATCTCTTTTTTATTATATTTGCAATCATTTAAATGAGAATGACTCTTTTCCATATTTTTCATTGATTTATGAGATTTTATCATAAATATGGATTTGGAATTTTTTTTTTTTGATGAGATTTGTTGGATCATGTTTAATTTGTTTATTTTTTATTGATAAAAGATCCTAATGGTGGAGTAGTCATATATTATCTTATTATGTGATTATCAAACTAATTTATTACTCTACTTTGACTACTCATGGATTGCCACATATGGGCCTTTGCTATTTGAACTTTTGGGTTATTAATTTACCATTAGCAATGTTTGTATTTTATCCGTTGATGGGTACATATATGATAAAACATACATAGTCCATGCAAAGTAATAAATTGGTTGATTCTTTCTTAATTAGATAATCATGGACATGATATTTGAGTTTTAATTTTATTTTATTTTTGAGCTATATTGTGATTCTCATCATGATTGTTTTAATTGACCTTATTTCTTTTCATGATGATCTTTTTCTCAAAAGTGCTTAATTGGAATATTCTTTTGATTTTTCATCTTTAGTGACTATTAATTGGATCTCTTCTTGACTAAAGATGATATTATTCGTTTTATAACGATTTTATAGCCTTATATGCATTGAGCAAGGGAGAGAAATCAATAGTTGATTTACCCATATATCTTGTAGTTATCTATTTTATGCTATAAGAGCTTTGGAACTAGATACACATATTTTGAGGGAGAGCAAATTAATTGGTCCAATTCATTTATACCCTTTAATATGTCGTATACCTAGTTCATCATGGACCCATATTTTCTTTATTTTTGTATCTTAGTGATTGAGGTCATGATACTTTTATTTTGTGAAAGATTTTCTCAAGTATTTTTTTCCTTTACCTTCGTGTTTATCTAAAGGATATTCACATAGCATGATAAAGTAATTGAGTTCAAATGCATTAACTTGGGTAAGCAAATAGATTTTGCAAATGAAGAGATTATTTTATATCAATTGCTCTATTTTATTGATCATTCATTATTTGTTCCACTATTTATTTGTGGACAATTTTGACTTTCAATGGCTTTTTTATCAATGTTTCAAGTTTATATTTCAATTGGTATTAAGTTTATATCTTCCAACTATCTCAACTGGTATTTTTTTTAATATCAATTACTTTGCAATTATCTAATCCTCATGGGCTTTTGATTGAAATCCTTTATTTCAATTGGTATATTGCTTCCTTCCAAAACTAGAGTTTTAATTCATATAATATTATGTTTTGGAATTTCTTTCTTGGATTTCAAGTTGGTAAACTATTTATTGACTGTTTTCAATTTTATTTGTTTTACCAACTATATTGTGTTTTGACATACTTCTTTTAAAATTTGATGTTCTACATTGGTAATGTAGCTTTATAAACTTGTCATTACACCCTTCTCCCATTGTTTTTCATTAGTATATCTTGATCATGATTGTCTATGACTTCCCCATGCTCTGATTTCTATACTTGAGATTGATTTTATTTTTATCTCTTAAGTACGGGGGAGCCTATTTTTGATCATGTCAAATGGGGAGAAGTTTAAGTATGTGCTTCAATGTCTGTAATAAGGGGTAGAAGTATTTTAAGTAACATGCTATTAGTGCTTCAATGTTTGTAACAAGGGATAGAAGTATTTTAAGTAAAGTAACATGCTATTAGTGGTATATCCGTATATCTGCATATACATTAGTGATACATGTATCTATTATGATCATACTAAACTTAACCGATTTGCCATAATCAAAAAGGGAGAGATTGTTAGCCCAATGATCAAACTATGTTTTCGATTGTGGTTATTCGATTAAGTTTAACATTATGATATCACTAAAATTTATGTTATCTCTGTAGCATTGATACTTAAACTTTGCATAGTCCTAATATGCTTTATCTTATCATACTTGCTACATGTATATTGCTTTGTTCGTCTAACATGTATTTGCAGAAAAACAATTAGCAAGATCAAATATAGACATATGCAATGAAGAAATCATGGTGGGCCAAAGACGATAGTATTCCACAAATATTTTTCTGAACCGCCCGACGACATCTTCGAAGCCACGCACCCGGGGTTCCGCTGGCCGGTCAGCGGACGGGGGTCGAGGGGACAACGTCCCCCATCGGGGGTTTGGGGCGAAGCCCCCGAAAGGTATTCAGTTTTCACAAACTGAGTATCTTTGGACTGTTGTCGCCAAGAGAAAAAGCCATCACCTATCAAAGGAAGAAGACAAGCCATGCCATCATCATTTGAAGACTCTGAAGAAGCCTGCACCTGCCTAAGTATATCTGGAGTATGTAATGAGTCTTAGGAATATTTGTAAACACAAGAAATAAATGGCAAAATCGAAAGCTATGGCAGAAAATAACCCAGGACAATCTTCAGAATCCTGACGGATGATTCGGCGGATCTCCGCGGAAATCCGACGGAAGATCCGAATGGACACATAGAATACCTTCTGTGATTGTTTGGATTATCCGACGAAAAACTGCAGAATTTCGGTGAATTTTTCGTCCTGTTACCGTTTGCATTCCAACGGTCATATTTTGTCGAAGATTGATCCCAACTGCTATTTTTATAGCCGTTAGACTGTGCAGGCGGATGATCCGGCGGACTTCCACAGAAATCCGACGGATTATCCGTCAGCCTGCTGAAAGTTGCATTATTGCACTTTCCTTTGCTTTGGTTATAAATAGCCTTGAACCCCTTCATTCATGGTTGATGCTTTGAGCTTAAAATTTTCTAAACCACCAAAGCTTATCCAAAAACAACTCTACAAAGTTTTCATTTGTCATCCACAAATTGTGTTAGAGTTATTGAGTTAAAAAGTGAGATCTTCATCTTGTTGTATAAGGAGTTCAAAACCTATTGGGAAAGGTTGAAGTTGGAGAGTCTTCGGATCCAAACTCTCGGTTGAAGTTGGAGAGTCTTCGGATCCAAACTCTCGGTTGAAGTCGGAGAGGCCTTCGGACTAAAGCTCTCGTGTAAGAAGTTGGTGAGTCTTCGTATGAAAACTCACGTTGTACTATTTGCGATAATAGTGGATTAAAGCCGGAGAGAGTTCCGGGACTGGAGTGCCCCTTGGGAGGATACCAGGATACATCGGATGTCGGTATTATTTTGCTTCTTCTCTTGCACTTATATTTTTAAAATTGTCCATTAGCTTGTGCTAAGTGCTTGATTAGTTAGCCTGACCCTATTCACCCCCCTCTAGGGTTCCTACAAAATGAACTATTCAAGCATCATTGGAAGTCTAATATACGCAATGAGTTGCACTAACGTAGCATAGTTTTCGTTGTGGGGATATTGAGTCGGTCACTAGCAATCCAGGTGTATAATACTAGAAAGCTATCAAGAGCGTTATAAGATATCTGAAGAAGACTAAGAAGTTTGCGTTGTTTTATAATGACTATCCGATAATGGTAGAAGGCTTCAGTGACGCAAGTTAGTGGTCAGAAAAGGAGAGCGAAAGGTCCACTTGAGGGTTTATCTTCTCTATGGACGAAGCTACTATATTGTGAAAGTCCAAAAAGCAAACGTTGCTCTTATACTCGTCAATGAAATATGAGTTCTATGCACAGGCTTCAGCAGCAGATGAGACAGAATGGCTTCGAGAACTCATGTATGATCTCCTTCCGGTTGGTATACAAATTTTGACGATTTTGATATACTGCAAAAATCAAGTGACTGCAGTAGTAGCATGAAATATTCTCTTTAATGAAAAAAAAGGACTATGAGATTACTTCACACATCACTGAATGAGTGCATCTCAGATAGCATCATTGCAGTGATTGATGTTCGAAGTCAGAACGGATCCATTTACCAAGGGCCTCAAGCACCAACTTATCGAGGACAGCTAAAAAATGGGCTTGAAAGAATTTTAATGTAATGTTTGTTCAATTCTACCATAAAATGTTTTGTTATTAGTTCGAAGAGAAATCTACTAGACATCTCTCTTTTTTTGTTCAAGGAAGAAACATAGACGGGAAAACATCTAGTACAGAGGTTGGTCCATCTGAACTTTAGTAGGAAGAAATTCCTAACATATATAGTCTATTTTTTACTCAATGTAAAGAGCAAGTATCGCTTGGAGGTTGGTTTTAAGTCTTAATGAGTTCTTTAACATTTGGTATGCTCGATGTGCTTGACACGAAGCACAGGTAGAACAACACTATAAAAGGCCAGGACCCTATGCTAAAGTTGTGTGATACTACATAAGGTAATGAGACCTCGAGTTCGGCCTATGTCATAACGGCATAGCACCGCAAAGAGGCACGTAGCCTCATGCTGAAAGAGATGTAGAACAACAATACAAGAGGTCAGAACCTCATGCTAAAGTGGGAAGACACCATATGAGGTAGTGAGACCTCGGGTCCGACCCATGCAATAGTGGCATAGCACCGCAAAGAGGCATGTAGTCTTATGCGGAAAAAAATAAACTCTAAAGGAAAAGAACTCACCTATGTGTATGAACATAAATGCAGGTCGTCTCTTGTAGAAAAACTTGTAGACACCCTAAATATTCAAGTCGACACTTGGCCTTTAACGTGTGACCAGAGGCACAGTTCACGTATTTGTGTGAGCGAAAAAAATTGTATTTATGATATTAAATTCAAGACTTAGTCAATTATGTATCGTACTATAGTTCTACCTCATACGGGAATATTCAAGTCGTAAGCAACATCTATCATAATGTACGACATACAGCCATTGTGGGGGACGCTCAATAATATATTGTAGAGGATTATTGGGGTTAGTCCAATAATGACCCGGTCCCACAATTGTATTTTGGAACAAACCTCATGTGTGTGCATTTCAATATTTTATTCTTTATTTATTGAAGTATACATGTACGTTGTGTTAGCTCAAGTGGTAAGTTTCGTGTGGTTTTTACTAGTGGGCTAGATTCAAATTCCACAATCAACATTTATTTTTATCACCATTTCTTGAAAAAAAAATCCCTTCGGAGCTAGACCCCGCCTAGCTCAGGGGCACAGTGGCGTTTGATTGCGTATTTTGCACTTCATGCGTATGCGTCGGGCGTCGAGCTGGTGCAATCTTACATGTAGCCTTGTGGGTGTCCCAAGGTAGCTCTGTGTTAACTTTGCAGTAGATTCGTGTGGTAGCTACGTGTGAGCCCCATGGTAGCCATGCGGGTAGCTCCGATGGTAGCCCCACGTTAGCTTCGCGGCTAGCTTTGTGGTAGCTCTGTGCGTAGCTTCATGTGGTACCTCCGTGCGGTAGCTTCACGTGGTAGTTTTGCACGGTAGCTCTGCACAATAGCTCTGATGTAGCCAAGAGACTGGTTCTTCAGTTCATAACTGACGAGTATCAGGAGTTACTCCTAATTTATAGTTCCACGTTGTTAGTGGACTGGATGTTCACTTTTGTAACTGACATTCTTTGGCTCTCCTATATAAGGAATGCTTCAGCACTAGTGCTATGACAGATTCTGAAAGAAGAAATAGAGAGATTCCTCTTTAGTAGCTAGTGCTTTTTACATCAGCACAGTAGTGCTTGTTCGAGCCTTTGTATCAACGCATGAGCGCTTGCTCCGAGAAGGGAGGTGATTACTCGAGCTCCAGAAGTTCGATTGACGATGCAATCGGAATTTGTTGGTTCCTAGGAGCGAATCGATGTGAAAGGCGGTCGAATCTCGCCTTCAACAAGGGTGGTTCTGACCACACCAGCAGGACAGTTTTGCTAGTTATTTTAGCAAGCTTATAGCAGTTTTTATTGCTCCAATTTCCATAGCAGCGGATCATCTGCTTGATTTTTCTTATAACAGTTCAGCAGCTGATTTCTTATAGCTTACTCTACTGATATTTCAATCTCTTTTAGCAAGCTATACTTTTGTTTGGAAACCAATTTCAGTTTATGAAAAGACTGGTACGAAGAAATTTCCACATCTTTGGCATGTTTTAACATTTTAGAGTTACAGGGAAGATGCATTCTCTCAAACTGCTAAAACATTTCTTAGTTGTCATTTTGTTCGTTTGCCATTCCATGTAATCATTACTAGCAATAATCAACTTTTCTTTTGACAAAGAATGGACTCCGAGGTAGGTTTTTAAATGCCAGATATTAATGAGCACTCTAGGTTAGCTCTTTTATCCTGGTACTATTTTAGCTTACCTCGGTAGATATGACGGAAAGTCCAAATGCTATCATGCAAGTCTCTGGCTTGCAATTCTTGACAAGGTGGTTGCATCAAGAAGTCCTACATATGGTATCATGTAATTAATAAACAACAAACAGAAGCTCTTTGAGCTTTTCTCAATACTAAGGCTAAAGCCTACCTTCGGACCTAACATAGAGTTTACTTACAAGAGGGGGAAAGATCTTCTCCGCAGCACGTCGAGGAACAGAAAACCCCCCATGAGTGCTTGTGTCACTTGCAGTCAGAGTTTTACAGAAGAACTCTGGTTGTGGCTTATTTGATTTCAGAGCGAGATCTGATGCGATCAATGCCTTCTCGTCATACTAAAGAAACACAAAATAAAAAGTTCTTTTTAGGTAAAGTTAGGTACAGAATGATCAAAATTAATGGATTTGGAGAAGGTTATATCTGTTTACTGAAGTACAAATAAACCATTACATCAAGATCTGTTAACCTGCAACTACAATCTAAGATAGTAATGTTCAGTAAGTAGTTAAGTCTCTCAACATGCAAGGCCCTTTTACAACTTTGGGTTCCCTCAAGACCGCAAACAAATTGTTCAGAATATGGACAGAAACAACAACAATATAGCCTTTATCCCAGTTTTTGGGGTCAGTTGTATGAATCTTGTCTTCTATTCAGCTCTCTTAACTCCATGCCCTTTGACCTGCGGGATGCCCGAACGTGTATTTTGTAAGGATTCATTTCTTGGAGATCTGACAATGTTTTAAGGAGGCCGTTGGCTAGCTAACACAACCCCCTCCTTTATTTGGGCTTGGGAAAGGCAGTGAAAATATAAGACATTAAGCACAGGCGGAGAATATGGACAGCACGTAACCTAATCTTTAAAGGTCAGAACTATGGCACTATCTCGATTTTGAACTTGACCACTGCCTCAAAGAGTATGTATATACTGTACGACTTTCAGGAAACATTAAAGAATATGTATAACACTGAATTATTGTAGCAGTTTTCATCAGATTCTTTCCCTGTATTTGTTCTTAAATATAAGGCGAAAAGGCTGGCCCGAAGAAGCACTTCTTTTAATAGCATGGATATAAAAGTACAGTAACCGACAACCGGGTAATATGTAATAGCATTGATAAAAGCATTTGTTCCTCTGTAATAGCATGGATATAAAAGCATACTAAGATAACAGAACACATAGAGGTTATCTCATTCCAGACTTTTGGAATACTCAATCAAATAGGCTAAGAGCAAATGGAAGCAAGACAAGGAAATGCTCACTGTGTTGACAGGTTGGAGTGTCATCTGCGCGTACACTTCATCCGTCTCGGCATCCGCCTAGATAATAGCCAAAACGATGCAGTCATACAAGATTTAGTTTGAAAGGGTTGTTGCATTTACATTTGAATTCCATAAACAGGGAGAGGAAAAGAAAAGAAAAAAGACATTCGGAGTCATACATGCAGAGTAACGTTGTGAACAAGGCAAATCAACTTGGAGGGAAGGTTCGGGTAGTTAGGAATGTGAGCCTCAATGCCCTTTTGCATAGACGCAGCAACCTGAAATGAAATTGTTTTTTGTCATCAGCTTTAAAATCCAGCCATTAACGCTTGCCGGTTATTCCATCAGATAAAAAAAGTTAAATCTAAAGGTGAAAAGTTTAACAATTGATGATCGATTAGCATGTGGCCAAAGACTCAAAGGCGAAGCCGACTGACATTTTAAGAACGTCAATTATTTCATAAATCATTGCACAGCCAATAATACATAAACTTATTGGCTCGGGTAATTACTAAGGCCTCGTTTGGTTCGCGGAATCTCCAGGTTGGAAAAGGAAAGTGATTACTTTCCTATGTTTGGGTGCCCAAGGAATTGAGGAGGAAAGAAAAGTGATTCCCAATGGAAGGGAAATTAGGGGGGAAAGTGATTCCATCCATCCAAGGAAGGAATCACTTTCCCACATTGAAGTATTCACTTTCCTTTCCAAATTCTTTGGCATTGCCAAACATCGGAAAGGAAAATCAATAGGAATTAAAGTTTCCCAAAGGAAAGGAAATGGACAAGGAATTGATTTCCTTTCCCTTCCATTCCGCGAACCAAACGAGACCTAAGGGTGCAGAAATACTGGACCAGGTGTTGGGAGTGCGATGCGATTAATGCATGAGTTACAATATCTAGACTTAAAATATCTATATGCCTCATCCTTCCACTAACTATCCGATGTGGGACCATAGTTCACAGTACCTAATACCGGAACCAACCAATTCAAAACAACTCAACCCATCTGAAGCCCCCACGAAAACCATCCCGAAACTGCCAACTAAGAAGGATCCGACACCGCGAACCATGTGTGGGACTGAACTTCTATGTAACTCTCTTTTGTAGCGCCACGAAACTTGTGAACGTGAGCGCTCAACACGATGGGAGACACCACACAGGGGGGAGCGATCAAAGTTCTCCGCATGTGTTCCCAAAGTCTGCGCAACTCTTTTCCAACCAAAAACGGAATATCATAATTGAACCTAGAGTTATAACTTCTACAATTTTAGCATAAACGGAGCACATGGCCTTCGGTCCGAAAATGGAACATCAGCCTGTACAAATTGCTCATTTGGGAAGCCACTAGTAATCTAAAGATTAAAAGACCTTCAAGTCTCTATATAGAAATTAAGTTCTTAGTGAACATCTACACTAGCTTGTGTTTCTGAAATCCAAGTTTATGTTTCTAAATCACATCATGCGATTGTACTAGTTTCTTTTTATTTCCATAATTTTGTAATTTATGCTTAATAGTTATGTTTTGCTCGCTAAATTTCAAGAAATGACAGATCCAGCTAGCATGGGAGTAAAAAAAATTATATATAGACATATAATAACTAGTTAAAATGTCACAACCAAGATTTCCCTTGAGTTACAGAAATCACAAAAAGTAAGAAACAGAAAAAGAAAAAAGTATTTGCAAAAAAAGAACTAAAAGTTTTAGCAACAGCATGTGGTGCAAATTTCACAAAGTAAATATGAAAAAGGAAATAAAGGTGACAATAAAATCCACACAAAAAAAAATTGAAACCTGCTCACTGTGGCCCTGGGGGAAGTAGACGACGAGGCTGCCGGCGGGCGGTAAGCTCACCAGCGGTCCCGCGCACGCGTGCCACAGCTCCTGGTTGATACTCTTCCTCTGCTGCTGCTGCTGCTCACCTGCACAAGACACGTGTCAGCCTCTCATTGGTGCGAAGCTTCTCCGTTTAGTTCGCTTACCACCATCGTCGCATGGGCTCGCTCCCGCCACGGCGCCGGCGGTGACCGCGCCCTTCATCGAGTCTCCCTCTACTCCGGTGATCTCACCGCGGCATGGTCGGATCCGGGTTTACCGGGTGCGGGTTGCGGATTCTTCTTGAGCCGCTGCTTCTTCTGGGTCCAACAAGGAAAGGAGGAGACCAGGAGCAGAGAAAGAGGGAACCAAAGAATTATAAATAAATAAATTAAAAAAAGAAAAGGAGAAGAAAATTTGGAGATGCGTGTGCGCGCTTCGGCTCGTCTCTCTCTCTCTCTCTCTCTCTCTCTCATGTGTCTTAATTCAGCTGGTTTCCTTAATTCGGAGATCAGTTAGTCTGGTTTTTTAATATTTTACTTCAAAAAATTATTTTATGCATATTTACTAATGCCATACATATTTATAGTGAGTTAGAGCATCTCCAACCTGTTGTCTTATTTTATGTTGTAAATTTTAGGTGGCATGGGACACAAGACAATGTCTGGTATAGATGGCAAGATTATATTCATAAATGATAATGAGTTTAAAAAGTCATCTCTAAGAGCATCTCCAACCCTATTGTGACTTTGGAAAAAAGTTAATGCCACATAGGAATGACAAAATGTTATTCAAAAGTTCTTCTCCAATGCAATTGTCAAGTCAATTGTGAAGCTTATGTGGCAAAAATTAAATAAGATATTGTGAAGTTGATTGTCTTGTTCTAGACAATGCACTTGACAATGTCTTCTCTTCCATGTCATCAATTATGAATAAAAAATATTAGAAAAAAGAAAGAAGATGAGTAGTTGTCATAAAAGTTGTCTTGGAAGTTAGAAAAAATATTTTTTATTGTCTTCCCAATACTTTTGCATTGGAGAGAGTTTTTCTATCTCATTGTCTTTTGAGATATAATTTTGCCACATAAACAAGACATTGTCTTGTGGCTCATGCCACATAGGAGCCACCTAAGACTCACAACACTTAACAAGACAATAGGGTTGGAGATGCTCTAATGCAAAAGTATTGAGAAGACAATACAAACTAATTTTTTACAATTTTCAAAACAACTTTTACTCTTCTACTTTTTTTTATAAACATTTTTATTCACAAATGATGATGTGGACATAAAGACATTGTGAAGTGCATTGTCTAGATCTAGATAACCAACTTCACATTGTCTTTGCCATGTCATTGCCATGTCAACTCCACATTTTATTTCACATTTGCATTGGAGAAGTACTTTTGAAAAAAATGGTTGTCATTCCTATGTGGCAACCATTTTTTTTCAAACTCACAATAGGGTTGGAGATGCTCTTAGAAAGCCTTTCTCATGCTAATTTGGTATTATATAATTAGACAAATTATAAAGGCACTTCAATTCTTACTTAGGGCTAGTCCAATTTTTTTTATAAGTTTGTCACTTAAAAAATTACTCATGACTAGTCCAAATGTTGGCATATAAGTCATTTTTGTTTTTTTGTTTTGTTTTCTTCATCACTTCTCTCGTCCAGAATCCTAAAGACTTTCTCTTCCAAATCTCAATACCCAAATTATAATATTGTTCTCAATCCATGTTTATGCCTAAAATTTATTTTCTACTAACTAAAATTTGATTTAGTAGCCATTCTAGACGAATTTTCGAAGTTTTGAACCCATTTTAGGGTTTCAAACTTCGAAAATTCGTCCACCGTTGACAATGATGGACTGTCAAAAATGCTGACAGTCCTACCAATTGGAAGAACTTTCAAAAAATTTGACAATCCTACATAAAACATTGAATATCATATTTTCTTGATTGTCGAAATTTTTGACAGCCGTTCTAATTTGTAGGACTGTCAATTGAACAACATTTTTCTAGTATTTTCAAAAAGTTTGATAGTCCTTCCAATTTGTAGGATTGTCAAAAAAATTAACGGTCCTAGAAGAAACTTGTTGTAACAGTGTAGAAACTCTTCCAACTAGATAGAAATCTACTTAAAGTACAATGACAAGTAGGATAAGAACTCAATTTTAGAAATCACCATTGGAGATGGTCTTATCTCTAAAATAGATTTAGAATTTAGAGACTTATCTCTAAAAATATATTTATAGACCGTATGTAGATGAATTTTTTTTTTTTTTTTGAAAATTAACAAAATTGAGAGACTTATCTCTAAAGTAGAATTAAAATTGAGAGATTTTCTTAATTGGTTCTCCATTTCTATCCTATGTGTCACATAGTAAAAGGACCAATTTAATGGTGTGGGGCCCAATACTAATTGTCATATGAGATAAGAGAATTTCTATGAGAGTTTCTACATGTAGAAATCCTCTAGAAAGTTTCCATCCTACATCATTGCCACATAGGATAGAAATGGTGATAGAAATCGGAGAAATTTTTTCTAAAATAGATTTATTCCATAGAAATAGGGAAGATAGAAACCCCCATTGGAGATGGTCTAAGTCTCTCAATTTTATTCATTTTAAAATAAACCTTCATCTATATACGGTTTATAAACTATTTTAGAGATAACTCCTAACTATTCCCAGTACTGTCAAAAATTTTGACAGTCCTAATATTTTTGGACAATCCTGAGTGGAACTTGCTGTGACATTAAGTTACTCTCATGACTGTCAATTTTTTTGACACTTTTTTCAATTTGAACGACTATCAAAAATTCTATTTTTGACAGTTATGAGTGTAACTTGCTGTGACAGCAAGTTAGTCTCAGGAGTCAGGACTGTCAAATTTTTTGACAGTCCTATCAATTGTAAGGACTGTCAAAAAAAATTTGTATTCCTAATAACATATGTCACGCCCCGCTCCCGTAGGAGCGATCGTCCTCGCTAAGGCGTGATGCCGCACGAGCCTAGATTGCGCTCGTGCAAGGCAATTTCATAACGGCCGATTACATCGGCGGCGACGGGGTCGTCGCACAGAAGTCCCAAGCAGAACATTGAATACATTGCAGCGGAATTTAAAGAAGAACACATGAACACAAGTCATTCAAAAGAATCTCTTTATTGATATTGAATACAAGATTATATTTGTGGGCGCAAGGCCAAATTACAATGCCTCTCGTGCTCGTTTTTCTCTCATTTACAAGTCACTCTGCTCTCTCTTATCTCTCGATACAATACTTGAATCCAGCGGAAGCTTCGGAAGGCGATGTCCATACATTATGTCCTGTATAAGTCTCCAATCCACGCGGCCGCACGCTTCGAATCGCCAAGGAACTCCGTGCCTCGACGCATCCAAGCGAGCTCCGCGCCACGAGCTTCTACCTGTGCCTGCACATGAAACACTGTGTGGGTGTCAGTACCACTGTACTGGTGGAGTGAGCTCCTCGCCCACCCATATAAAACCTACACGTTTCATTTACTTTGTGCAACATAAACCCTTTTTCGATTGTCTTTCTATTCTTGCCTTAGGATCAGTTTTAGGACCGGCGCCTTAGCGCAACTTGTGTATCGGAACCATCACGTTCTTGGAATGTCAACGTTAACTCATACTTTGTATCTAGGCCACTCCTCGTGCCAATAACGTTAACCTATCAAGTCGTGTTTGCCTTACGGCCATAATCAGAGACGCAACTACACGAAGGACTCTATTTCTTTGCCTCTAGACCTTTCTCGTGCTTGCATTGTCGACGCACCGACTTATACTTATCTTTCGTGCCAAACTCTAGGACGTAACGACTCGGTCGTGCCATACTCGATTCGTGCTTCAATATCTCTGAGGCAGCGCCTCCTCGCCTAGTCTCGCCTACACTTGTGTTGTGACAACGCGGCCGTGCCTCATATTTCGAGGCCGTGCCCAACAACTTAACACTCGACACCACATCTCATGCCGAAGCACGTCGCCTTCGCTGTAGCCAAATCTTAGGCTCAGATATTGTGTCTTTTTAACTCATACATATTCAACTCAATCCAAAGGCACCCACGCGGATTGCCGCCCGTGCCGACACATCTATATGAAAGGTCACTGGCCTAACCAGCCATTTTGGACGTAGCCTGGCAAGCGGGACCCTTGCACCGCCGGTTGCGATCCTCGATGCAAGTCCCCGTACTACCAATTGCCTATTACCCAGCTCGGCTACAACCAGTTTCTTCCTAGGCCGAGTCGGTCCCGTGGCCCCGGGTTGCCGCTCGAAGAAACCTTTCCCCTTGTCGACAAGTCGTCCATGACTTCGCGCCTACGCTAACTTCTAGACTTAACGTAATGCAAGGTCTTATCATCATCATTTTACTTCTTTTGCTTTACTCTTTCCACTTTTCATACTTCATTCGCAGAGCCCAAACCAGGGTTACCTCGGCGACTGAACTACAGTCCCGACATACTTCCTCTCGGCGACTAACCATCGCTTAGACTTAACATTCTTTGAACTCAGGAAACGGCTACTATATAGCCTTCCAACTTAACTTGAACATACGTGTTTCCTTAAGTATCGACCGACCGTGGCTAACTTTCCACTGAACCAACCGTGGCTCGTGCCTCTAAACCGACTCGTGTTCTACGCAACGATATCGTCCAAGTCATACTTCATATGATGGGCCTTGGGGTCGTGGGACTATTTATCTTGACAACCGCAGAATGAGCGGGACAGCACGTAGAATAACTTAGGTCGACCGGCATAACTTTGCCTAACTCACTCTAGCCTACAACATAACCCAAGGGACGAGCAAAGGCTATACCAAGCCTTACGGGACAGGACCGTGCATGCTTGAGCAAGCATTTGTGCGGGTGACGCCTATGACTTAGGCTAACTCTCAGCTTTTGCACCGAAGACCAACTTTCCTTCTCCCAAGCCACGGGACGAAGGACCGAGTGTCATTTTCAAAGCACGCCGTGCACCAACTCTAAGCCGACCGTGGGACGTTTTTCCATGTTCTAACTCGATTCAAATCGTCGGGATTATTCCCTTAGCTATGTGGATGCGTAGCTTTTATTTATCAAGCCTAACTTGTGCAAGTTGAAAACACGATTTATTATGTGAAGGCAAAGATGAGGAGAGTTCACCGAAACTATCCCACCTGAGCGATGTCTCCGAGCAAGCCGTCGCAAGGCTAAGGCCGAACGCCGTCGGCGTTTCGATTCCTCCGATTTACTTTGCAGGACGGGGCACTACAACATAAAGGATTGTAAAAATTTTCTACCGTCCGAGTCTTCCTAGCCACCACTGTGTCGAAATTACTTACTTCGAAATTCGTAGAAACTTCTAAATTCGTCCAAAACTTCCAAATTTATCTCAACCCATTTTTCCAAACCTCATTCCAATCATGTTCATGACATCAAAATTTTGGCAACGACCATTTTGATTTTTGCTTTTTGTTTATTTTTATTTTTTTGTGTCAGTGCTAAGAAATGATATATGTAAGTTTCGGCAACAGGTTAAGCTCGTCGGTAGCGGAAGAAGGATGAGGAGGAGGAAAATAAGTTTAGGTTTTAGAGGGCTTGAAGAGAAGGGTATTGGTGAAGATGGAGGTGGTGGAGAAAATTGAGTTTATGTTTGAGATGGTTTGTGAAGAAAGAGTGAAAATTAGAAATGAATAAGTTTGAGAGTATTTTTTCCTGAGTAAAAATTACTCTAAACTGGACTAACTCTAATCTTGGACTAGCCCCGAGTAAAGAATAAAGTGCCCTTATAATTTACGTATAATTATTGTTTGTAAGTTATCAATAAGTTTGGTATACATCTCTAATAGAAAAGTTAAATATAAGAATGGTACATAGTCCACAGCTTGTAGCTCGTGCGCAGTTAAAAACTAATTCCCAAAAAAAAAAAAATTTGAAAACCAACAATAATAATATAAAGTATATTTTTAGACATACAATTCAAGATCAGGACAACCGAGAATAAATAAGCTATTCTAAATAGATAGTTCCCTAAGAAATATGATTTTGCTAAAAATATTATATTTTATAATGATGATTAGAGAGCAAAACTATCTGATTATCTCTACTCTTTATAAGAAGGTTTAAAATTGGCTATTCGTTTAAGTCGTATGTATATACTCACGTAACTATCTAATTATTTAACTATTTAATATTATCTAATTATAGTCAAATATTTCTAACTCATGTGGTTAGGATGTGTTTCGTTTGCGGAAGTGGAGAGAAGTTGAAAATTTGGAAGTAAAGAAGAACTGAAATTGGTTGTCTATATCTAGACAATGCACTTCACAATGACTTTATGTCCACATCATCAATTATGAATAAAAATATATATAAAAAAAGAAAAAGTGAAAAAGTTGTGGAAGTTGAAAAAAAGAAGTAATTTTATTGTCTTTTCAAACTTTTGCATTGGAGAACACATTTTTATCTCATTGTCTTGTGTGAATGTCATCTTGCCACATAGGAAAGATATTGTCTTGTGTCTCATGCCACATAGGATTCACAACACAAAATAAGACAATAGGGTTGGAGATGCTCCCCTATTGTCTTGTTTTGTGTTGTGAATCCTATGTGGCATGAAACATAAGACAATGTCTTTCCTATGTGGCAAGATGACATTCACACAAGACAATGAGATAAAAATATATTCTCCAATGCAAAAGTTTGAGAAGACAATAAAATTATTATTTTTCAACTTCCAAGACAACTTTTTCATTTCTTCTTTTTTTTATATATATTTTTATTCATAATTGATGATGTGGACATAAAGTCATTGTGAAGTGCATTGTCTAGATCTAGACAGCCAACTTCACATTCTCCTTGCCATGTCATTGTCATGTCAACTTCACAATTTATTTCACATTTACATTGGAGAAGTACTTTTGAAAAAAATGCTTGTCATTCCTATGTGGCAACCATTTTTTTCAAACTCACAATAGGGTTGGAGATGCTCTAAGACTCACATTGTCTTGTGTCTCATGCCACCTAAGACTCACAACACTTAACAAGACAATAGGATTGGAGATGCTCTGAAATCCATTATCTAGATCTTAGAGCATCTCCAACCCTATTGTGAGTTTGAAAAAAATGGTTGCCACATAGGAATGACAACCATTTTTTTCAAAAGTACTTCTCCAATGCAAATGTGAAATAAAGTGTGGAGTTGACATGGCAATGACATGGCAAAGACAATGTGAAGTTGGTTGTCTAGATCTAGACAATGCACTTCACAATGTCTTTATGTCCACATCATCATTTGTGAATAAAAATATTTATAAAAAAGAAGTAGAAGAGTAAAAGTTGTCTTGGAAGTTGTAAAAAAATATTTGTGTTGTCTTCTCAATACTTTTGCATTGGAGATGACTTTTTAAACCCATTGTCATTTGTGAATATAACATTGCCACCTATACAAGACATTGTCTTGTGCCTCATGCCACCTAGGATTCACAACACAAAACAAGACAATAGGGTTGGAGATGCTCTTAACAACCAACTTCACATTGTCTTTGACATGTCATTGCCATGTCAACTTCACAATTTATTTCACATTTGCATTGGAGAAAGAATTTTGAAATAAGAAGGGATGATTCCTATGTGGCAACCATTTTTTTCAAACTCACAATGGAGTTGGAGATGCTCTAAGACCTCGTTTGGTTCGCGGAATCTCCGGATTGGAAAAGGAAAGTGATTACTTTCCTATGAATGGATGCCAAAAGAACTGATGAGAAAAGAAAAATGATTTCCAATGGAAGAAAAATTAGGAGAGAAAATGATTCCATTCATCCAGGTAAGAAATCACTTTCATTGAGGTAATCAATTTTCTTTCTAAATTCTTTAGCATTTTTAAATATCGAAACGGAAAATCAATGAAAAATAAATTTTCAAAAAAAAAAGCCAAAAAATTGATTCCTATTTTCTTTCATTCTGCGAACCAAACGAGGCTTAAGAGACGAAGAAGGAGAATAGGAGGACAATATCTATCGAAATGCATGTAAAATCCAGTTGTTTACTATCACGTGTGTATGAATACATTCATGTATAGCTAGGCGCACGCATGATTATCATTGTTAATTAGCTGTCTTGGGTATTGTGGTACTTTGTCATGCATGCTCGAGAAATTTTTGTACAGAACATAAAAATTATACAAAATTATAAAAAAATATAAAGTTTTTTAAAATTTTAAAAATTGTACAAGAACTTTGTTCCAAAGGACGTTATGTAATTAAATTTAAAAAGATTCAAAAAAAGTTATGTAAATAAAATTTTAAAAAATTCAAAAAGGTGGTTTCTTTTATTTTAAAAAAAGTAGTCAATAAATGTAAAAAGCATAAGAAAAAAAACTAAAACGTCCTTAGGATGGACGTGCTCCCTTCTAAATCTGTTTTTATTTTATGCATAAAAGTCCTCAGTTTTTGGCACTTTAAGAATTTTTTTGGTTAGTTTTTTCATATATGTCCCTCTAAATTTTGATTTATTACATAATTGTTATAAATAAGATAATTGGATATAATTGATAGAGAACGTTTTGCATGTATGTCCCTCCACGTCAGCACTGGAGTTCCAAAGGGCATTTCTATTTTTTTCCTTCAGAAAACTCTCTTTAACTTTTTTTTTATTAAGGAAAAATGCAAAAGACGTTTTGAAATTTATTTTACAGAACATCCTTCCAAAGGACTTTGTTGTGTTGTTTTAGAAAATTTGTTAAACTTTGTGCTTTCGTTACAATTTCGTGCAACTTTTATACTTTGTACGAAAATTTTCGAAAAATAATTTCGTTAACATATGTACAAACTAGACATGTGCTTCGTATTGTGGGACGGAAAAAAAAATCTTGTACAAAGCATAAAAGTTGCACGAAATTGAAACAAAAGTCCAAAGTTTAACAATTTTTTCAAAACCATCTTTTCACATTTTCGTTTTTCCCTTAATAAAAAAAAGTTAACAAGTTTCTGGAAAAATAAAATAAAAACGCCCTTTGGAAAGACGGTTTTTCAGTGCTGACGTGGAGGGACCTACATGCAAAACGTCCCTTACCAATTATATCCAGTTATTTTATTTTTAACAATAATGTAATAAATCAAACTTTAGGGGGACTTATATGAAAAAAACTAACTAAAATTTTAAAGTGCCAACAAAAAATTAACATTCAGAGGGACATATATGCATAAAATATAAAAAAATCAAGGGAACACGCTAATCTAAGGACGTTTTGTTTTAATTTATTTTATTTTATTTACATAACGTACTTAGGAATGGCATTTTTGTGTTGTTTTTGAAAATTTAAGAAACTTCATGCTTTTTTTGCAATAGTGCTACAGTTACAACCAAATGCTTACAACCCACTTACAACCTTCACCCATTGCTGACATGTGGGCCATGACCCACATGTCAGCAAATGGGTGAGTGGTTGTAAGTGGGTTGTAAGTATTTGGTAATAGACTTAGCATTATTCAATTTCGTACAACTTTTATGCTCTCTACAAAAATTTCCTGCCTGCAAGAGTGTCATGTCGGACTTGATATGAGACCTGTGATGCGATTGTCTCAGCCAAAATTTTTAGATGATATCAACTTTTTTTAACACTATTTAATGTATATAGGCTTAACTTTGAACAATGATCCAGCAGCTTCATTCTAATCATTTTAGTTCGAATTTTTTTATTATAGGATATCTATACGCCATATACTATAGAATAGTAAGTTAGCAAAACTAAGCAAAATTTGGTGCATCAAAATTTTCTTCCCTAAGTCTGATGCTGTCAATCTCCTCTACCATTTCGTCTTCCGTTGTTGTCAATCTCTGTCTTTCTTTATTTTTTTTGGAGGTAATTGAACAACATAACAACTTGTAATTTTATTCTTTTTTTTTTAGAAGAGTTGCGATTTTATTAATGTCAAATAAGAGCGCCTGAAACTTCAGTACTACATTCTTCCTCTAGGAGAGGGGAGATACACTCCGGAGGGGAGGAAAAGAAACCACTTATATCATTGTGGATAGCAAAGGAAGCTAAGTTATGTACCACCCTATTTCCTTCTCTTCTCACAAAAGTGAAGGCTATGTGTATTTTTGTAGAGGTCATTTCTTCCTGGATAGTGGGGAGGAGGTCCTGCAATCACCATGGAAGAATATCCCTTTCTCCATTCATGATCCTGTGGGCTAGTAGTGAGTCCCCCTCGATTATGATATTTTCTGCATCGATCTGTCTCGCTAGAAGAACACCTTGCAGGACGGCCTGTAGCTCCGCCCAGAGACTTCGACCCGTTCCGCAAAAATGAGGCATGACCCAGGACTTTGCTGCAATAAACCGACCATGATGGTTCCTGGCCACCTCTACCATAGCTATATTATCAGACGAGGTTGCTCCATCCACGCTGATTTTTGTACTTCCCGTCGTAGGGGGTCCCCATGTAGATTGTGAGCCTGCTTCCAATCTTGCCGATTGAATCTTCTCTAGTAGATCCAAATTGGTCTTGAGATATGCCTCAGAGATGTCTTGTGCTCGCCTGATAATGTGAGCGATATTAGGCGGTTCATTTTGAAACACGCAAGAACATCTTGCCATCCATATGGACCATATAAGACAAGCTCCTAGTTGTATGGCGTTGTGAGCATCGTCATCCTTCAGCCATTCGACGAAGAGTTTCGTAATCTGCATATTGCTTTCCACCTGTAGTGCAATTATGCTAGCAAACCACACATTCTTCGCCACATAACAATGTAGGAAGAGATTATCTTCATCCTCCTCATAGAGTTGGCAGAACGGACAAAGAGCATTGATGTTGTGGAACCCTGTACTTGATGGCCGTGAGTAGAGGGAGGGCGTTATTCAGCAGTCGCCATATTAGGTATTATGGTCTTGGGGGGATATTCTTTATACTCTATAGTTTTTTCCACGTAGTAGCATCATGAGTGGTGTGGGAGCTACTCGGAGCTTGACGTCGAATCAATTCATATAACGATTTGGAAGTGAAGATGTCGTTCTTGGATCCCGTCCATACCGGATTGTCGATGCCGTCTTCTCCATGGAGATTAATGCCTGAGATGGCTGTGGCTTCCAGCGGGGTGAAGATGGACTGAATGAGATCAAACTTCCAAGTTCGAGTGACCGGATTCATCAGGCCGCGGACCAGTTTTACGTCTGCGGGGAGCGTCTCGACGTGCTTGATTCAGTGACCTGGCAAGTTAGGCACCCATGGATCTTCGAGTATATCAATCCATCCTCCTCTGATTTTCCAGGAAAAGTTTGGAGCCATGATCTTCCTCATGTTCAGCATGCTCGACCATGTAGGCGAGTCTCGTCTAGAGTGCTTTGCTGTCCATACTGATTTATTTTGATGATATATGCCTCTGAACATACGCGCCCATAGCTGATGGGGATTTTCCAAGAGTCGCCAAAGTATAGAAAATAATAATGCCTCCTTCTCATTGCTATGGTTTGTTACAATATATATAGTGTCTATATTTGGGCTTATGGGCCATATTTACATTACAAATATAATCTAACACCCCCCTCAAGTTGGAGCATACAAGTCACAAATGCCCAACTTGGGAAGAAAAGAATCAAACACTTGCTTTCCAAGGGGCTTAGTGAAGATATCAGCCAGTTGAGTAGAAGTAGGAACATGCGAGGCTATTACGGTGCCATCTCTAATAGCATCGCGAACAAAATGCAAATCCACCTCAATATGCTTACTGCGCTCATGAAACACCGGGTTCTGAGCCAGGTGCAGGGCTGACTGACTGTCACAATACACCGACATAGCAGACTTCTGGCGAACGCCCAAACACACCAATAACTACTTCAACCATTTCAACTCACAACAAGCGCAGCGAGAGATCGGTATTCAGCTTCAGCGGAAGATCGGGAAACAGTTGGTTGCTTCTTGGTCTTCCAAGAAATAGAAGACCCCCCCAGAAACACCAACCAGCCTGTAACAGAGTGGCGAGTCAAGGGACAGCTGGTCCAGTCGGAATCACACCAACCAGAAAGACGGAGATCACAATCAGCTTTCAAAAGAATACCCTGTCCCGGTGCATGTTTGAGATATCTTACAACTCTCAAAGCAGCATGCCAATGATCTTGTCGAGGCTCCTGTAAGAATTGAGATAAGATATGCACAGCATAGACTAAGTCAGGGCGAGTAAATGATAGATAAATCAACCTTCCAACCATCCGCCATCTTTGGACTAGTCGATTCTGCCAGCTTGTGATTGGGCTCCATGGGAAAGCCAGCAGGTCGAGACCCCATCAAGCCGCATTCTGAAATGATGTCCAAAGCATACTTTCTTTGACACAAGAAAATGCCTTCTGCACTCCGAGCCACCTCTATGCCAAAAAAGTACTTCAACACACCAAGGTCCTTCATGTGAAAGCAAGAACTAAGGTACTTTTTGAAAGCATCTAAAGCACCTGAGTCATTACCAGACACAATCATATCATCCACGTAGATCAAAACATGCAACTCTACCTTTCCTTTAAAAAGAGAGAAAAGAGAATAATCGGAATGAGATTGAATAAATCCATAGGATATCAGGGAAGCAGTAAGCTTAGCAAACCAACAACGTGGTGCCTGTTTCAATCCATATAGAGACTTACGCAGGCGACACACTTTTTTAGGTTCACTATGCGAAAAACCTGGCGGCAACTTTATATACACTTCTTCTGTCAGATCGCCATGAAGAAAAGCATTGTGCACATCCATCTGGTGTAAAGTCCAGCCTCTCACAGCTGCAACAGCCAAAAATGCCCGAACTGTAGGCATCTTAGCTACCGGGGCAAATGTCTCTGAATAGTCGATCCCCTCGACCTGATGATTACCGAACACAACCAGCCGTGCCTTTAAGCGCTCAACACTGCCGTCGAATTTGTACTTTATTTTGTACACCCATCTACTTCCTAATGTTTTCTTCCCAGGAGGCAAATCGATAAGACTCCATGTTCCATTATCTTCCAGAGCCTGTATTTCAGTTTGCATAGCCGTGCGCCAGCCCGAATCTCGCGAGGCCTGGCGATATGAAGTAGGCTCAACACCTACAGTGATAGCTGCAAGAAAATTTCTGTGTCCAACAGTAAATATGTCATAACTTAAAAATTGTGTTAGAGGATACAAAGTACCTGAGGAAGTGACGGGAACAGATGAACTGTGGTGAAGGGGGGACTTTTACTTCGAATAGCATTCGTCATAAAATCCTGTAATCGTACTGGCTGTGATTTCTTTCTCATTCCTCTTCCCAATACTACCTCGTCGGGCACCTCTGGCAACACTGTATCCCCTGTATCTTCAGTAGTATCCGCATCACCCCCAGTGGACTCTCCTGTCAATACTTCTGCATCTACCTGTGCATCCTCGCCGCTCGGTGCCGAGCCACCATCAACCCCTCCGGCCTCAGCAACCGTAGCCGACACCATCCCAAAAACCTCTATATCGTCTCTCGGCACCTCAACAGATGTATGGCGTGTCGCAGAAGACATCTCACTAGCAGAGCCACACCCAGAAAATTCTTTTTCATAAAAAGTAACATCACGGGACACAAAAAATTCACCAGTCTCCAAATCATACAGTTTCTATCCCTTTTTATCAAGTGGATACCCAACAAAGATATATTTTTTGCTCCTGCTAGCAAATTTATCATGTCTGGATTTCAAATCATACGCATAGCACAGACAACCAAAAATACGTAGATGATCATACGAATGAGCCGAACCATATAAAACTTTATAAGGAGACTTAAAATGTAAGATACTAGAAGGGGTTCTATTTATCAAATAACATGCAGGCAGAACACATTCCTTCCAAAAATTTACGGAAAGAGAACCCTGAAATCTCAATGCCCTGGCTACATTTAAAATATGTCGATATTTTCTTTCCACCCTTCCATTCTGCTGAGGTGTCCCAACACAGGATGTTTGGAACAATATACCTTGAGATGAAAAATAATCTCGTAAACAATTAAATTCAGTGCCATTGTCACTCCGCACACGACGTATATCAGCCCCAAACTGACGCTTCACCATAGCAATGAATTTAAGAAACATAGAATAAACAGCACACTTATCCGTCAATAAAATAACCCAAACAGCTCTAGAAAAATTATCCACCAAAGTCAAAAAATATCGTGCCCCATTAGATGACGAAACACGATATGGTCCCCACAGATCACAGTGTATAAGTTCAAAGCATTTTAAAGCACGACTACTACTATCAGGAAAGGCATCACGAGTCTGTTTAGCTTGATGACAAATATCACAAGCCTTATGAGAAAATACACTACTACCAGAGAGAAAAGGTAAAGTCTGCATTACTTTATCTGAAGGATGCCCTAGTCTACTATGCCACACCTCAGAATCACTCTCTTTGCATGCCAGGATCACAGAAGCCAAAGAAGCTGGAACCTCCCCCAAGAAGTAAAATCCACCCCTTTGTTCACCTGCTCCAATCACCATCCTCGTACTTTGGTCCTGAACAAAACACAAATCAGGAGTAAATAACATATCAAAATTTCTGGCACCAATCAATTGGGAGACATAGATCAAATTGCAAGTCAATGTCGGAACATAAAGAACATCCATCAACACCAAAGAAGCAGTCAAAAATACTTTGCCTCTCAGAACAGCCTCAATAGTGCTTCCATCAAACAAAATCACATGACAGACAGGGCCCTCAAAGCAATCAACTAAACAGTCACGAGAGCTTGTTGCATGAAGAGTCGCCCCAGTATCGAATATCTAAGGGACAGAAGAATTCTTACCCATCAGATGATCAGAGTTTGAAGAACCAGGATTTGAAGAATTATCGTTACCCAGCAAGCTCATCAGTTTCTGCCATTGTTCACCTGAGAGTGGTGAAGGATACCCTCCATGCATCATATCCGCCAAACTCCCAGCAAGACCAGCAGGGACACCATGACCAGCAGCGGCGACATAATGAACAACCCCTGCGCCACCAGCACTACGACCCCCATCACGTCTCTGCGATGGTGCCGGGCCTCTGCCACCACCAGCACCACGTCCGCCCTCACGCCGAGGACGATTCTTCCACCACTATGGATAGCCAATCTTGGCAAAGTAAGTTGCAACATCATGACCTGTTTTCTTGCAATGAGTACAGATCATACCTGATTTGTCCCTGGAATCTGAGGTCCTACTATTAGAAGTAGAAGACGGACGAGGTGAAGTCTTGATAGCCAGCGTCAACCTCCTCAGCAGCGGATTGGACCTGAGTTTTTTATATATCCTCTACCTCACGGACTGCCTGGTATACCCGATCTAAACTTGGCTGAGGATCATGAGCCAGAAGATTAGATCGGGTATGACCATACAACTCAACATTCAACCCATACATAAAGTCCTGAAAGTGGTCTTCATCCCTCATAGCCTGTAGCTTTGCAGCAAGTTCACCACAGGTACAAGAAGGCAATGGGAAATAAGCAGCTTGTTCATCCCACGAAGACTGCAAATTTCCAAAGTAGGTTTCCACAGACATCAAAGCCGTTTGTTTACACTCAGCCAAAGCCACCTTAATTTGTTGCTTCCGAGTGCCATTGCTAACAACAAATCTTTTCTCCAACAAGTTCCACAATGGATAAACCTTCTCAAAGTACGGCAAAGATTTTTTCAGAGACGGATCAATGGTATTAAGAACCCATTGAACCAATAGTGCTTGTACGTATCTCCAATCAAGCAATTTGCTAGCATCATTAACAGGTTTGACTTCAGTACCCTCCAGAAAAGTGATCTTTCGCCTAGAGATCAGGGAGAGACGTATCGACCGAGACCACTCAGCATAGTTCGATCTACGAAAAACAATAGGAGTAATGATATTTCCTGGTTGATCAGCAGAACTCAAAAAATATGGATCCTTCGGATTAGGATAATTTGGGTTGTGTGCACCGCCACCGCCAGTTGCGATGGAGTAGCTGGACGCAGCATCATCTGCCATCGCGGATATCGGGTGTACAAAATTTTTGTACAACTCCGACGAATCGGCCGCTGAAGGACGGGGTCGACGGCGAATCGGCCGCGATCAGGGGCGCCGTATCTAGCACGAAGGGGCAAGCATATGTCGGGTGTACAAAAATTTGTACAATGCCGATGAATCTGTCGCTGATGAACGGGGTCAGGCGCGCGAATCGGCCCGGTCGGGCGTGGATCGGTGCTGTCAGGATCGGTGCGGATCGACGCTGTCAGGTCGGGCGCGGATCAGCGCGTATGGCGGCGGGTCAGCGCGTATGACGGCGGGCGCGTACGGTCGGGCACGTATGACGGTCGGGCGCCGGCTTGTTCAGTCGGGAGGAGGGGCGCCGGGTCAGACGCCGCACGGAATCGGGGACGGGTGGAGGAGAAGGAAGATAGGTTTTGGCGGCTAAGGTTTTTCAGAACCTTGTTCTGATACCATGTAGGAAATAATAATGCCTCCTTCTCATTGCTAGAGTTTGCTACAATATATATAGTGTCTACATTTGGGCTTATGGGCCATATTTATATTACAAATATAATCTAACAATCTAACAGTAGTTTCCCTATCAAAGCATCATTGACCCATTCCATTCTCTTGAATCTAAGTCCACCAACATTTTTCGGCTGGGAAATTCTCTCCCATGCCAAGAAGTGAAGTTTCCTCTCTGACTTGTCGTGTCCCCACCAAAACGAGTTCTGCTGCTTCGTTAATGAATTTGTAACACTCTTCGGGAGCTTGTACGCCGACATGTAATACACTAGAATGGATGCGAGCATAGATTTAATAAGAACTAATCGCCCTGCTTGGGATAGTAATTTTGTCTTCCATCCCTGCAAACGAGCGCCGCATTTGTCGATGATGGACTCATAAGAGGAACATGCTCCTTTCAGCTGCAAGAGTTCATGACCAAGATACTTGTCTTTATCTCTCATGATAGATAGCTGGAGCAAGTTTGCCATAGCATGACATTCATTTGTTGTTACCATCTTGCTAAAGTGAATACTGGACTTGTGATAATTAATTTGTTGGCCCGACCATGAAGAAAACTTTTGTAATATATTACTAGCTGATGTTAGAGCAGTAATATTGGCCTGTCCGAATATAAAGATGTCGTCAACGAAAAGGAGATGAGAAATAGAAGGGGAATACCGGTTTATACGTATGCCATTGAAGAGATCCTCCTGTTCTGCTTGCTGAAATAGATTTGATAGCACATCTGCGCATATATGATGATAAAGGATGAAAGAGGGCACCCTTGTCTGATTCCTCGAACCGGTCGGAAGTGGCCCTGTGGGACTCTATTTATTATAATGGAGAAGGAGGATGATGTCAGGCACGTCATGATCAGATCATTTGCTCTTCCTTGGATACCATTGCTATGTAATACACTCTTGATGAACGGCCTGGACAAACGGTTGTACGCCTTGGACATGTCAACCTTCAATACAAAGGAGTTTTTGTTTTTGGCAAATCTCTTCATGGCATGGATAATCTCTTGCGCAATGATGATATTATCTGTTATTTGTCTGCCTGGAATGAACGCATTCTGATACGGGGAGATCACCTTGTCGATGAGGGGTCGGAGGCGGTTTGTGATGATTTTGGATATGACTTTATATGCAACATTACACAGGGATATTGGGCAAAAATCACTTCGGCTAGTAGGGGTAGTACTCTTTGGAATAAGAACAATGTGAGTGTGGTTAAGTTCCGGCGGTAGCACCATTTCATTAAAGAAGCGTTGTACTGTGGATGATAGATCCCTTCCAACGATATTCCAGTTTTTCTGGAAGAAGATTGTCGAAAATCCAAAGGGACCCGGTGCCTTCAATGCGCCAATACTCATTACAGTATTTTGGATCTCCTCAGAGTTGGGTATCTTTCCAAGATTAGTATTTTCTTCTTCTGAGATTGAATCAGTAGTTGTAAGGAGACTCTGATCCACAGGGATCGCCTCATCAACGCAAAATATGGATTTAAAGTGGATCAACATGGCCTCAGCAATTTTCTCTTGATTGGACGTCCAGTTACCGTCCGATAGTTGAATCCCTCGGATCTCATTAATCCGCTTTCTGGTCGTCGTTTTGATGTGAAAATATTTGGTATTTCGTTCACCTTCTTTAATCCATTGACAACGCAAACGTTGTTTCCAATATGATTCTTCTAAAGATAGTAGGTCATTGATCTCCTTTTCAATATCTTTTTCTTCCACCAGTAAAGTTTTAGAGATAGTCCCTGCTTGGATGGCTAATAGATCCTTTTGAAGCTTGGCTAGGCGCTCACGAATATTCCCGAAAGTGATGTGTCCCCATTTGTGTAGTTTCTGAAGTAAAAATTTGAGCTTTTGAGAGATAGAAGAATTTGCCATCCCCTCTGCCTCTTTCCAGATGGTGTCCAAGGTTCTCTCAAAGGAACTATTATAAAGCCATAAGGATTCAAATCTCCTGGGTCTCCTTTTATTCTTTAGGAGATTATTCGTATTCAACAAAATAGGCGAGTGGTCGCTATTTATGCACAGTAGGGTGGATACAGTCGCATAGGGGTGGAGCCTGCACCACTCCGTATCTGTCATAGCCCTGTCGAGACGTTCCCTGATGTGTTGATTCGGCCGTCTACTATTTGACCATGTGAACGCTGGGCCAATGCACCCCAGATCAATGAGACCACACTGGTTAACCATTTGTTGAAAAGGATGAACTAACCGGGGCTCAAAACCCCTATCGCTTGATTTTTTTCCTGGCGAGAGGATTTCGTTGAAATCCCCTATGCAACACCAGGGGGCATTAAAGTTTGCGAAGAGCGTTTTGATGAACTCCCACAGTTTAGTTCTGTCACCTCGTTTAGGACATCCGTATACACAAACTAGAATCCATGCGGGGTCATTGGAGGAGGTATTTATTGAAAGAATGATGAGATTCTTGGAGGAGTACGAAACAGTCGCCTAGATGGAGTTATTCCAGGCCACCCAGAGTCCTCCAGAGTGGCCGCAAGGAGGAACATAGAAGGAATTTTGGAAACCCAGAGATGGGAGGGTTCGAGAGGTGTGGAGGGGAGAAGATATGGTTTCGGAGAAGAAAGCGATGGTGGTTCGTGTGGCGGAGAGAAATGATCATATAGTTGAAATTGTCGAGACATTTCCCGCACCTCGACAGTTCCAAGCTAGGATCAATATTGATCTTGCGGCTGATCCCGATCAGCCGCATTGCATATATTTGTGGGGTTGACGTAGCTAGGGTTTGTTGTTGCTCACTTTGTTGCTCTGATGTGTGTAAGAGGTGAACTCGGCCTTTTCAAGCTGGCGTGGATAGGATTTGACTTTGGAGACTGAAATTGAAATGTACGGGCCAATCGCTTCCAGGAATGCTTTAGACTGTTTGCGGTTCGAGTAATGGATCCCGAGTATTGTAGAGGGGCAGGCGAGGATATAACTTCTTCACTATTATTGTTTCCTGTCTGTTGATTAGTATCAGAAGTGGGGCTTTCATCAGGGAATTCTATAATAGGAGAAGAGGAGGAACGAGCCGAGCTATCATGGAAGTTTTTGCTATGAAATCTTGTATTAATGTCCCACATCTGAATAGGATTTCCACCACCAATGATTGTGGAATCATATCAGTCTCCATCATATCCTGATCATTATGATGCTACCAATCCCGATGCGAATCATATCTATCCCTCGCAGAGGTAGCATTACTTGGGGTGTGGGGCTCGGGTATCGAACTTCTTTGATGTTCCATAGAAGACAGCCTTATCTCTTTCTCCCTATAGTTTAACCCAACAGAATTGATGTGGACCCCCCTTCTATGAGGTGGCAGGTAGACTCCCAACTGATCTTCTTCTTCACCGGTATGAGAGAGATTTATTTGGTTGCCTTCCTGTGGTTCTCTTCTGACTTCTTTCGTAGACTGAGAAAATGACGTTCTCTGTTGTTGATTTGGAACCGATTTAATGTGACCGGTAATTGACTTTGAGGTAGGAGTCGTTGGGTGTCAGCTATGTAGTCTTCCTCTTTGATTCTAGATTTGAGTAGCTCCTCAATTCGGGTCCTCTCTTCGATCGTCCAATCTTCTCCAATCAGCGAGGTGAAAGATGCGCGCTCATTGCAGTTTGAGAAGATGTGTCCACCTTGCATAGAAAAGGCACATCCTTGGCAGCCTCTCATATTTTACACGAACTTGGCCAATCGCTACCCTCATCGATGGATGTAGATATGCTTTTCTTTAGTGGCTTTGAGATATCGATTAAAACTTTTATTCGAGCAAATGTTTTCTACTGCATCTCATCCTCCTCTGAGCATTTCTGTGGAGTTCCCAGCGCCTCCGCTATTCTGGTAATTGCTTTGCGGTTCAAGAATTTAGGAGGTATCTTGTGTAATTGCACCCAGAAGTCGGCCTGACGGAATTGGTATTCTTCTGGTAATTTCTCCGGATCACACTGCTCAATGGCCAGTAGGTCATCGTTAATACTCCACGACGCGTCTAATAGAACGCGATTAACCTCTTCAAGGGACTCCATTCTGGCCAGGAATGTCCCCTCTTCGATATCTAGATCCGATGTATAAACCGACGACATTGTCTTCCAAAGCTTTGATAGGATCATTGCAAGAGTTGGCTTCGTAAATCTTCGGGAGGAGAAGGGTTAACAGCTAGAGTGCTCGCCTAATGTTGTGGTACTGCTCTGTCCCTTGCCGACAACGAGACAGTCTCGGCCGGACCTTGGAGCGAGAAAAAAGAAGCCATTTTCTCCACCACTTCTTTGTAAGTTTCCATGGACGCCCTCACACGCGCACCTGAGTTGAGGTAGTGCGATGTGTCGATATATGGATAATTATGGATGGCGGGGGAAGATGAAAGAGGAAGGCGGTAGGGGAGGTGTAGAGAGGGAAAAGGTTCTAGCCATGGATGAAGAAGAAGGGGAGTGGGCGGGGAAGAGGTTTAGGAGGGGACTGGATGGCAGCCATGAGTAGGGGAAGAAAGAAAATACAAGCGGCGCAAACCCTAGGGTTTGGGGAGAGACGGTCAGCGAATATTTTTTGATGCATTACTTGTAATTTTATTCTTGAATCTAGATATATACACCGATTACCATATTTGCATATGTAATCCATATATATATATATATATATATATATATATATATATATATATATATATATATATATATATATATATATATATGCTAATGACCTCTAGCTCAAGTGGTTAAAGTGAGGCACATCCTCCCAAGAGGTTGCAGGTTCGAACAACGGGAGAAGCACATTTAATTCCATATAGAGAAATAAATGTGAGTGCGGGCCGGATGTGGTGTAATACAAGTGTTGGTATGGACCTTCGGGTCGAGCCTGATGCGGTGATATACAAGTATGGGTACGGGCCTTCGGAGCAGGAGTCTGTAACATAATTACCTATTCCAATATATATATATATATATATATATATATATATATATATATATGTATATATATATATATATATATATATATGTATATATATATATATATATATATATATATATATATATATTCACGCGGTCCGCTCGATCCAATGGTGCACGAAGAAATAATTCCAATATTGAATATCAATATTGATCAAGAAAATTAGTAAGGGCAAAAGTTTGAACAAGTTTTCGAGTATCAAGAATGGACGTAATGATTCTAAGGAAATAATTCCAAAGCACTTCTGAATGTTGATTTAACACCCAAATACGTCTAAAAGCGAGACATGTATAGGCCATCACTAAAATTATGTCACGGCTCGCTCTCAAAATACATGATTTCAAATATATGACATTGGTCATTGGTCAGCTACACACTATGTGGACACTACCCCAATATGATACATATGCTACTATATAATGCGGCTTAGAAACGGCTCAATAGTGAGCCATCCAAACTGTATGTATATCATCATCCTTTAAATGAATTAAAAATAATAAAAATATAACTAAACAACTACCTAAATACTCCATTAACTATTAAAAAAATGTTAACCAAGTATTTAACTATCTAATATGAGATATTTATATTTAAATTACTCTAGTTCAAATGGTTAAGCTGGGATATTTTCCTTGATTGTTTGAGTTCAATTCTTGGGATTGACAACTTTTACAATAAATGTATATTTAATTTTTTTAATATTTTTTATGCACGTGCAATGTACGTGCACGTTACTAGTACTAGAAGATGCACGTGCGTTGCACGTTAAATCATTTTTCTTTCTTTCTATCTAATCTTATCAAAAAATAATTTAAATATTTAAATTTAAATTTAAATTTATTATTTTAATTAAAGTTATTATTTTAATTAAAGTTTGTAAAAATATAATTTAATTTTAATTATAATTTGTTATGGATAATTTTTTTATGAAATTGTTGAAAAATAGTTCAAATATTTAAATATATTTAGATTAAGATTTGTTAAACAATATAAATATTTTTGATATATTTTTCTTTAAATTTAGTTTTTAAATAGTTTTTAATTCAGTTTTTAAATAGATATTTGTAGGGACTAAAAGGGGAAAAATTAGTTTTTAACTATAATTTCTTTAAGAAATAGTGGATGAGTGTAGTGCCCCGTCCCTATATCGTGCCCCGTTTCCGTCCACGGGGTGCGCGAGAAAGGAACACTGTCACTATCGATTCGGTCGGGACCGATAGGTCGGAATCGGCCGAGTCGATCGAACGGGAACGGTTGAATTAAGATCCATTCCATGTTATGGAATGGCTTCTTCGGAACCAAGTCCCATATTCAGTGGGTTGCGCCTCGAGGATTGGCTCTGCGGCTGAGTCGGGAGAGACCTCCCGTTGCTCTGGTTTTCATACCGTACTTGATTTGGCTTTGGTTTTCGTGAATGCATTTTTCGTGAATGTTTTTCGATAGGTTTTTGTGACTTGCGTTTTCGAGCTTCGTATTCATATAGAAATTCCTTGAATTACACAGTATTCTAATCAGTTGCTTATGCGAGTGCAGGTGATCGCGTAGGCGACGTCAGCGCAGCCAACCGGTCGCTCGCTTGAAGCAAGTCTAAGGCGAGTAGCTGACCTCCTTCGCTTTGTCCCTCTACTTCGAAATCAATATGAAGTAACTGAATGCTTGTCATAATAGTATAGAATCAAAGAAATCGTGGCACGATTCTTCACGAAACACTTGCTATGAAATTATCGGTATTGAAAATAGAAAACATGCTTCCTTATACAATTCCACTTAGCCTATGCAAAGAAATGAATGAATCGATTAACGTTTATCGTAACGATACGGCTAAGTAAGCAAAACGGTCATTGGACAACTTGTCGATAAGGTGTAGTTTCCTCGAATGGTTGCCTAGGCCAAGGGACCGATTCGGCTCGTGAGGAACGAGTATAACAAGCGCCAGTCTTACATCGGCATGGGTTAGGCAGGAACTTTCGCACAGGGCTCGCTAACTGCCACGAAAGGGTCATCGTCTAACCCGGCTATAGTCCATGATGGCTTAACATTGCCAGTAACCTTCACACCGTTTTACTGCTTAACAAATGCACGTGACACGGAATGAATATGATAGCTGCTTAATGTTATACAATTTCATATGCTTGCCTCAAAACATGTTAACATGCAAATCGAGCAGGACGGTTAGAAAGATCACAGAAATAACTAGCTAACATGTTTATAAAACTTTTTGAATCAAATACAGAGCTTAGATTTTAATTAGCCATTCGCCAGTACATGTGATCGTACTGATCCTCGCTCTTTGCAGGTCCCGCGAATCTGGAAGGACGTGCCAACTAGATCGGCGACGTTCATAATTTTGAAGCTTCGGCCGTGCATCGAAGACTTGTTCCGCGACTCCACTTTTAAAGGCTCTCGACAGTCCAAGAAAGATGGCTCGGTGTCCCTCCATTCCAGGTCACTGGAATATTCTGATGTATATTGAGGGATGTGTGCATTGTATGGAACGGCTATCTCATCGACACTCTTTTATAATTGAGTCATGTTGTAGCCCGCACGGCACGAGTCCTGTACTGGAGTCTGTAAATGATGTTCATTATCAATAAAGATCAAATTTTCCTTTACATAATGTGTGCTTCAATTTGTCTGCGTACTCTCTTAGATCTCGTGTCTCGGATTACCTTATGACTATATGCGATCGCAAATAAGGTTCGTACGACATTACGCTCGGGAGACGACTATCGATTCGACGGAATCGGGGCGTGACATAATAGTATCAGAGAACGGCTTTACGTCCTTGGCCTCCAGTGTCGAGTTTCTAGTCTCAAACCGTTGACCTCGTGTCGATGAGATGAGTTATTCCATACGCTGAACCCAGGACATTTCTGAAACTAACGAGAGTTGCCTTTCTTTTTCCTGTAGTTACGGGAGCTCGGGCGGAGGACGAGACGAGCGCTTCCAACGGCTCGAGTAGTTCGAGACCCGAGCATTCCGTCAACCCAACGGGGATGATGCCTACCGTAGCCGGACCTTCCGGCGACCTGATGCAACGGTTGCTGCAGATGCTCGAAATACAGCAACGTCAAAATGAGCTTCATCGTCAGCAGGCGGGGGCTCGTCAAACCCAATTCGAAAATTGGTTCGAGGCTCAATTCAAGCAGCAGCAGCTGAATACACTCCAGCAGATTGTGCAATCGGTCGTGGTCAACAATAATTCAATGATGATGCCTGCCGTGACCGAGCCTGCGGTTCGATCCAATAAAGCTGAACCGGAGGTCCCCGTGCTCTCACCTACATCGCCAAGAAGTTCTAACTTCAACGTGTCAAAATTCACAAAAAGCTGCCACACTTCCTTCAACGGCACAGAAGATCCCTGTTTGCAAAAACAAAATTTGTTTATTCCAAACTTGTAAAAGAGTACAACGTACAATAAATTCTGGAGAAGTATAACTTTAGGAATCTGATCAGAAGACGATCACTTTATCCCTTGGACTATGTGAACTTGAAGACTGTAGCCTCTGGAGAATGCATCAGCAATTTTGCAAGAGTTCTTGATCTCTGTCTGTGTGTCTGATGATGATTGGAAACTCTATTTATAGAGTTCTTGAAATAACTGTTTTAGCAGTTATTCTGATGGTGCGCGAAGCTGGATTGTGCCACATTGAGTTGCGCTAACCTGTTGTTGTGCCAACTTTCATTCCGTTGTCAATCGTGTACTAACTGTATTTAGACGCGTGGCATCATATGATTGAGATACGCATGGTCGTGTACAGGATAGTAGACACGTCTTGAGAGATTAGTGGCATGTGTGCCACGTCATCCTGCTTTAGAATGTAAGTTGTCTCAACTTTATCAGGTTATACGAGCTTCAGTCAACAAGTCAAACTGCGCTTGATTTGGGCTGCGCCTACACACGTGGCAGCTTCTAAGCAAAAGTTTTTCAGGTTGCGCCCAGGCGCAACTAAGGATTTTGTTTCGATTGTGCCTGGGCGCAACTCATGAAGCGTACAGGACAGCTGTCCACCAACTCTCCTTGAGCGGCACAATTTACGGGATTCGAAGAGATTTTTCTCGTTTACTATTGTGTCAGTCGTCAGTGTTGTCAGGTAATGATGACCATTAAGTGTCAGACGCCACGTAGATTTTGGCGCAACAAGACTGGGCGCAGTCTGATATTAGGCGCAACCTGATTAATGGCGCAGCTTGTTCTCTGAGCTTCATATTAGTGGCGCAACCTGATCTTTGGTGCGCAACTTGATCACTGATTAGTATATTCAGGGCACAACTTGATTTTTTGGCTCTACAAGACCCCTTTCAAAGTTTTCAAAACTTAAAAACATTACAAAGTTTTGGAATACTTTGAATTTAGAAAAGTTTTGACTAAGTCAAATTACGCCGGACAATGCTCGGTCATCACAATTAAATATCTTTCTCGAAAATACTCAATCCTCTCTTCGTCTTCCAGAGTTTCATTGATTATTTTCAGTTTCCCATGAAGAAGAAGAATACGAAGAGTCAATTTGTTGACATATATGTAGTAGTTGATCTTTGTGCATTGTTCTTCACTTCTGTTCTTCAATGGCCCCAAAGAAGAAAGAGATGGAGACCAATGCTGACACCACAACTAAGTCTCCTGAAGCGGGACATGATGTTGCGTCTACAACTTTTTTGTTGGTGGCTGACCCAGCTTTTAGGGCAGTAAACTTTTTGAACTGTTTTGGTTTAACCCCGTCAGTCTTCAATCGCTCGAGTGGCGGATCATCCTCTGAGGAGCACGTCAATTCGGAGGGATTTCTTAACCTGATGTGTCGCTCGGGGATCTGCACCATGCAATAATTGGACGTCGCCTTTCGTCAGACTGATGAAGGCAAGGACAAGAAATAATATTCTAGGCAGAAAAACTTTATATTTTTATGTCCTTGACCGTAGGGGTCCACCCGTCTTTATGCAATGAAACCTAAAATTTCTGATTTCGTGTGGCTGTAATTTCGAATGGAGCTCATGGACATGTTCTTTTAGCTAATTCTTCGTTTTACTGTTTCTTCTAAAGAACACATGGTAGTCGTTACACGGTTTTAGATGCCCATTTTTAGTTTTTTCCCAAAATAGGATCCTAGAACGACGCACCCACCTCATCTTTAACCTCTTTAAAAAAGACATCCAGAAATGAAAGAACCATTCATACTCTCTCAAAACAAATGTCTTCCCATAAGGTTTCACTTACGCCACTTCATCCTGATGTTATTTGCCTGCATGCTGTGTCTTCAAAAATTGGTAAGTCTCGACAAAGAATTAATGGTATGAATATTCTTCTTTCACACCACTTTTGGAGACAAGTATCGATCTGCATGGTGTAGACACTTGTTGATATGCGCTAACTATTTCTGAGAATAGGCGCACACTGTGGTCCAGTATTTAGCTCCGATCAGAGGCACGTATTGCTGACATACACTTGTTTGATCAGTTCTTAGTGCTGATATGCGCCTGTTTGTAGGCGCAATACTGATGTGCACCTGTTTGTAGGCGCAATGCTGATGTGCGCCTGTTCGTAGGCACAATACTGATGTGCGCCTGTTTGTAGATGCATACTGATGTACGCCTGTTTGTAGACTCATACTGCTGATAAATTCTGCTAACTTCTCCTGTTTCATTAATATTTGCAGGGATTTGGTTAGCGAGCTTCTTCAGAACTGGTATTGGTAATTTGGATGTTGTAGAGCACATTCTTCTGACACTCACATCAGACAGCTCATGTGGTTCTGACACTCAAATCAGACAGCTCAGGTCTCTTCATGTTAAGAAGGATCTTCCTCAGATGGTAGGAAGAGCCTATACACATGAGAGTTGGATGGTGAAGACGCAGAACTAGGAATTGTATCACAAGGGTGATCTCGTTCCTAGTTCCCCTGACGGGCTGTCTTCTCTCCACCAGTTGTATTGACAACAGCTCATCTTTGGGCTGCTGGACTCTGGGGTTCTCCTCTCGTCTTTCTCAGAGAGAAGACCAGAGTTAATTCCATTGTCTGGCTCGTTGCTTCAGGTCGAGACGATAAGGAATTGCCACCAACAAATAAGAAGATCCAAAGATGTAATAGACCTTCATTATCGATGAGAAGATCCAAAGATGTAATAGAACTTCATTTAGAATGAAAATCCAAGATGTAATAGATTTTCATCAAGACGTATCTATACTTTTAAAGAAGGAATAAAAAAATAATTGTCTCATTATTCTTTTTTTTTTACAATTTGATTTTGCTATGCTGTCATAGATAACAAAATCCAGAGAGGATTACGAATGTGGCAAGTTGTTTTGATGTGAATATTTGGAATTCAAGTTCGTAAAAGATATGACCTCTCACTATGATGAATGAATGAGTGATCATTCACTTCAATTTCTGAGGAAGAAATATTGAATGAATGAATGGTCGTTTAAATTTTCGAAGAAGAAAGCGAATGAATCAAGCACGTCGGTTTCGAAGAAGGGAAGATGAAGAGTCGGTTATGAATGAACCGTTAGAAATGAACAAATAGTTGTGCCTCTTTCTAAAAGTCGCATCAGTCCTTAAGGCTGATTACTTAGTTGTTCTACCTATAAATTGTCAATATCTTTTCTTCCTGTGCAAGAAAAAATGTCTTTCAAAGATTTGATTGCTCCGAAGACTGAAGAAGAAACCAAGACTTCCCTTGCTGAGCCTCCAGTGCCTTCTCAAAAAGAAAGGGGCGAAGGTTCAATTGTTCCTCCTGCACTAGGACAGGACTTGATCTCCAAGTTAGTCGAGCCTGGAAAAACTGCCGAAGAAGAGGTATTGAGGATGGCTGTTTGTGAGTTCCTGGTGCATTCAGACAATGAGATGTTTGAACTGTTGGCGAACTTTGTTTTTAATCAGGAAGGGTCAGGGCCTCCTCCCCGTCCATAATATTATGTAATTCCATTCTGCTTTTGAATAAAAAATAAACTTTTATTTACATCATGTTTCTGAAAATAAAGTACATTTTGTCTTTATACATAATATTTTTTGAGAAATTTGTCATTGATGGGCATCATAGCAACTCTGCCATCCATATCTGTTAATTGA
Organism: Iris pallida; assembly: GCA_029216955.1. Classification (NCBI taxonomy): domain Eukaryota; kingdom Viridiplantae; phylum Streptophyta; class Magnoliopsida; order Asparagales; family Iridaceae; genus Iris; species Iris pallida. The sequence goes on from JANAVB010039020.1 coordinate 6,905,678, forward strand.
TAGGCTCCATTGGAGAAGACTTTATTTATCACATACGGTCCTTTCCATTTTGCCTCGAACTTGCCTTTGCTCATATGTGTCATAGTCATAGGACGTCTGACTGTAAGAACCAACTTGCCTTCTTGAAATGTTCGCACTCTGACTTTGCGATTGAAAGCTTTTGAAATCTGGGCCTGATAAAGCTCGATATGCTGTTGATCTAATAACCTTTTCTCATCGAGCGCCTTCAATTCCTGAAGTCGAAGACGATCATTATTGTCTGTAGTAAGCTAGAAGGGAAATAGAATCTTTATCTGAATACCGTCTGTTAACCAATTTTGGGGAAATTCCGTTTCTGATAATTGAACACCACTATAGGTGCAAAAAATATGTGCTTCTCTATTCCATTCCTTCAAATCTTCGTACCACTCAGGGAATTGGAATAATAGCATACGGCCCACATTTTTAGCTATTATCAATGAAGGTAATATAATATATTTTCTAAGAAAGGATTGGGTTACTAACATTGAATCTCCTGTAGCTGGATTCTCCGGAACCACAAGAATCCTTAGAATGGGATTCCAACTCAGCACCCCTTTTTTAGATTTTGAGAAGAGTTGCTCTTTGGAGAGCACAGTACGATGAAAGTTGTAAGCTGTGTTCGGGGGGGAGTTATTGTCTATCGTTGGCCTCTATGGTAGAATCAGTCGGGGAGGCCTGAGAGGCGGTGGTTTACCCTGTGGCGGATGTCAGCGGTTCGAGTCCGCTTATCTCCAGCCCGTGAACTTAGCATCATTAGCAATGTCGATTCTCAATGATGGAATTTGAATTTCCAAAGGTAGCACAGCTTCATATCCATATACCAGAAAAAAAGGTGTGCAACCTGTGGGGTTACGGACGGTAGTGCGATATGCCCATAGACACTCTCTGAGTTTATCACTCCAATTACGTTTGTTAATAGAGACAAACTTTTTAAGGAGTTTGATAATAGTCTTGTTGAATGCTTCAGCTAACCCGTTAGCTACAGGATTATAGGCTGTAGAGGCGACATTATTGATTCTGTTATCATCACAGAACCTATTAAACTTCTGGCTGATAAATTGTGACCCATTATCATGGATGATTCGGCGAGGGACACCAAATCTGTATATCATATGATGTTTGGTAAAATTGATAACGCTACTAGTTTTTACTTCCGCCAAAGGTATAGCTTCGGCCTACTTGGAAAAATAATCGGTTATAGCTAAGATGAACTGATGTCCTTTAGATGAATGAGGATTGATAGAACCAATTATATCCATGCCCCAAGCTTCAAAAGACCATGAGGCTGCAGTTGGATAAAGAAATTTCGACGGTTGGTGAATTAAATCCGTATAAATTTGACATGCACGACATTTCCTTGCATAATCAATAGCATCTGATACCATAGAGGGCCAGTAGTAGCCCATATGTCGGATACGATCCTGTAGTTTAGGACCAGGTTGATGTGCTCCACAAACACCATCATGAGCCTCACGTAATATCTGTTTTGCTTCATCACCAGCAAGACACCTCAAGAGTAATCCATCAAAAGTTCTTCGATATAGTGTCTTAGTAGTATGATTATAATAGAATCGAAGTGATCGACGACGGATACTTGTAGCTTCTTTAGGATCTTCTGGCAAAATGTCATACACTACAAAATCAATGAAAGGTACTCTCCAATCCTCGCTAATGACATTAACTTCAGTTAGATTACTGAATTCAATGTTATGGTTGCTTTCAACACAAAATAGTTCTCTATTAGAGATAACAACCATTTGTTGTCTTTTGACTGGAATTGCCAATATCGCAGCTAGGTTAGCTAAGGCATCAGCTTCTGTGTTGCATGCATGACGTACATGTTCGATGAAGAATCCTTTGAATGAAGAAGCTATCTTGGTTGCTGCTTCATGGTATGGTACCAGATCTTGATGTCAGACTTCATATATACCTCTAACCTGATTAACAATCAGCTTAGAGCCACCATATACTTCGAGATATTCAATATCCAATTGTTTGGCTAATTGTAATCTAATGAGCAAGGCATTGTATTCTGCGACATTGTTAGAGCACGACTCGTCTAAAGAATAAGCCCTTTGAATAGTTAATCCATCGGATGAAACAAGAACAATTCCCACTCCAGCAACAAGGGTACCTCCAGGTCCAATTCTAGAAGCTCTATCAAAGAATAATCTCCAAGTAGGAAATTTTCTGAAATCATATTTGATTCCAAAGTTTCGTCCGGAATCTCATCATAGAGTTTAGATGTTTCAGGAACAGGATGAGCTACTAAAAAGTCAGCAAGTGCTTGGCCTTTCACAGACTTTTGGGGAACATAAACTATATCATATTGCGCTAATAATATGGCCCATGTAGCAAGCCTAGAATTAAGCGTACTTGGTTTCTTCATTAAGACTCGAAGAGGATTGACTCGGGATATGACATGAATAGTTTGGCCTATGATGTAATGTCTTGTCTTCTGAACAACAAACATTAAGGCTAAATATTCCTTCTCCACTGGGCTATAACGATATTCAGCTCCAATCATCGTTCGGCTAAGATAGTAAATGGCTTGTTCATGACCTTCCTTGTTCTTTTGAGTTAGCAAAGCTCCCAATGAATGGTCTATTGCCCGGACATACATTAAAAAAGGTATTCCTGAGATCGGTGGTACAAGAACCGGTGGGCTCATTAAATACCGCTTTATGTCATCAAATGCTCGTTGACATTCTTTCGTCCAAACGAAAGATACACCTTTCTTCATTAATTGAGTAAATAGTCTGCAATGTCCAGATAAATTCAAAATGAACGGCTTGATGTACGCAAGCCGACCTTGGAATCCTCGTAGCTCTTTTAGGTTGCGTGGAGGACGCATCTCTTGAATGGCTTTGATCTTCTCGGGATCAACGTGTATACCTTTAGAGGTAATGACGAAGCCGAGAAATTTAACACTAGAGACACCCAAGAAAGACTTGGTGGGGTTCATTTTGAGTTGATGCTGGCGCATTAGATTGAAGATAGTTCTTAAATCTTGAATGTGGTCTTCTTTGAGATGACTATTGACAGCAATATCGTCAACATAGCATTCAACAGTCTTTTGCAGATGATCGTGAAAAATAGTACTCATAGCCCGTTGGTAAGTTGTACCTGCATTCTTAAGACCAAATGGCATGACTGTATAACAATACACTCCCCGAGGAGTACGAAACGAAGTATGTTTTTCATCTTCAGGATTCATCCGAATTTGATTATATCCAGAAAACCCATCCATGAAAGAAATTCGTTCGAATCCACATGTATTATCGATCATAACATCAGTAATTGGGAGAGGGAATTCATCTTTAGGGCAAGCATCATTGAGATCCCGAAAGTCTATACAAACTCGAACCTTTTCGGTCTTCTTCAGGACTGGGACGACATTGGCCACCCAGTCAGGATGTTGTTCTTTTCTGATAAAACTGCAAGCTATAAGCTTTTTGACTTCATCATCAATTGCATCCATCATTTTGGGCTTGAATCGCCGTTGTTGTTGTTTGACCGGTTTGGCATTTAGCAAAATGTTAAGCTTGTGAGTTGCAATTTGAGGATCTAATCCCGACATATCTTCGTAACTCCAGGCGAAGACGTCAATGTATTCACGAATAAGGTAAATTAATTCTTGTTTATCATCCTCTGGGAGATTTTTGCTAATAAAGATTGGTCGTGATGCACCTTTCTCTCCAATATCAATTTGGACCAATTGATCCTCAGTAGGTGGTTCTCGTTGTTCAAAACGAAGTTCCCACTGATTGTCCATCCTTTGTGCCTAAGGGTCCACTTCAATAGCTTCTTCAATGTCGCTTTCGTCTTCTGAGAATTCGGCGGACACCATGTTAGAAGATACTATCACCTTATGAACATGACCGATGCTGGTATCAGAATCCCATAAGATAGAATCAGAAGAGTTTGAACGTTCTTCTTCATCAAATTCAGAAGGTTCTGGAGTTGGAAGTAGTGACGTATAACCTAGTCCTCGTTTCGTTTTACTGTGGTACTGTTGTGATTTCCCTTTTGGAACAGCAATACGAAGAGGAGTTCGCCTTCCTTTACCGCTGTTGAGGCCTGTTCTGAAAACATAGCCCATTTTACGGATGATGGCTTTAGATTGTGGACTATAGCATCATAATTGTAGCCTTCCTGTATCATCTCTATTATCATTATAGAGCATGATTTTTGGTTCCTCTCTTTTATTGAAGAATATAGGCTTTTCATATTTCTTTCGAGACGGTACTAAGAAGTACGACTCTTGTATTGAATCCAGCGATACCACGTTTCGTCAAGATGATACGACTTCTATTGTAAGTGGTTTAAAGCTATCTAGCATATCCAGATAACACTGAGTATAGTAAAAGACAGTAGTATACTGCAAAGGAGATGCTTTATTAATTTTTACACCATCATTTATAACAGGGACTTTAGCCTTAGCAGGCTTAGTCAAAATGATGACAAGAGGGGGAGAAGAAGAACGAGAAGGAGGAGGGAGCTTCTTGCGACGAAGATCAATTACAAGCGGTTCAGAAGAAGTGAGCTCCCTTTGTTCCTGACTATCACCTTTAGGTCGCTTCTCATGAGAAGGAAGATAGATAGTCAGAGGTTTGGAAGACTGAGGACATGAGGTACGTCCTTTGACCGGAATCACCAGAGTATCATTAGGTATACTCTTCTGTTCTTCATCTGTGTCCATTGCTAGTACCACTTTCATGAATTCCTCTTTGTACATACGAGAATCGTTGCAGTATGTTTCAATTCCTTTAAAAGGATTCAGATCTGCAACCTCTTTTTGGACTTCTCCATTACCATCCACATATTTGAAACATTGGTGGAGCGTAGAGGGTACAATATTGTGTTCATGGAGGAATGGCCTTCCCAATAAAGCATTGTATGAGCCATGATTGTCAATAACATAGAAAGTTACCTTTGTACGAAGATTGCCAATTTAAAGTTTTAGGCGTATTTTCTCCAAAGGTTCACTTCTTTCTTGATTGAATCCCAGGATGGTAGTGATAGTTGTAGAAAGATTGTGTACTGGGATTTTCAAAGCATCCAGTAAGGACTTCGGCATGATGCTAAGTGCAGACCCGGGATCAATCAGAATGCGGTCGACTTTCATGGTGTCTATATACCCCGTAAAATAGAGAGGACGATCATGACGATTGTCTTCTAACAACATGTCATCTTGTATAAAAGTAATATTGGACATTAATTCAAATACACTATGACAGTGTGCACAGCTGACTGGCTCCTTTTTGGGCTTCTTGAGAAGAGTCAGACAAGCGTCAGCCTGCATCAAGGCTTCACTTAACGCCTCACGAGTTTCTTTTGAGAGACGTAAAAGTTCAAAAATTGATAATCTTGCTGGAGTATTGGCCAATTGAGCCAATATGTCAAAATTATAAGGCTTTTCAAGTCCAAGAGATGATGACTTCTTCAATGCTTTATCAAAGCGAACATGTTGCTTTCCCTTGTCTGCTGATGTTGATTTAGGAGAAGATGGCTTGACCACTGGCAAGGATGTAGATGGCATATCTTCAGCATGAGAAGATGATGGAGGAAGAGCATCCGGGGATGGAGCAGGGTTCTCTTAATTTTCGGAATACTCCCGAAGATAGGGTTTCCCAGATCTAGTGCACATTAGAATTTCTTCTTCTGTTATTGGTTCAAAGGATACCATGTTGCAGTTCTTGGATTTAGACTTGGAATGCTTCTTTTGCTTAGAAGAGGAAGGTGTTTCAAATTCTGTCACCAGATCTGGATGAATCTACATAATCTCTCCTCTGTCAGTTGACAGCGGAGCAAGACCTTCATTTTGAGGAGGTGGGATATTCGTAATTTCCAGAGTAGTCCTTGGAATGGGGACATCACCATCTTGTACGAGTTGTGGTAGAAAATCACCAAACTGGAGAGAAACCATATTAGCAGTCACCGTTTTCTCATCCTGCTGTAGAGTAATTGCTCCAGAGTTAACCAACTCCTGGATTTTGCCCTTGAGCACATAATGCTCTGGTTGGATGCCCTATGAATCTGTGATAAACACAGTATTTAGGGTGATCAGTTTTACCAACTTCTTCTAGTCACTTTACCTCTGGAAGCTGAAGCTTATTGCTTTTGATCAAGCAATCGAAGATGCTTAAAGTATCATCTTCATTTAAAGAATACTCTTCTTTTGGACGAGTTGACTTTTGCAGTGGTGCTGATGGAGTGGATGCCGTCTGAGTAACATTGACAGCCAAAGACTCTTTGCCTTTGAGATTAATGGCCAGTGTTTCTTTATTCTTGCGGTTATTCTGGCGATTACTACCCCCAGGTGTAGAATATTCATCTTAGTTAGGATGATTCATTTGGACTCCTAACTGCTTGAACTTTTCGGCACTAACTTCTGCCGCCTTTGCATTAACAATGAAAGAAAGGCCAATCCTGGAATTATGTAGATCCCGTCCACATACTGATAATAGGCAACAAGTTTGATTTGCAAGTGTCTATTGTTACAACAGATGGAGTACCTAAAGGCATTTTGAGTGCCTCTCGGCGGAATCTTTTAATGAAACTCTCTGTGGATTCATTGTGCCTCTGTTTAATTTTAATGAAGGTAGATATCGTCATGTCATTGACTCCCTCATAAAATTATTCCAAGAACATTTGCTTGAAACCAGCAAAAGAAGTGATACAGCCATCAGGCAGGCTACGATACCAGTCATATGCTGCACCGGCTAAACAACCGACGAACACTCTGGTAAGGAGAGCATCATTTGGCTGTAATTGATCAGTCATCACCTCAAAATGATTGATGTACTGACTTGGAGAAGTGCTGCCATCAAACGGAATAATGGTTGGAAGCTTATACTTAGAAGGAAATGGAACTTCCTTCCACTCTGTAGGATATGGTTGCTTTATGCCCAGTCTTTGTAGGCCATCCTTCTGCTTGAAGGCCTCAAACTGAGTGTGTAAGAGTTTTACAGCTTTATTAGCATCCCCTGATGTTTGGGAATTGGTAGGCTGGTTAGAAGTGTTAGGAGGAGGAACAACGTGGTAATTACCACCCCCAGCACCAGACTGACTTGGATCAGCTTGAATTGGCACAAAAGCAACCTGAGGGGCTGGTACCCCCAGACTAACAGGTACAGAAGATGCTATAAGCTCAGGATTTGTAACAGGGTTTACCATCGGAGGTACTGTATGTTGAGCCACCATTATGGTGTGCATGCTTGCAACCATTTCTGCCATAGTTTTCAATTTGTCTTCTAATGCAACAATTCGTTGCTCTTGGCTGGTTGACGTAGAGGCATCTTGATCTTTCGTAATGGTATATGCCGTCACTTCTTTTACAGCTGTTGATGAGATAGTTTGTTCAGAACTTTCACTATCTGCATCAAACTCCGAAAGAGAGTCCTCTCCCATATGGGTGATAGGAAGATCTTCTTGATTAAAGACACCTTGGTTCAAATGTCGATTTCTCGATCTAGTGTATTGAAAGACACCTTCATTGGATGCATGGATCCGATCTAAGTATTGCTGACTGGGATTATGGGATGCATTACGTCTTGGATGTTTCCCACCCCCAGTGCCTTACGAAGTCATGTTAACAGAAGCATATAATAGTTCATCTTTGTCTTCTATTATATATTCAGGAGTTGAAGCATAGTTCAGACGATCGAAGACAGATCGTCGAGCCGATTGGCAACAACAGTTGACGACAACTTCATGTAGGCAGTAGTGATTTGAAGCACGATTTGGAGGTGAGGAAAACATTCCCATAGTCTCCCGCCTTTGTGTAAGACGTTGCCGGAGATCAGTTAAAACCACAGGACGAGAAGAAGTCGGAGGAACATATTCCTTAATGATGTTAGGAACATGTCTCCTATTCTTCAGGTGTTTAGTTCCTTGAGTGTACAAAGATGTACTCAACTCATTAGCATAGGTATATGGGTCTTTCTTTTCAAATTTTGGCTTTTGGTGCAGATTGGCCTTTAGCATAGGGTTCTTGCGTTTTGCCAAAGTTGATATTGGTTGACGCCTATTGAGATAGCGCGTAAATCTGAAAATTCTGCTTCCGGTGTCTCTGTTTGTGATACCTTCAATTATCCTTACTTGAATCTTAAAATTTGCAAGGTAGGAAGGTCTTGACCAGACCCCATAGGGGTAGGTAAGATACCTCTCTGATCAGTATTCTTTCCGGTATCAGAGATCCGAGGACCTCTGTTTACAGGAATAGAATCTGATACGTCTTCCTCTGAGTCATAGACTAGGGAAGTTTGAGGAAAGACCAAAGGGTGCTTTCTTTTATTTTGAATAGGGTTAGCTAAGAAGCGTTTCCCTTTGTTCTGTTGTGTGACCATTTTAGGCATAGATTGTGCCAATTGAGGAAATGTCAAAGGACTTTTCCCTTTGTTTTGTCTAGTGTTGGCACTAGGACATGAATTCTCCAAGTTCAGAACTTGAGAATTAGAAGAGGGAATAGCCACTAGTTTCCTTGAGTTGTGCCAGAGTAGCAGATTGTGCCTGGGTTGCCGATTGCTTGGGTTGCGCCATAGTCCTACGGACTACTAATAGCGCCTTGGCAGCAACTTTGATAGACTGTGCCTCGACAGTAGCTTGAACTGACTGTGCCTTGACAGCAAAGATAGTAGTAGGCTGCGCATGGGCAGCAGGGTGAGCAGATTGTGCCCTAGCAACAGAAACAGGCTGTACTAAAGCCACTGAGGCAGATTGTGCCCTGGTCATTGAGCACTCAAATTGTACATGGGCAACAACGACTGTAGGAGATTTAGGAGTCCACACAGTCCTGTTCTTGGCGATAGCCATCGTGCGCTTGTTGCTCTTGGTGTTGATCATATTTTCGTAGGCTGTTTGGTTGACTTGAACAACCAGAGTCTTCTGCGTCTTGCCGATCGACGCAATGTCACATTGAGTTGTCACTTTCTCGTCAGAGGAGAAAGTCGTCCCCAGCAGAGTCGCTACTTTGTTTGCAAAAACAAAATTTGTTTATTCCAAACTTGTAAAAGAGTACAAAGTACAATAAATTCTGGGGAAGTACAACTTTAGGAATCTGATCAGAAGACGGTCACTTTATCCCTTGGACTATGTAAACTTAAAGACTGTAGTCTCTGGAGAATACAGCAGCAATTTTGCAAGAGTTCTTGATCTCTGTCTGTGTGTCTGATGATGATTGGAAACTCTATTTATAGAGTTCTTGAAATAACTGTTTTAGCAGTTATTCTGATGGTGCGCGAAGCTGGATTGCGCCACATTGAGTTGCGCTAACCTCCTGTTGCGCCAACTTTCATTCCGTTGTCAATCGTATACTAACTGTATTTAGACGCGTGGCATCATATGATTGAGATGCGCATGGTCATGTACAGGATAGTAGACACGTCTTGAGAGATTAGTGGCATGTGCGCCACGTCATCCTGCTTTAGAATGTAAGTTGTCTCAACTTTATCAGGTTGCACGAGCTTTAGTCAACAAGTCAAACTGCGCTTGATTTGGGCTACGCCTACACACGTGGCAGCTTCTAAGCAAAAGTTATTCAGGTTGCGCCCAGGCGCAACAAAGGATTTTGTTTCGATTGGGCCTGGGCGCAACTCACGAAACGTACATGACAGCTGTCCACCAACTCTCCTTGAGCGACACAATTCACGGGATTCGAAGAGATTTTCCTCGTTCACTGTTGTGTCAGTCGTCAGTGTTGTCAGGTAATGTTGACTATTAAGTGTCAGACGCTACGTAGATTTTGGCGCAGCAAGACTGGGCGCAGTCTGATATTAGGCGCAACCTGATCAATGGCGCAGCTTGTTCTCTGGGCTTCATATTAGTGGCGCAACCTGATCTTTGGTGTGCAACTTGATCACTGATTAGTATATTCAGGGCACAACTTGACTTAGTCAAAACTTTTCTAAATTCAAAGCATTCTAAAACTTTGCAATATTTTTAAGTTTTTATAACTTTGTAGGGGGTCTTGTAGAGCCCAAAAATCAAGTTGCGCCCTGAATATACTAATCAGTGATTAAGTTGCACACCAAAGATCAGGTTGCGCCACTAATATGAAGCCCAGAGAACAAGCTGCGCCCATTGATCAGGTTGCGCCTAATATCAGACTGCGTCCAGTCTTGCTGCGCCAAAATCTACGTGGCGTCTGACACTTAATGGTCATCATTACCTGACAACACTGACGACTGACACAATAGTGAACGAGGAAAATCTTTTCGAATCCCATAAATTGTGCCGCTTAAGGAGAGTTGGTAGACAGTTGTCCTGTACGCTTCGTGAGTTGCGCCCAGACGCAATCGAAACAAAATCCTTAGTTGCGCCTGGGCATAACCTGAACAACTTTTGCTTAGAAGCTGCCACGTGTGTAGGCGCAGCCCGAATCAAGCACAGTTTGACTTGTTGACTGAAGTTCGTGCAACCTGATAAAGTTGAGACAACTTATATTCTAAAGCAGGATGACGTGGCACACATGCCACTAATCTCTCAAAACGTGTCTACTATCCTGTACACAACCACACGCATCTCAATCATATGATGCCACGCGTTTAAATACAATTAGTACACGATTGACAACGAAATAAAAGTTGGCACAACAGGAGGTTAGCGCAACTCAATGTGGCATAATCCATCTTTGCGCACCATCAGAATAACTGCTAAAACAGTTATTTCAAGAACTCTATAAATAGAGTTTCCAATCATCATCAGACACATAGACAGAGATCAAGAACTCTTACAAAATTGCTGCTGCATTCTCCAGAGGCTACAGTCTTCAAGTTCACATAGTTCAAGGAATAAAGTGATCGTCTTCTGATCAGATTCCTAAAGTTGCACTTCCCCAAAATTCATTGTACTTTGTACTCTTTTACAAGTTTGGAATAAACAAATTTTGTTTTTGGAAACAAGTGTGTTGCTGCCTATTCTTCGAGTAGACGAGTATATCGTCGATAAAGACTACTACGAACTTGTCGAAGAATGGTCGGAACACCCGATTCATCAAATCCATAAAAGCAGCAGGAGGGTTCGTTAGGCCGAACGGCATTACCAGGAATTCATAATGGCCGTATCGAGTGCGAAAGGCAGAGTTCGACACATCATCCGGCTTGATCTTGAGTTGATGGTAACCCGAGCGCAGATCAATTTTAGAGAACATCGTAGCTCCTTGCAGCTGATCAAACAGATCGTCTATACGGGACATGAGATATTTGTTCCGGACGGTGGCTTTATTCAGCTCGCGGTAGTCGATATAAAGACGCAGTGAGCCATCCTTTTTTTGACGAATAGCACGGGCGCTCCCCATGGCAATATGCTGGATCGAATGAATCCCTTGTCGAGCAACTCTTGCAACTGTACTTTGAGTTTTTTAAGCTCTGCAGGGGCCATCCTGTACGGGGCTTTAGAGATCGATCGGGTATCGGAGAATGTATCGATAGTGAACTCAATCTCTCGATTCGGGGGCATACCGGGCAGTTTGTCCGGGAACACATCTGGGAATTCTGCCACAACGTCGGTCTGACCCGCGTTTGCACCATCCTGTCGCATGTCTCGAACGGATGCTATATTGCCCTCGCACCCGGCATGCAGCATCCGTCGAGCAGATATTACGGAGATCACCATGCAGGTCGGCGACGCCTCACCACACGAGTAGCAGAATTCAGGCACTCCAGGTATACAGAATGTGACCCTCTTTTCAGTGCAGTCTATGGATGCGTTGCACGGACCGAGCCAATCCATTCCCAGAATGATGTCATAGTCCTTAATATCTAGAACTATCACATCAAGACTGATCTTTTGACCACCTATACAGATGATTCTGTCTCCACAGACTAAATTTGCAAATAGTGGCATGCCCGACGGTACGTTAACGGTAAGATCGAGACCCAGCGGTATCAAGGAAAATTTGTGCTCGGCGGTGAAGTCTGTCGATATAAAGCTATACGTGGCACCTGAATCAAACAATACACGAGCATGTTTATTATTGAATTGCAGTATACCTGTCACGACTGTGTCAGACGCGAATGCTTCGTCTCGAGTTATGGCATAGATGCGGCCCTGGGCATTGGGGCGACGGTCTTGGCCATTCTGTTGTGCGGTCGGTGGAGCCCGAGGTGCTTGGCCTCGGTTATGATGGTATTGTTGGGGGCGCTGGTTTGGCTTCTCCGGACAGTTGCGTATGATGTGGTCCATTCGACCGTACCCGAAGCATACACCGTTCTTCAATCGGCACTCGTTGGCCATGTGCCCCTCTTTGTGGCAGAAATTGCAGACTACTCGATCCTTCGTCTGGTTGCCGCCTCCGTTGCTGTGGTTTTGACGCTTGTGTGCGTTGTTGCCTCCCGCATTACGATAGCGTTTGTTATTAAAGTGAATAGTGCCAGTAGTAGCAGGAGCACGAATAGTAGAACGCAGGCCCACTTCAAATTGTCGGGCTCGACTTACAGTGGTATGTAGATAGGCTCCAGCAAATTTGGCCAATTTGTTGAATTCGGTCGTATATTGTCGTACAGTCATATTCCCTTGCCTCAACTGCATAAACTCGTTTTCTTTTTCCTGTCGCACGACTTTGGAAAGATATTCGACCTCGAACGCATTTCTGAATGTGGCCTATGACATCGTCGCCGTCTCGTCTTCACATTGAATTGCTCGCTTCTGCACGGCCCACCAATCGTACGCGTTCATTCAAAGTAGAGTTTGATCACACACGACTTTCTTCGAGTCTTCGACACCCAAAAGCTCGAACTTGTCTTCCAGCTCCTCCAACCAGTCGATCGCCACGGAGGGATTGTTTGCAAAAACAAAATTTGTTTATTCCAAACTTGTAAAAGAGTACAAAGTACAATAAATTCTGGAGAAGTACAACTTTAGGAATCTGATCAGAAGACGATCACTTTATCCCTTGGAGTATGTGAACTTGAAGACTGTAGCCTCTGGAGAATGCAGCAGCAATTTTGCAAGAGTTCTTGATTTCTGTCTGTGTGTCTGATGATGATTGGAAACTCTATTTATGGAGTTCTTGAAATAACTGTTTTAGCAGTTATTCTGATGGTGTGCGAAGCTAAATTGCGCCATATTGAGTTACGCTAACCTCCTGTTGCACCAACTTTCATTCCGTTGTCAATCGTTTACTAACTGTATTTAGACGCATGGCATCATATGATTGAGATGCGCGTGGTCGTGTACAGGATAGTAGACACGTCTTGAGAGATTAGTGGCATGTGCGCCACGTCATCCTACTTTAGAATGTAAGTTGTCTCAACTTTATCAGGTTGTGCGAGCTTCAGTCAACAAGTCAAACTGCGCTTGATTTGGGCTGCTCCTACACACGTGGCAGTTTCTAAGCAAAAGTTGTTCAGGTTGCACCCAGGCACAACTAAGGATTTTGTTTCGATTGTGCCTGGACGCAACTCACGAAGCGTACAGGACATCTGTCCACCAACTCTCCTTGAGCGGCATAATTCACGGGATTCGAAGAGATTTTCCTCGTTCACTATTGTGTCGGTCGTCAGTGTTGTCAGGTAATGATGACAATTAAGTGTCAGACGCCATGTAGATTTTGACGCAGCAAGACTGGGCGCAGTCTGATATTAGGCGCAACCTGATGAATGGCGCAGCTTGTTCTCTGGGCTTCATATTAGTGGCGCAACATGATCTTTGGTGCGCAACTTGATCACTGATTAGATATTTGCTATTTTGTTTGCAAAAACAAAATTTGTTTATTCCAAACTTGTAAAAGAGTACAAAGTATAATAAATTTTAGGGAAGTACAACTTTAGGAATCTGATCAGAAGACGATCACTTTATCCCTTGGACTATATGAACTTGAAGACTGTAGCCTCTGGAGAATGCAGCAGCAATTTTGCAAGAGTTCTTGATCTCTGTCTGTGTGTCTGATGATGATTGGAAACTCTATTTATAGAGTTCTTGAAATAACTGTTTTAGCAGTTATTCTGATGGTGCGCGAAGCTGGATTGTGCCACATTGAGTTGCGCTAACCTCCTGTTGTGCCAACTTTCATTCAGTTGTCAATCGTGCACTAACTGTATTTAGACGTGTGGTATCATATGATTGAGATGCGCGTGGTCGTGTACAGGATAGTAGACACGTCTTGAGAGATTAGTGGCATGTGTGCCACGTTATCCTGCTTTAGAATGTAAGTTGTCTCAACTTTATCAGGTTGCACGAGCTTCAGTCAAGAAGTCAAACTGTGCTTGATTTGGGCTGCGCCTACACACGTGGAAGCTTTTAACCAAAAGTTGTTCAGGTTGCGCCTAGGCGAAACTAAGAATTTTGTTTCGATTGCGCCTGGGCGCAACTCACAAAGCGTACATGACAGCTGTCCACCAACTCTCCTTGAGCGGCACAATTCACGGGATTCGAAGAGATTTTCCTCGTTCACTGTTGTGTCAGTCGTCAGTGTTGTCAGGTAATGATGACCATTAAGTGTCAGACGCCATGTAGATTTTGGCACAACAAGACTGGGAGCAGTCTGATATTAGGCACAACCTGATCAATGGCACAGCTTGTTCTTTGGGCTTCATATTAGTGGCGCAACCTGATCTTTGGTGCGCAACTTGATCACTGATTAGTATATTCAGGGCGCAACTTGATTATTAGGCTCTACAACACTGAGCATCTACGGACCGTGATTCAAACCCTTCAAGAAAATCAGCTATATGCGAAGCGAAGCAAATATGAATTTTGGCTGAGCAGCGTCGCATTCCTCAGATACATCATTTCAGCTGAAGGTATTGCAGTCGATCGAAAGAAAGTTGAAGCCGTTGTCGATTGGAAACGGCCAACGTCCGTCATCGAGATTCGAAATTTTCTTGGCTTAGCGGGATACTACCGACGCTTCGTGAAAGTCTTCGCGAAGATCGCATCGCCTCTAACTCGTCTAACCGAGAAAGGAGTCGTATTTGAATGGTCAGACGACTGTGAAGCTTCATTCCAAGAGTTAAAGCAACGGCTCGTCTCGGCCCTGATACTTGCACTTCCAGAAGGGACTGAGGGTTTCCAGATATTCAGCGACGCGTCCGGTCCGGACTTGGGGTGTGTGCTAATACATCGGAACAAGGTGATATCTTTTGTTTTCCAACAGCTAAAGCCACACGAGAAGAACTACCCTACTCATGACTTGGAGTTAGCGACAATTGTGTTTGCATTGAAATTATGGCATCACTATCTTTATGTCATGGTGTGCACGATCAATACTGATCACAAGAGCCTCAAGTATCTATTCACGCAGAAGAAACTGAACTTACGGCAAAGGCGTTGGCTTGAACTGATCAAGGATTACGACTTGACTATTGACTATACGCCGAAAAAGGGAATGTTGTGGCAGACGCTCTGAGTCGGAAATATATTGCCTCGCTATCCATCGACCCGAGACTGCTACGCGACCTAGAAGAGATGGGCATCGAACTCCTAGTCCGATTCAGGAATGTGCTGTTGGCAAAGTTACAGTTAGAGCCGAGCTTACAAGAAAATATCAAGACTGCTCAGAAGGACGATTCGTACCTGAAGAAGATGCGAGAGCTAATCTCGACTGGTAGGACGATCGACTTTACGGAAGACGAAACTGGCATGCTTCGATTGAAGGGTAGGCTGTCACGCCCCGATTCCGTAGAATCGATAGTCGTCCCCCGGGCGTGATGCCATGCGAACCTAAGTTGCGTTCGCACAAGGCATAGTCATAACGCTATCCGAAACACAACATCAAGTTAGAGTACGCAGAGAAATTGATTGACACATTTGAAATAGAAGTAGACTTTTCATTGATAATAAAACTTTATTTACATTGACTCCATTACAATCATTGCCGTGCGGGCTACAACATGACTTGACTTACAAAATGAACGCTGATGATATAGTCGTTCCATACATTACATCCCTTTTTACAAGCAAAAACCATTACACTTTCCACCTACTATCGAAGGAAGTCGAGTCGCCATTTGTCTTCTTTTGTACTGAGTGCAGAGTCTTCAAAAGGATTTAGAAACACGCCTTCAACACACGGACGAGGCTTCAAAAGGGTTCACGCCACCTTGAGCTTTATGTGGCACGCCCTTCGTGGTTCGGGGTACCTGCATGGAGAGCGAGGATCAGTACATTACACTTTGTACTGGTGCGTGGCTATTTATGTTCCAAGCTCTCATTTGGTTGAAGAGTTTATATGACTTAATGTATGAATGTTTCTAACTATCCTAATGAATTCCAAACAAGCATATGACAAGCATAATGTAAAATATGTTGGAACTTACCCACGGCGGACCGCGTCGCGCCTTATGAAACTTACCATGTTCTTCCCTGTCAATTGTTATCATTTTCATACAAAGTGCAATATTACGTGTGATTGATCACTGGCTCCCAGAGCCATCGTGGACTCCTCTAGCTTTTGTTAGACGGGGTCCTTTCAGCGTGAGTAGCGAGCCCCGATGCAAGTCCCCGCCTAACCTGTGCCCAGCACAGCTATTTACTTGTTTCCTTTTTCGGTCGCAACGGTCCCGTGGACTCGGGTTGCCGTACGGGGAAAGGCTCACCTTATCGACAAATTGTCTGTGATCGTGCAAAGACATATTTTTAGTTATTAATACATAGCCTACATTTTCTTTAAAAACTTACTCATTCATTCGTGTTTTTGCCCTTGCATTTATCCTTTCATTTGCAACAAACATTACTGATTGACCTAAGAAGGGGTCGAGAAGAGAAAGGTCAGCCACTCACCTTGAGTTTACTTCAGGCGAGAGAACTTGTTGGTCGCGCTAGACGTCGCCTACGCGATTACCTAAAATCGTACAAGCAACCGATTAGAATACTGCATTATTCAAAAAGTTCGATAGAAAATGCGAGTTCACAATGCAAGCCATGAAAACATCGAAAACATTCACGAAAACGCATTCAGAAAACGAAGCCAAAACCAACGCAAGCGGCATAAAAAGCTGAGCAACGGGAGGTCTCTCCCGACTCAACCGCAGAGTCAATCCTTGAGGCGCAACCCGCTTAATATGGGACTTTGTTCCGAAGAAGCCATTCCATAACGGGGAATGGATCTTAATTCAACCGTTCCCGTTCGATCGATTCGATCGATCCTTACCTATCGGTCCCGACCGAGTCGATAGCGACAGTGTTCCTTTCTCGTGCACCCCGTGGACGAAGAACAGGACACGATGTAGGGATATGGCACTACACCATAACCAACTAAGAAAAAGTTTCGTCCTCAAAACTTAAGAATAGAACCTACCTCTACGAGAACAATGAAAGAAATTTTTTTTCATTTCTGACTCAAGCTTCCACGTCGACTCCTCTATCGAATGGTTTCTCCAGAGGACGCAGACGAGAGGAATAGCACGGTTGCGGAGAAATTTATCCTTGTGCTCCAAGATTTGCACAGGCTCTTCAACATATGACAAATCCGCCTTCAGATCCAGCTGACCCAAATCTACCACATGCCCCGGATCGTGCATGTACTTCCGTAATTGTGAGACGTGGAAGACGTCGTGTACCTCCGACAACGCAGGAGGCAAGGCAATTTGGTAAGCTACTGGGGCGACTCACTTCAATATTTCGAACGGACCAACAAATCTTGGGCTCAACTTCGTTTCGCACCGAACCAGGAAACTCCACGCATGGGCATCCCTTTCAGGAATACATGGTCGCCTTCCGAGAACCCGAGGGGGCGTCGGTGCGTGTCGGCATAGCTCTTCTGCCGGCTTTGTACTATCTTCAATCTCTCCCTATTAACTTGACCTTCTATACGGTCTGCTCCACCAGCTCCGGACCAAGTATCTGCCATTCCCCGACTTTATCCCAGCAAATGTGAGATCTGCACTTCCGGCCGTACAAGGCTTCATACGGTACCATTTGGATGCTGAACTGGTAGCTGTTGTTGTATGCAAACTCGGCCAGCGGTAGATGAACGTCCCAACTTGACTTCAAGTCGATCGCACAGAGTCGTAACATGTCTTCGAGAATTTGGTCACCCGCTCTGTTTGGCCGTCAGTCTGAGGATAATAAGCTGAGCTAAACTTCAACTTGGTCTCCAGTGCTGAATGAAGACTACTCCAGAAGCGTGCCATGAACCGTCCATCCCGATCCGAGATGATAGATACTGGGACCCCGTACAGCCGAACTATTTCATCAAGGTACATCTGAGCAAGGCGGTCGACGCTCCAAGTAACTTTAATGGCTATGAAGTGCGCTGACTTGGTTAGTCGATCAACGATGACCCAGACGGCGTCGTTACCCCGTGGCATCCACGGCAAGCCAACGACAAAGTCCATAGTGACATGATCCCACTTTCACTCTGGAATGGCAAGGTTCTGCATCTCTCCGCCCGGTCGTTGGTGCTCGGCTTTAACTTGCTGACAGGCCATACACTTTGACACAAAGAGCGCTACGTCCCTCTTTATGCCGTGCCACCAAAAGACAACGCGGAGGTCCTTATACATCTTGGTGCTACCAGGATGCAAAGAATATTTTGCATAATGCGCCTCCGATATTATCTCCTTTCTAAGTTCTGTGTCATCTGGAACGCATAGCCGTCCCTTCACTCGCATCACTCCCGACTCGTCCTCTACAAAGTCGGACGCTTTTCCTGTCGATATCAGCTTTCGCATATTCTCCAGATATGGGTCGTCCTTCTGAACAGACTTGATTCTCTCCAACAGGCTCGGTTCCACCCGCAGTTGTGCCAGCTTTACGTCTCTAAAACGAACTCGGAGTTCAATGCCCATTCCTTCCAAGTCATGCAGCAGTCGATCGTTGATGCATAACGAAGCTAAGTACTTCCGGCTCAGTGCATCCGCTATAACATTTCCCTTGTACGGCGTGTAGTCGATTGATAAGTCGTAGTCTTTGATCAGTTCGAGCCATCGCCTCTAACGCAAATTCAATTCTTTCTGGGTGAAGAGATACTTGAGACTTTTGTGGTCCATATAAATCTTGCAAGCCACACTATAGATATAGTGATGCCACAGCTTCAATGTGAACACAATTGCCGCTAGTTCTAGGTCGTACGTGGGGTAGTTCTTCTCGTACGGCTTCAACTGTCGGGAAGCAAAAGATATCACCTTATCCCGCTGTATGAGCACACACCCCAAGCCCTGGCCAGAAGCATCGCTGAAGATTTGAAATCCCTCAGTCCCTTCAGGAAGAGCAAGTATCGGGGCCGAAACGAGCCATTGTTTGAGCTCCAGGAAGGAAGCTTCACAGTCGTCTGACCACTTGAATGCGACTCCTTTCTGGGTGAGGTGAGTCAACGGCGATGCAATCTTCGCGAAGTCCTTCACGAAGCGTCGGTAGTATCCCGCCAAGCCTAGGAAGCTTCGAATTTTGCTAACCGATGCGGGCCGTTTCCAATCAGCAACTGCCTCAACTTTCTTTGGATCGACTGCGATGCCCGTGGCGGAGATGATATGCCCAAGGAATGAGACGCTGTTCAGCCAGAACTCGTACTTGCTCATCTTCACATACAACTAATTCTCTCGAAGGGTTTGGAGTACCATTCGCAGGTGCTCTGCATGTTGCGCTCGATCCTTCGAGTAGACGAGGATGTCGTCGATGAAGACTACTACGAATTTGTCAACGAACGGACGGAACACCCGATTCATTAGATCCTTGAAGACGGCAGGGGCATTTGTCAGACCGAACGACATTACCAAGAACTCGTAGTGGCCATAACGAGTGTGGAAGGCAGACTTCGGCACGTCATCTGGCTTGACTTTGAGTTGGTGATAACCCAATCGCAGATCAATCTTCGAAAATACCGTTGCACCTTGGAGCTGGTCGAACAAGTCATCGATGCGGGGCAGGGGATATTTGTTCCGGACGGTGGCCTTATTCAATTCTTGATAGTCGATGCAGAGCCGTATCGATCCATCCTTCTTTTTCACAAATAGCACGGACGCACCCCACGACGAGGCACTCGGATGGATAAACCCGCTGTCGAGTAATTCCAGTAGTTGTGCCTTCAGTTCTTGCAATTATGCAGGAGCTATTCTGTACGGAGCTTTCGAGATCGGCCGGGTGTTAGGGAATGTGTCGATGGTGAACTCTATTTCTCGATCGGGCGACATGCCGGATAGCTCGTCCGGAAACACGTCTGGGAATTCTGCCACAACGTCGATCTGACCCGCGTTTGCACCATCCTGTCTCATGTTACGAACGGATGCTAAGTAGCCTTCGCACCCGAAACGAAGCAGCTTTCGAGCAGAGATTGTCGAGATCACCATGCAGGCCGATGATGCTTCACCACACGTATAGCAGAATTCAGGCACTCCAGGTATGCGGAAGGTGACCTTTTTTCCTGCACAATCGATGGTAGCGTTGCAAGGACCGAGCCTATCCATACCCAGTATGATGTCGAAGTCCTTCATGTCTAGAACTATCGCATCAAGACCGATCTTTTGACCCCCAATACAGATTATTCCGTTGTTGCAGGCTAAATTAGTGGGTAATGGCATGCTCGAAGGTGTACTTACGCTAAGGTCGAGATCTAATGATATTATAAAAATTTGTGCTCGACGGTGAAGTCCGCCGATATAAAAGTATGCGAAGTGCCTGAATCAAATAACACACGAGCAGGCACATTATTGAAATTTAGTATACCTGATACTACTGTATCTGATGCAAGCGGTTCATCTGGAGTCATGGCGTAGACGCGGCCCTGAGTGTTGGGGCGATGGTCTTGGCCATTTTACGGTACGGGTTGAGTGGGCTGAGGAGGTCGGGGCGCCTGTCCTCGATTCTCTTGACGATTTTGTTGTAGTGGGGCATTACGAGTCTGTCGAAAGCTTGGGAAGTTTTGATCCCTGTGACCCTTCTGTCCGCAAACGAAATATTCCACATTGCGGGAAAAGCAGTGGCTGGCATGGTGTCCAACTCGCCCGCAATTGGTGCACTGAGGTATCGTTTTTTGACCCTTGTAGCCGCCGTTATTTGGACGCTTTGACGCATAGTTGTTGCCTCCCATATTGCTAGGACGTTTGTGATTGGAATTGTACACAAAGTCTGCAACAATAGGAGGATACTGGCTCTCAAGGCTGTCACTCCCCGTTCCCAGAATACGTATCTTAATACGTGTATTGCTTGAATATATTTATTTAATATTTATCATGCATTTGTTCTGTATTTAATTCCCTTAATTCTTCGCTAATTATTTTTCTGTATTTTATTTTCTGCTTTTTGCCCTTGGGTTAGTTGGTTCATTTTCGAATTTCGGTGGTTCACCATGAACTCGACCAACTTCCCATCTACCACATCTCCATTTAAAGCTCCAACTCTCTCTCTTTATTACTTCTCCTTCCCATTTACTCTTTTTCTTCCTCATGACTCTCTCCACCTACCAAGAGCTTAGGAAAGCACATCTTGCTCCACATAAGAACCCATATTTTTATGGTTCATTTATCTTCCTCTTGTGATCCTAAGATAGTTTAGAACTTGGCATTTTGCATTTTGAAGTTTCATTTTTAGTAGATCTAGAAATTACCATTTTTGAATTTTGTGGGTTTTGATCTATCAAACTTCCTTATTTTCAAGTTTCGTTCGTTCCAGATTGTGAGATTTGTGTTATACGCCATTCTGACCTATGGAATCCCATTTTGGGCTTAGATTGAAAGTTTCATAGGAATTGGAGTTCTGGAAATTCTTACGTCCACGTTATACGTGCTCGCGTAATATCGAACTCTACGCCCACGATCAATCGTGTCAGCGTGAATCTTGATTACGCAAGTCTACTATTCTGGCTTGGTATATTTCCTTTACGCGTAACATTATACAAGATTCATACGTAATGCTACTCTTTACGCATACTCATTCATGCGTAAACTTAAATCCTTTACGCGTACATATTTTACGCGTAATGCTATCCTTTACGCGTACATATTTTACGCGCAATACTACACTTTACGCGTACAAGATTCATGCGTAAACCTTGACTCATTATGCGTACGAGTTTTTACGCGTAACGTTATCTTTACGCAGACTCCTCTGGCTTGGCATAAGACGAGTTTTTACGCGCCACTTTATTCCTTTATTGAGTGTGCTCCTTTACGCGTAAGCTTTATTCCTTCATGCGTAAACTTCCCTCACGCGTAAATTTCCTTTACGCGTATTTCATTGAGCGTACTCTTCTGGCTTGGCGTAATTTATTGAGCATACTCCTTGGGCATACATGGCATCCCTTACTATATCCTTACGCCTTTTTGACATGAACTCGATATAATCATTATATGCTAATATTTTAATACATATTGTGGTGTGGAATGTGCCCTGTGTCCCGATTGGTTTATGGATACCCAGTATGACTGGAATTTAACCCTGAGAGTTATAAACTCGACCATGCTAAATACTAGTTTAACTTTCATGCCTTGGCACGAATTGACATTGATTGTTACCTTGACTAAATGATTGATTACGCGTTCCTAGTTGGAACTAAGAGGCTAGCTAGTCGTCTTATTGAAATTGAATGAGACACGTTCATATTAACTATGAACCATTGCAATCGACTAGCCGATCCCGAACATTGGCATATGGACACGTGCAGGCTTCAACTGATTTTCTACAAAAGCGGCATGTATACTTTACAATCAAGACATAATTATTCCATGGCTAGGTTTGATTGTTGCATTACGCTATGTAAGACCTACAACCTAACCGTACGGGCATCGTTGTAGAGTTATGCATATCGTACTCTGTACGAAAGTACTCATTCTGAATGACCATGATCCACGGCATGGGATTTCAATTAATATAGGGACTACTAAGTTAAATAAAATAATGATTGCATAGAGAGAATGGATTCTCGAGTTCTTACATGGCAAACATCCTTGGGACAATTAGTACCCCGACATGCCGGCTGGTTCCCACAGATACTGCAAATCTGCCACACGGACATGGAGCGGTATCTGCTTATATTTATTTACTGTATACTGATGACGGGCGTCCCGCTGGGACTCATCTAATTCATGACTGGCACAACTGATTATTGGGTAGACTAGCATTGCTTGCACATTGTAAGAACTGAGGAATCCCTTATTGCATATTTCCAAGACAACTTGGAACTTACAGTAGCAAGCCGTAGTAGTTACATGACCGTTTAAATTGATTTGTTTGTGTACTGTACCTACTCTATTAACTACTGAGATGATCAGAATATCAGGACATGACGGGTCAACTTCTGTCCTTGTTTGGTTGAGAATTTGGTTTGAAGTGTCGTGATGTTGTGTGAATCCCAGTAGCAAGCGAAGACTTATTATTATATTCTTAACTCTTATCACTGGTTTTAGTTCTCATATCGTGCTTCCTTATGGTAATTGCTATTAGAGGTCTAACCTCTCTGGTTTTGCATGGCCAGATTTAGAGCCAGTTTCCGAGGACTCAGCTTACTTCTACCTCCAAGATGGTCAATACTAGAGGGATGACCGCAGGAGGACACGAGTGGGTTCTTTACTTCCCTGCTCGTTTTGCTACTTACTTTATATTTTGCCACTTGGCACCGACATGTTAGTCGGACTGTCTTGCACTTACCTTTACATAATTGTAACTAAGTCAGACTGCAGCTGATAACAATTGTGCATACCTTGCTATATCATCTGCCTATGTTTTGTACAGCCAGATCTCAAGAATATTTTGACTGAACGTTTGGGATGCCTTACTGCTTTATCTTACATGTTCTCTATTATTGCTTCTTGTTTGAATGATTGAGACAATAGCTGTTGAGTAACCCTAGGAAGACTTTAATGTAGTATGCACCCCCTCATCTTTTAGACAGCATTGATCGTATTATACGGTATTCATCTACCCGTAATACGTAGCTGGCTGAGTCATTCTCCCGCTCTTCGGTATTCTGGTTCTGGGGCGTGACAAAGTGGAGAGCATGATTAAGAGCATCGCCCGTGGTCTTGTACTCCAGAACACCAATATGCGCACCGATAGAGCATCACAGACCCACTTCGAACCGTCGCACACGGCACTCCTCTGTAGGCAGAAATGCACAAGCAAATTTGGACAATTTGTTGAATTCTGCGACATACTGTTCTACTGTCCGGTTCCCTTGTCTCAACTGCATGAATTCATTCTCCTTCTCTTGGCGAACGGCGGAGGGAAGGTACTCGACTTCAAAGGCTTTGCGGAACGTGGCCCAAGAGATCGACGTTGTGTTGTTGTCGCGTTTGATCGCTTGCTTGTGCACGGCCCACCAGTCGTGCACATTCAACCGTAGTTAAAGTTGTGCACAGGCGACTTGCTTTGATTCTTCAATGCCGAGGAGCTCGAAGTGATCTTCCAGCTCTTCCAACCAGTCAATTACCATAGAAGGGCCTTCGGTGCCGCTGAAGGAAGTGCGACACTCTTTCTTAAATTCTGACACTTCAAAGTTGTACTTTTTCGGTGCCGCCGGTTGACGCTCGGGCTCCTTCGTGTCGACTTCAATGGGTTGGACCGTCGGCACGGTGACGGTAGGCGCAGTCATAGAATTTTCGTTGGCCAAAATCGTCTGGACGATCTGTTGCAGAGTATCCAGCTGCTTTTGTTGAATTTTAGCTTGTGCGTCGAAGCGAGCGTCGAACTGGGCCTGTCGTGTCTCTGTCTGTTGATGTCGGGTCTCGGACTAGTTCCGCTGCGCCTCCATCATGCGCAACATCCTTTCGATGGTACTGTTAGAAGGTCTGGCCTACGAACGATGCGAACTACTAGAGCCGCTAGAAGCGCTCTGCTCTTACTCGACCGTGGGTTCCGGCACTTCTGCAATACAGAGGCAAACACATCAGTCACAAATTATTACGGACTCATTGTATGGAACAACTTATCTCATCGATGCGAGGTCAAAGGTTTGAAACTCTAGATGCGAGGCCAAAGGATGTAAAACCGTGCTCTGATACCATTATGTCACGCCCCGATTCCGTAGAATCGATAGTCGTCCCCCGGGCGTGATGCCGTACGAACCTAAGTTGCGATCGCACAAGGCATAGTCATAAGGCTATCCGAAACACAACATCAAGTTAGAGTACATAGAGAAATTGATTGACACATTTAAAATAGAAGTAGACTTTTTATTGATAATAAAACTTTATATACATTGACTCCATTACAATTATTATCGCACGGGTTACAACATGACTCGACTTACAAAACGAACGCTGATGAGATAGTCGTTCCATACATTACATCTCTTTTTACAAGCAAAAACCATTACACTTTCCACCTGCTATCGAAGGAAGTCGAGTCGCCATTTGTCTTCTTTTGTACTGAGTGCGGAGTCTTCAAAAGGATTTAGAAACAAGCCTTCAACACACGGACGAGGCTTCAAAGGGTTCACGCCGCCTTGAGCTTTATGTGGCACGCCCTTCGTGGTTCGGGGTACCTGTGTAGAGAGCGAGGATCAGTACATTACACTTTGTACTGGTGCGTGGCTATTTAAGTTCCAAGCTCTCATTTGGTTGAAGAGTTTATATGACTTAATGTATGAATGTTTCTAACCATCCTAATGAATTCCAAACAAGCATATGACAAGCATAATGTAAAATACGTTGGAACTTATCCACGGTGGACCGCGTCGCGCCTTATGAAACTTACCATATTTTTCCCTGTCAATTGTTATCATTTTCATACCAAGTGCAATATTACGTGTGATTGGTCACTGGCTCCCAGAGCCATCGTGGACTCTTCTAGCTTTTGTTAGACGGGGTCCTTTCAGCGCGAGTAGCAAGCCCTGCTGTAAGCCCCGTCTAACCTGTGCCCAGCACAGCTAATTACTTGTTTCCTTTTTCGGCCGCAACGGTCCCGTGGCCTCGGGTTGCCGTGCGGGAAAACGCTCACCTTGTCGACAAGTTGTTCGTGACCGTGCAAAGACATATTTTTAGTTATTAAGACATAGCCTACATTTTATTTGAAAACTTGCTCATTCATTCGTGTTCATGACCTTGCATTTATCCTTTCATTTGCAACAAACATTATTGATTGACCTAAGAAGGGGTCGAGAAGAGAAAGGTCAGCCACTAACCTTGAGTTTACTTCAGGCGAGTGAACTTGTTGGTCGCGCTAGTCATCGCCTACGCGATTACCTGAAATTGCACAAGCAACCGATTAGAACACTGCATTATTCAAGAAGTTCGATAGGAAATGTGAGTTTGCAATGCAAGCCATGAAAACCATCGAAAACATTCACGAAAATGCATTCAGAAAACAAAGCCAAAACCAACGCAAGCGACGTGAAAAGCAGAGCAACGGGAGGTCTCTCCCGACTCAGCCGCAGAGTCAATCCTTGAGGCACAACCCGCTGAATATGGGACTTGGTTTCGATGAAGCCATTCCATAACGGGGAATGGATCTTAATTCAACCGTTCCCGTTCGATCGATTCGATCGATCCCGACCTATCGGTCCCGACCGAGTCGATAGCGACAATGTTCCTTTCTCGCGTACCCCGTGGACGGAGAACGGGGAACGATGTAGAGATGGGACACTACACCATAACCAACTAAGAAAAGTTTCGCCCTCGAAACTTAAGAATAGAACCTACTTCTACGAAAACAATGAAGGAAATTTTTTTTCATTTCTGACTCAAGCTTCCACGTCGACTCCTCTATCGAATGGTTTCTCTAGAGGACGCAGACGAGAGGAATAGCACGGTTGCGGAGAAATTTATCCTTGCGCTCCAAGATTTGCACAGGCTCTTCAACATATGACAAGTCCGCCTTCAGATCTAGCTGACCCAAATCTACCACATGCCCCGGATCGTGTATGTACTTCCGTAATTGTGAGACGTGGAAGACATCGTGTACCTCCGACAACGCAGGAGGCAAGGCAATTTGGTAAGCTACTGGGGCGACTCGCTTCAATATTTCGAACGGACCAACAAATCTTGGGCTCAACTTCCTTTCGCACCGAACCTGGAAACTCCACGTATGGGCATCACTTTCAGAAATACATGGTCGCCTTCCGAGAACTCGAGGGGGCGTCGGTGTGTATCGGCATAGCTCTTCTGCCGGCTTTGTACTATCTTCAATCTCTCCCTATTAACTTGACCTTCTATACGGTCTGCTCCACCAGCTCCGGACCAAGTATCTGCCATTCCCCGACTTTATCCCAGCAAATGTGAGATCTGCACTTCCGGCCGTACTAGGCTTCATACAGTGCCATTTGGATGCTGAACTGGTAGCTGTTGTTGTATGCAAACTCGGCCAGCGATAGATGAATGTCCTAACTTGACTTCAAGTCGATCGCACAGAGTCGTAACATGTCTTCGAGAATCTGGTTCACCCGCTCTGTTTGGCCGTCAGTCTGAGGATGATAAACTGAGCTAAACTTCAACTTGGTCTCCAGCGCTAAATAAAGACTACTCCAGAAGCGTGCCATGAACCGTCCATCCCGATCCGAGACGATAGATACTGGGATCCCGTGCAGCCGAACTATTTTATCAAAGTACATCTGAGCAAGGCGGTCGACGCTTCAAGTAACTTTAATGGCTATGAAGTGCGCTGACTTGGTTAGTCGATCGACGATGACACAGACGGCGTCGTTTCCCCGCGGCGTCCTCGGCAAGCCAACGACAAAGTCCATAGTGACATGATCCAACTTCTACTCTGGAATGGCAAGGTTCTGCATCTTTTCGCCCGGTTGCAGGTGCTCGGCTTTAACTTGCTGACAGGCCATACACTTTGACACAAAGAGTGCTACGTCCCTCTTCATGCCGTGCCACCAAAAGACAATGCGGAGGTCCTTATACATCTTGGTGCTACCAGGATGCAAAGAATATTTTGCATAATGTGCCTCCGATATTATCTCCTTTCTAAGTTCTGCGTCATCCGGAACGCATAGTCATCCCTTCACTCGTATCACTCCTGACTCGTCCTTTGCAAAGTCGGATGCTTTCTCTGTCGATATCAGCTTTCGCATCTTCTCCAGGTATGGGTCGTCCTTCTGAGCAGACTTGATTCTCTCCAACAGGCTCGGTTCTACCCGCAGTTGTGCCAGCTTTACGTCTCTAAAGCGAACTCGGAGTTCAATGCCATTCCTTCCAAGTCATGCAGCAGTCGATCGTTGATGCATAACGAAGCTAAGTACTTCCGGCTCAGCGCATCCGCTACAACATTTTCCTTGCCTGGCGTGTAGTCGATTGATAAGTCGTAGTCTTTGATCAGTTCGAGCCATCGCCTCTGCCGCAAATTCAGTTCTTTCTGCGTGAAGAGATACTTGAGGCTTTTGTGGTCCGTATAAATCCTGCACGCCATGCCATAGAGATAGTGACGCCACAGCTTCAATGCGAACACAATTGCCGCTAGTTCTAGGTCGTACGTGGGGTAGTTCTTCTCGTGCGGCTTCAACTGTCGGGAAGCAAAAGATATCACCTTATCCCGCTGCATGAGCACACACCCTAAGCCCTGGCCAGAAGCATCGCTGAAGATTTGAAATCCCCCAGTCCTTTCAGGAAGAGCAAGTATCGGGGCCGAAACGAGCGTTGTTTGAGCTCCTGGAAGGAAGCTTCACAGTCGTCTGACCACTTGAATGCGACTCCTTTCTGGGTGAGGCGAGTCAACGGCGATGCAATCTTTGCGAAGTCCTTCACGAAGCATCAGTAGTATCTCGCCAAGCCTAGGAAGCTTTGAATTTCATTAACCGATGTGGCCGTTTCCAATCAGCAACTTCCTCAATATTCTTTGGATCGACTGCGATGCCCGCGACGGAGATGATGTGCCCAAGGAATGAGACGCTGTTCAGCCAGAACTCGCACTTGCTCATTTTCGCATACAACTGATTCTCTCGAAGGGTTTGGAGTACCGTCCGCAGGTGCTCTGCATGTTGCGCTCGATCCTTCGAGTTGACGAGGATGTCGTCGATGAAGACTACTACAAATTTTTCAACGAACGGACGGAACACCCGATTCATTAGATCCATGAAGACGGCAGGGACGTTTGTGAGACCGAACGACATTACCAAGAACTCGTAGTGGCCATAACGAGTGCGAAAAGTAGACTTCGGCATGTCATCTGGCTTGACTTTAAGTTGGTGATAACCCGATCGCAGATCAATCTTCGAAAACACCGTTGCACCTTGGAGCTGGTGGAACAAGTCGTCGATGCGGGGCAGGGGATATTTGTTCCAGACGGTGGCCTTATTCAATTCTTGATAGTCGATGCAGAGCCGCATCGATCCATCATTCTTTTTCAAAAATAGTACGGGCGCACCCCACGGTGAGACACTCGGATGGATAAACCCTCTGTCGAGTAATTCCTGTAGTTGTGCCTTCAGTTCTTTCAATTCTGCAGGGGCCATTCTGTACGAAGCTTTCGAGATCGGCCGGTTGTTAGGGAATGTGTCGATGGTGGACTCTATTTCTCGATCGGGCGGTATGTCGGGTAGCTCGTCCGGAAACACGTCTGGGAATTCTGCCACAACATCGGTCTGACCCACGTTTGCACCATCCTGTCTCATGTCACGAACGGACGCTAAGTAGCCTTCACACCCGGAATGAAGCAGATTCCGAACAGAGATTGTCGAGATCACCATGCAGGCCGGCGATGCTTCACCACACGTATAGCAGAATTCAGGCACTCCAGGTATGCGGAAGGTGACCTTTTTTCCTGCGCAATCGATGGTAGCATTGTAAGGACTGAGCCAATCCATATCCAGTATGCTGTCGAAGTCCTTCATGTCTAGAACTATTGCATCAAGACCGATCTTTTGACCCCCAATACAGATGATCCAGTTGCCGCAGGCTAAATTAGTGAGTAGTGGCATGCCCGAAGGTGTACTTACGCTAAGGTCGAGATCTAATGATATTATAGAAAATTTGTGCTCGACGGCGAAGTCCGGCGATATGAAAGTATGCGAAGTGCCTGAATTAAATAACACACGAGCAGGCACATTATTGAAATTTAGTATACCTGATACTACTGTATCTGATGCAAGCAGTTCATCTCGAGTCATGTCGTAGACGCGGCCCTGAGTATTGGGGCGACGGTCTTGGCTATTTTGCGGTGCGGGTTGAGTGGGCTGAGGAGGTCGCGGCGCCTGTCCTCGATTCTCTTGACGGTTTTGTTATGAAAGTGTATTACGAGTCTGTCGAAAGCTTGGGCAGTTTTGAGCCCTGTGACCCTTCTGTCCGCAAGCAAAACATTCTACATTACGGGAAAAGCAGTGGCTGGCATGGTGTCTAACTCGCCCGTAATTGGTGCACTGAGGTATCCTTTTCTGACCCTTGTAGCCGCCGTTATTTGGATGCTTTGACGCGTAGTTGTTGCCTCCCGTATTAATAGGACGTTTGTGATTGAAATTGTGCACAAAGTCTGCAGCAACAAGAGGATACTGGCTCTCAAGGCGGAGAGCATGATTCAGAGCATCGTCCGTGGTCTTGTACTCCGGAACACCAACATGCGCACTGATAGAGCGTCGTAGACCCACTTCGAACCGTCGCACACGGTACTCCTTTGTAGGCAAAAACGCACCAGCAAATTTGGACAATTTGTTGAATTCTGTGGCATATTGTTCCACTGTCCGGTTCTCTTGCCTCAACTGTATGAATTCATTCTCCTTCTCTTAGCGAACGGCAGAGGGAAGGTACTCGACTTCAAAGGCTTTGCGGAACGTGGCCTAGGAGATCGGTGCTATGTTGTTGTCGCGTCTGATCGCTCGCTTGTGTACGGCCCACCAGTCGTACGCGTTCAACCGTAGTTGAAGTTGTGCGCATGCGATTTGCTTTGATTCTTCAATGCCGAGGAGCTCGAAGTGATCTTCCAGCTCTTCCAACCAGTCAATTTCCATAGAAGGGCCTTCGGTGCCGCTGAAGGAAGTGCGGTACACTTTCTTGAATTCTGACACTTCAAAGTTGTACTTTTTTGGTGCCGTCGGTTGACGCTCGGGCTCCTCCGTATCGACTTCAATGGGTTGGACCATCGGTACGGTGACAGTAGGTGTGGTGACGGTAGGCGTAGTCGCAGAATTTCCGTTAGCCACAATTATCTGGACGATCTGCTGCAGAGTATCCAGCTGCTTTTGTTGAATTTTAGCTTGTGCATCGAAGCGATCTTCGAACTGGGCCTGTCGTGCCTCTGTCTGTTGATGTAGGGTCTTGGACTGGTTTTGCTGTGCCTCCATCATGCGCAACATCCTTTCGATGGTACTGTTAGAAGGTCTGGCCCGCGAACGATGCGAACTACTAGAGCCGCTAGAAGCGCTCTGCTCTTGCTCGACCGTGGGTTTCGGCACTTCTGCAATACGAAGGCAAATGCATCAGTCATAAATTATTACGGACTCATTATATGGAACAACTTATCTCATCGATGCAAGGTCAAAGGTTTGAAACTCTAGACGCGAGGCCAAAGGATGTAAAGCCGTGCTCTGATACCATTATGTCACGCCCCGATTCCGTAGAATCGATAGTCGTCTCCCGGGCGTGATGCCGTGCGAACCTAAGTTGCGATCGCATAAGGCATAGTCATAAGGCTATCCGAAACACAACATCAAGTTAGAGTACGCAGAGAAATTGATTGACACATTTGAAATAGAAGTAGACTTTTAATTGATAATAAAACTTTATTTACATTGACTCCATTACAATCATTGCCGCGCGGGCTACAATATGACTCGACTTACAAAACAAACGCTGATGAGATAGTCATTCCATACATTATATCACTTTTTACAAGCAAAAACCATTACACTTTCCACCTGCTATCGAAGGAAGTCGAGTCGCCATTTGTCTTCTTTTATACTGAGTGCGGAGTCTTCAAAAGGATTTAGAAACAAGCCTTCAACACACGGACGAGGCTTCAAATGGGTTCACGCCGCCTTGAGCTTTACGTGGCACGCCCTTCGTGGTTCGGGGTACCTGCATGGAGAGCGAGGATCAGTACATTATACTTTGTACTCGTGCGTGGCTATTTAAATTCCAAGCTCTCATTTGGTTGAAGAGTTTATATGACTTAATGTATGAATGTTTCTAACCATCCTAATGAATTCCAAACAAGCATATGACAAGCATAATGTAAAATATGTTGGAACTTACCCACGGCAGACCGCATCGCGCCTTATGAAACTTACCATGTTCTTCCCTGTCAATTGTTATCATTTTCATGCCAAGTGCAATATTACGTGTGATTGGTCACTGGCTCCCAGAGCCATCGTGGACTCCTCTAGCTTTTGTTAGACGGGGTCCTTTCAGTGCGAGTAGCGAGCCCCGCTGCAAGTCCTCGCCTAACCCGTGCCCAGCACAGCTAATTACTTGTTTCCTTTTTCGGCCGCAACGGTCCTGTGGCCTCGGGTTGCTGTACGGGGAAACGCTCACCTTGTCGACAAGTTGTTCGTGACCATACAAAGACATATTTTTAGTTATTAAGACATAGCCTACATTTTCTTTGAAAACTTGCTCATTCATTCGTGTTCGTGCCCTTGCATTTATCCTTTCATTTGCAACAAACATTATTGATTGACCTAAGAAGGGGTCGAGAAGAGAAAGGTCAGCCACTCACCTTGAGTTTACTTCAGGCGAGAGAACTTGTTGGTCACGCTAGACGTCGTCTACGCGATTACCGGAAATCGCACAAGCAACCGATTAGAATACTGCATTATTTAAGAAGTTCGATAAGAAATGCGAGTTCGCAATGCAAGCCATGAAAACCATCGAAAACATTCACGAAAACGCATTCAGAAAACAAAGCCAAAACCAACGCAAGCGGCTTGAAAAGCAAAACAACGGGAGGTCTCTTCCGACTCAGCCGCAGAGTCAATCCTTGAGGCGCAACCCGCTGAATATGGGACTTGGTTTCGAAGAAGCCATTCCATAACGGAGAATGGATCTTAATTCAACCATTCCCGTTCGATCGATTCGATCGATCCCGATCTATCAGTCCCGACCGAGTCGATAGCGACAGTGTTCCTTTCTCGCGCACCCCGTGGACGAAAAATGGGGCACGATGCAGGGACGGGGCACTACATAGGCTATGCGTTCCGGACGATTCAGAACTTAGAAAGGAGATATTGTCGGAGGCTCATTGTACGAAGTATACCTTGTATCCCAGTAGCACGAAGATGTAAAAGGACCTCCGTACAAACTTCTGGTGGCACGGGATGAAAAGAGATGTGACACTCTTCGTATTGCAATGCATGGCCTGTCAGTAGTGAAAGCTGAGCACCAGAGACCGGAAGGGGAGATATACAAAATATGGCGATTTCGGAATGAAAGTAGCAGCACGTGTGCATGGATTTTATTGTTGGTCTGCCGAAGACGCCGCGGAGAAATGATGCTATCTGGGTCATCGTCGATCGACAAACCAAGTCAGCGCACTTTATTGCCATCAAAGTTACTTAGAGCGTTGATCGCCTGGCACGGATTTATCTTGATGAGATAGTACGACTGTACGGAGTTCCAGTATCCATCTTCTCTGATCGGGATTCACGGTTCATGTCATAATTTTGGAGTAGCCTTCAGTCGGCCCTGGGTACCAAGTTGCAGTTCATCTCAGCTTACCATGATCAGACAGAGTGCCAAACGGAGCACGTCAATCAGATTCTCGAAGACTTGCTACGACTCTGCGCAATTGACTTCAAATCAAGCTGGTATGTTCATCTACCTCTGGCCGAATTTATATACAATAATAGCTATCAATCCACCATTCAAATGGCGCCGTATGAAGCCTTGTACGGACGAAAGTGCTGATCACCCATTTGCTGGGACGAAGTTAGAGAGCGGCAGATTCTCGGCCCAAAACTGGTGGAACAGACTGTGCAAAAAGTTCAGCTCATTCGAAAAAGATTAAAGACCGCGCAGAGTCATCAGAAAAGCTATATGGATGTTCATCATCGACCCCTCGAGTTTCAAGAAGGCGAGCACGTATTTCTCAAAGTGTCGCCCATGCGAGGAGTTACTCGGTTTGACACAAAGGAAAAGTTGAGTCCGAGATTTGTTGGGCCGTTCGAAATACTCAAACAGGTCGTGCCAGTGGCCTATAAAATTGCTCTACCACCGGCGCTTGAAGGTGTACACAATGTCTTCCACGTCTCTCAGCTGCGGAAGTACGTGCGCGACCCTAGCCATGTGGTAGATTTTGGCCAGCTGGAGCTAAAGTCTGACTTATCCTACGTTGAAGAGCCAGTTCAAATCTTAGAACGCAAGGATAAGCTGCTGCGGAATCGAGCGATCCCTCTCGTTCGCGTCCTCTGGAGGAACCATTCGGTCGAAGAGTCGACGTGGAAGCTTGAATCAGAAATGAAGGAGAAATTTCTTTCATTATTCTCGTAGAGGTAGGTTCTATCCTTAAGTTTCGAGGACGAAACTTTTTATTAGTTGGTTATGGTATAGTTCCCCATCCCTACATCGTGCCCCGTTTCCGTCTACGGGGTGCGCGAGAAAGGAACACTGTCGCTTTCGATTCGGTCGGGACCGATAGGTCAGAATCGGTCGAGTCGATCGAACGGGAACGATTGAATTAAGATCTATTCCACGTTATGGAATGGCTTCTTCGGAACCAAGTCCCATATTCAGCGGGTTGTGCCTCAAAGATTGGCTCTGCGGCTGAGTCGGAAGAGACCTCCCGTTGCTCTGGTTTTCATGCCGCACTTGATTTGGCTTTGGCTTTGGTTTTCGTGAATACGTTTTTCGTGAATGTTTTTCGATGGGTTTTCGTGACTTGTATTTTCGAGCTTCGCATTCATATCGAAATTCCTTGAATTACACAGTGTTCTAATCAGTTTCTTAAGCGATTGCAGGTGATCGCGTAGGCGACGTCAGTGCAGCCAACCGGTCGCTCGCTTGAAGCAAATCTAAGGCGAGTGGCTGACCTCCTTCACCTCGTCCCTCTACTTCGAAATCAATATGAAGTAACTGAATGCTTGTCATAATAGTATAGAATCAAAGAAATCGTGGCACAATTCTTCATGAAACACTTGCTATCAAACTGTCGGTATTGAAAATAAAAAACATGCTTCCTTATGCAATTCCACTTAGCCTATGCAAAGAAATGAATGAATCGATTAACGTTTATCGCAACGATACGGCTAAGTAAGCAAAACGGTCATTGGACAACTTGTCGACAAGGTGTAGTTTCCTCGAACGGTTGCCTAGGCCAAGGGACCGATTCGGCCCGGGAGGAACGAGTATAGCAAGCGCCAGCCTTACATCGACGTGGGTTAGACGGGAACTTTCGCACAGGGCTCGCTAACCGCTGCAAAAGGGTCGCCGTCTAACCCGGCTATAGTCTGTGATGGCTTGACATTTCCAGTGACCTTCACACCCTTTTACTGCTTAACAAATGCACGTGATACGGAATGAATATGATAGCTGCTTAATGTTATACAATTTTATATGCTTGCCTCAAAACATGTTAACTTGCAAATCGAGCAGGACGGTTAGAAAGATCACAGAAATAGCTAGCTAACATGTTTATAAGACTTCTTGAATCAAATACAGAGCTTGGATTTTAATTAGCCATTCGCCAGTACATGTGATCGTAGTGATCCTCGCTCTTTGCAGGTCCCACGAATCAGGAAGGACGTGCCAACTAGCTCGGCGACGTTCGTGATTTTGAAGCTTCGGTCGCGCGTCGAAGACTTGTTCCACGAATCCACTTTTGAAGGCTCTTGACAGTCCAAGAAAGATGGCTCAGCGTTCCTCCATTCCAAGTCACTGGAATACTCTGATGTATATTGAGGGATGTGTTCATTGTATGGAACGGCTATCTCATCGGCACTCTTTTGTAATTGAGTCATGTTGTAGCCCGTACGGCACGAGTCCTGTACTGGAGTCTGTAAATGATGTTCATTATCAATAAAGATCAAAGTTTTCTTTACTTAATGTGTGCTTCAATTTGTCTGTGTACTCTCTTAGATCTCGTGTCTAGGATTACCTTATGACTATGCCTTGTGCGATCACAAATTAGGTTCGCACGGCATCACGCCCGAGGGACGACTATCGATTCGACGGAATCGGGACGTGACAATGAGGAAGTTAATTTTTATCTTCCGTAATTAAAATAAAATAAAATGGCCATGATATACATACGTCTAACGGCTAATCTTGAGCCGTTTTGAAGCCCCCTTATATAATGGAAGATATATAAGTTCTACTACTAATATGATTGTATCTAAAACTGGTCTGATCTTCATATCAACAACGATTAGTGTTTGGAATGTAGATGGACCACCGTTAACCACTCCAGGTACCAACTTGTAAAATAATGTTATTTCATTTGACTAACTTGAAATAACAACGTAACATTCATGGTATAAGTATGTATTAAGTTGCAAAACGATAATAGTTGAAACAAAAATCATAGACTAACTCGTGAGTTTAAAAATCCGCCAGTAAAAAATCGTTATATTACATGCATCTCATCCCATAATTTTGTAAGGGCTAAATAGAAAAAAGTAAGTATACTTTCAAGGGTCTACATAGAAAAATATGTTAATGTTTAATAATTATATTATGAGTTTTTATTTTGAGTTTCTATTTGAATTTCTATAGCGAATTGTAGGTGAAAGTATTTAAGTGAAATAGTCCCTATTATATTTTGTGAAATAGTCCAAAAGTCCCTATTATATTTTGTGGGTTCAAATTTTCTTTTAAACCCAACCACCACCTACTTTTTAGTTTTATTTGCAAAAAAAGAAAAAGAAAAAAAGAAGCCTTAGCCAGTAGCAGAAACTTTTTAACATATGCCACATGATATTTATCTATAATTAAATTAAGTAAAGTGCTTAATTAATTTTAACTGCACTGGTCATTTAAACAACCACACGGCCTAATTATTCTGCTGACGTGGACATCCCTGTCAACTACTCGGGCCCACTGGCACTCTGGTTCTCTTAAATACTACTAGTTCAGAGACAGATATGTAAGTAATTAATTAATTCTCACCATAGTTTTCAGCACCCAATGCTGCCCCACCACGTGAGCGGGACCCATATGCTCTTATCCTCAAAATCTAGAAATTTTACTCTAAAGAATTGTGATGTTTGACATAAAATTCCATACAATATTACAATTTATATACCAAAATATCTCATGGACCAGGAAAAAAATATTTGAAATGACAACAAAAATTATGATCAAATAAATAATTTCATTAAAATTAGGGGATTGTAATTGACAAAGATTTTTTTTGAGAAAATTTATCAAATGCCCAAAAATCGCAAAAGTTTTATGAAAAATCTACCACAAAATAACATTTTATCACGTGCTAAGAATTAGCAAAAAATATATAAAATGGTGCGGAATGACCTTTTTGCCCTTCTAATTTGTTGAAAACATCCACGAAACCTACTCTTAAAAAATGTTTCGATTCTTCCTCTTCTTCCATAAGCTGCTCACTTTCGAATCTCGGTTTTCTCCTCTAAAATCTTCAAACCTTACTTCAAAAACTCGTCAGTGACTCTCCATTCACAATCTTTACACCATGTCGTCATTATCAGTTCCCACTTTATCATCATTATCAGCATCAACTGGAACCCCAGTTAGAGAAGAGAGAGCTGATGTGAAGAGAATTAAGAGAGTTGCACATAAGCTAAAGGCTGGTAAGCAAAAAAAAGGGCAAAAAAAGGTATAACATTAAGTTATGTTCATGATTCTGTTAAAATATAGGAGAATGGTCACTCTCCGTTTTAAAATCACGAAGAATTGCCATTCTCCGTGTTAAAATGACAGAGAATGACCTTTTCCCGTGTTAAAATGCATGAGAATAGTCATTCTCCGTGTTAAAATGCAGGAGAATGGCCATTCTCCGTGGTAAAATTATGGAGAATGGCCATTCCCCGTGTTAAAATGCAGGAGAATAACCATTCTCCGTATTAAATGACGGAGAATGGCCATTTTTTGTATTAAAATGCAGGAGAATAATCATTCTTCGTGTTAAAATCATAAAGAATTGTCATTTTCCTTGTTAAATTGACAGAGAATTGCCATTCTCTGTGTTAAAATGACGGAGAATGG
Organism: Iris pallida; assembly: GCA_029216955.1. Classification (NCBI taxonomy): domain Eukaryota; kingdom Viridiplantae; phylum Streptophyta; class Magnoliopsida; order Asparagales; family Iridaceae; genus Iris; species Iris pallida. Next base: position 6,943,612 of record JANAVB010039020.1, read on the forward strand.
CCATTTTTTGTGTTAAAATATAGGAGAATAGTCATTCTCCGTGTTAAAATCATGAAGAATTATTATTCTTCTTGTTAAATTGACGAAGAATTGCCATTCTCCGTGTTAAAATGACGGAGAATGGCCATTCCCCGTGTTAAAATGCAGGAGAATGGTCATTCTTCGTGTTAAAATCACGGAGAATTGCCATTCTCTGTATTAAAATAATGTAGAATGACCATTTCCCGTGTTAAAAAATGCATGAGAATGGTCATTCTCCGTATTAAAATTACGGAGAATTGTCATTCTCCGTGTTAAAATGACGAAGAATGGCCTTTTCCCGTGTTAAAGTGTAGGAGAATAGTCATTCTCCGTGTTAAAATCACGGAGAATGACCATTCTTCGTTGTTTCAATCATGGAGAATGACCATTCTCCGTGTTAAAATGCAGGAGAACGGTCATTCTCCATGTTAAAATTATGGGGAATGGCCATTCTCCGTGTTAAAATGACAGAGAACAGTTGACAAAAGCCTAATTTTTTTGTCAGGATTAAAGATTCAAGAGTTTTTCGTTCTTCTTTCAAAACGATGCTAACTCTTATGGAGGATGTCAAAGAAGGTAGCGGCCATTTGTCCGAGCCAGTTATTGAGTCTTTAAAGAATACTAGTTTCTATAATTTCGTCGAGGTATTCTACAAAAACAAAGTTCGCAAACAAGAATTGACTAAGGTTTCAGAAGGTCTTGAGAATTTGATAGGAACTTATTTGGAAGATAAAGATGGCAAAAACTTGAAAGTACAATTCAAGTATTCCAATCCCATGTTATAAATATACCGTTTCTATATATTTATCACTGTCAATGTACAATTCAGTCCCATCAGAATGTAAAAACTTGAAACGATAGGAAAGTGGATCCAAAGAAGTCCATTGATCGCACACTTGATGCTTTAAAATTTCTACGGTACTTTCATAAGTGACACGGCAGGAAAGTAGGTCTCTCTTGAAACAAAGATTAACTAAACAGCTTGAATCCATCCTCCTGAAAACATAAAAATAGAATAGATCACAAATCAGAACAACACATTTCTGATCATTCGCCGTTCTAATATAACAGAGAATGATCATTCTCCGTTTACTACTCACGGAGAATAATTATTCTCTGTCTTCCTTTGTTAAATATACCCTTCAACTGAAATGCTCTTTCTCTGTGACAAGTGAACGGATTATCCGTTTACTTCTCACGGAGTGAAACCCCACTTTTGTATTTTTGGAATTTTAAAGTTTTTCTAAATATAAGTTTGATTAAGTAAATTTTTGTTTAAAAAAAAGTTTTATGAACATTTTTTGAGGGAAATTTTTGAATTAGTGGCATGGGTGTAAATTCTTAGTTAGTTATAACTAACTAAGAGTGGTCCCCAAGTTCCCTAACTAACTTCCTAACCAAATAACAAATTTCTAACCAACTATGACAGATATATAACCACTTTTGGGGTCTGGGATGAAATTCTCACTTAAAGGGGGGCTTCTGTGCAAAATGATATTTCCTTATATTAGGAGAGGAGGAGAGAGAAATTCTATTTCCTTCATTCCTCCATCCAGCTCAAACCGAGCTCCTCCCCACATTCTTGTTTCCCTAAAATTTCCTATCTAACCTAACCATAAATTTTTTAGCGCATCGCCATGGCGATGGCGGCGATCTCCTTCTCCTGCATTGGCGCATGAAGATCGAAGGCCTCTTAACCTTCTTCACAGCAATTCGTCAGATCTGTCTTTTGGCGGTGCTAACCCCTGTTCCGACGACTCTCCCCTGACCGTGTCGGCAACCTGCTCTCTTAATGGAGATGACTCATGACCATCATCTTGCTTACGGCGTCGACAATGATTTTGTTGTGGCACTGCACCACTGACGGCAAAGCGCATCCTTCCTTCATGAGATCGTAGTCTTCCCCGATCGTGAGGCTCAACGCTCGGTGAGTCTTCTTGAGCACGATATTCTTCAGATATGGAGTGTTGGAGCTAATCCTATTTTATTTCCTAATAAAACCTTTATTCCTTGATTGATCGAATTCGAAGTCGATAGCTAGACGAGGGACTCGTTCGATTCAACTGAGGATTCAAGTTCCTGTTAGAACAGCACCGGTGGTGAGTTTGATTCGATTCTTCTTGTGAATGCTCTGGTTGCATCTTCCTGAGTCGTAGATCTATGGATCTAGGAGGAGACGTTGATCGAGTTGACTGTTCGATTGATCGCCTTCTTCGACGAAAACTCGACGCCGTCAGCTTGGTTCATCTGTCATAATCTGGTTTGAATTCGTAGTTCAGGTGAGTGAACTTCTGATCTAAGTTTGATTACTCGGCTTCCTTGTTGTCACGACCCGCACCCACTGTGAGGGTACGAGTACGTAACTGCGCCCAGCCTACGCCGCAGTGCCGGCGGTAGAACGCTGTCCTAGGTTACTATCTAATCAACAACTCACGCAATTATATAATATACTTGTCAAATCTCAACTCCGAATGGAGGACAAGTATAGATATAATGAAATCTCAATCACAGTCTAAGCATGATAAGATAACACAGAAGTTTATAACTAAAGACTAAATAACAACGATTATAAACTACTAAAATAATAGTATCTCAAACAAACTCAAATACAAACTCGTATCTCAAGTTATTACAATTCAAGTTCTAAACATAAAAACTAAACCAAGTCTACTAGCTAGTCTCTCGATCACTCCTGAGTGTCGGGGCTATAGGTAGCTAAGCCATCCCCTGCTCCAAGGCAAGTAGGGCAAATATCCTCAGGGCAATCATCTGTAATATTTCCAACAGGTCCAGTCAGGACAGGAACGAGTATAATTCATCAAGAAATCCCAAATAAATGACAGAGAACTATAAAGCAGTTATAGACAGTTGTATTGATGAACATGGCAGTTTATATTCAGGTGATGGTATAGAGAGACAAATAAAGTACAAGGAAAGTAAGTAACTAAGCAAGAGAAGAATCATGGCAATAAAGACTGTAAAATAAAATCTAGCTGAACTAGAGTAACATGATGAGTCCAGACAGTACAATATAAGTCGAGTGTAATCCCAATGTGAGTCTAATACAAGAAGAGTCGAATGTGATTCTAATCATTGTTCTAATAAGGTGATTCGAATAAGGTGATACGAATAAGGTGATTCGAATAGTGATTCATATGATGATCTAACAATGATTCGAATAAATTCTCCAAGTATGTTTTAAAATACCGAGTTAGACATGTAAACGGCTGTAGGTAATACGGCACACCACACACTAATCAGGTGAGGGATGGCTATCGTTCGAATATCATTCACAGAGGGGTGATTCGAATAGGGGAATATGTCTACATGTCTAATCAGTATTTCCCCGCCCAGTCTAATACAATGAATCCATAATCCAACACATAAGACGAATACAAGTCCAACCAGCACATAAAGATACGAATAGGTGGTTCGAATAGTGATTCGTATGGTGATTCGAATAATAGAGGCAAGACGAGTAAGTATGTGTGTCGTATACATGGATTCAGTAATAACAATACGTGTTTGTAATAGAGAATCACATACAGCTAACTAGAACTGAAGTACAGTAATTGATAAGTAAATGAAAGAACTATCAGAGAATGTACTCGCCTGATACTCTAGAAAGAGTGGTATAATATCAGATGTCTGCACCGGAGTCACAATGTCCTAAATAGAGCAGTACAGGTTATAATGTGTTTAAAATAAGGTAAATAAAGTTTATGATGCAATCTACATGATTTCTAGGCCAATCTAGGTCAAAGTCAACTCTAAGTCAAACCTGGTCAACTGTCTAGGTCAAACTAGGTCCAAGTCAAGCTTGGTCAACTCCGGGTCAACCCAAGTCAACATCTAGTCAAACTAGGTCAATTGGTCAACTGAAGGTCAAACTTAGACTATTGGGTCAAACTTAGTCAACTAAGGTTATTCTAGGGTAAACTAACTCAAGACCTAACCATATCATATACAATAATGACTCAAACCCTAGTCCTTTCTATCTATAAACTACCACAACCCACACTCAACTACCATGCTATCTATATATATATATATCATGCATACACATACAATATCCCAATCTAATATACACTACACATCATATATAGGATACTATATCACTTATCCTTAGCCCTCAACTTCAATACCCATATAAGATAATGACATCATATGTGAACCCAACATATATGTATACATGCACTAGCCATTCACTCAAATCCTACTAACCTATCCTTACATGACATTACCTACTACTTTTCCCTCAAGCATTAACCTTACCTTGCTATTTTCTTCCCTTTTCTCCCTATACACTACTACCCTATCTCAACATCCAACATATGATGTATCCCAAATACTCTACCACATAGATACATCCTTACATAATATTTATATATGCTACATCACATATATATATATATATATATATATATATATATATATATATATATATATATATATATATATATAGTATGCAATGGATCAAAGGAGGTAACAGGGAATGCATGAACGGCCTGTCCTAATCTTATTCTTAAGGACTGAACACATGTATCCAAGGCTAAACCAAACTGTTTTGAGTAAGGGCTAAAACTCTTAGTATTAATGGACTGTCAACATGAATATCTGGACTGCACCCTCTAGCATTTCAAAACTCCCAAGCTAAGTCATGAACCATCTCTCATATCCTATCTAATATCCAATACCCCTAATTTATCCATTACCCTAACATATTATCTAACACTAATACACCCTCTCATCTAACTGAACCCCCACTCACTGAACTCCCTGCACCCTCTGGTATGCTTGATACCAAATGACCCATTCATTAACATATATGACTTATCTCAGATTAATCCCAGGAACAGGAATTAATCCAACTACTTAACCAAAATTGGAAACCAGAAAACAGGGACTGAATAATTGAAAAAAGGACTGAAATCAAGGTAATGGACTGTACCCTAGGAACTAATAGATTTAACCAATGTAAAGGAATAAAGATAAATTGAAAAAAAGAAAAGAAAAGGAAATCTGAAAACAATCAAGCCAACTGGATCAATTGAACCCAAATCAGTCCACATGACTGATAAGAAGACAGGAAAGTAAATCCCTGCTATCTGAGGCTAATGCAGCTGCTGCTGCATTTGCAAACTGCTGCCATGGCTCTTGCATTACTGCAATGCATGTGCAGTAGTAAAAATGAGTGAAAGTTTCAAAAGCAGTGCAATAAATGTGCGTATATGAAGCGAAGAGTGAATGATGTGAGTGAGTGAACTAAGTGTCAAGTGAAAGGTGTGTGCATTGTATCAGAGCATTGCAGTATGGCAAATCAGTGATGTGGATATCAGTGTACAATGGGACAGCAATATGCATCTCAGGTTTGGATGTGTGTGTATACAATAATATCAATGTGTGCAAGTGTTTCCATAGTTCTCAGTCAAAAAGAGGACTGGAAACTAAAATAAAATCAACTGACAACAGGAAAACCAATCCCATGAAATCAAATTCAAAACCACAACTGAACTCAACCTAAACCATACCTGAAACGCACTTCCTACATCCACATAACCCCACATTTAAACATATCTAACATGTGTGATGAATCGACATGGCAAGATTAACATTGAAAATCAGTTTTAAGAAGGAAAGGAGTTCAGGAATTTGATTCCCAGGACTGTGTATCGGTCCAGTCCTATTGAACAACCCCAACCCATATCGAAAACCCCTTCCTCTTGAAAACAACCTACTCTAACATGAAAACCGGTAAAACCCCTAAATTTCTACTATTTTTTATTAAATTTGGCACTGATTTAAAATTTTGTATTGTACGTCACGTAGTCGTATTGTACGTCGCGCACAAAATTTTATTTTTCTTGCTCGTCGGGTGCGAATATGTGCGAGCGTACATATTTTAGAAAAACATTTTTATTTTATTATACACTTTCAAAATATTATATATAATTATTATTCTTGCTATAAAAAGCCTTTTTGTTTTTAGCAGTTATTAATCATAAATAATATTTTATTGTATACTAGGAAAAGCATAATCATGTATGCATTATTTGTTCTTACATATATATTTCATAAATGTTTTATTAAGTTTATTTTTAAATAATAATGTATTTTTGAAATTATTATTATAGCATTTTTAGAAAACATATTTTGGCAATATTGTGGCAATTTAAATCTTGATTTAATTTTTGGATTTATTTAAATAGATTAAATTAATATCTATAGTTGGAATTTGAATTATCTTAATTGATTTTAAAATAAAAGATAGAATTTAATTAGATTTAAATTAGATTTTGATTTTGATTTGGATTTATTGAATTAATTTAAATTAAGTAGTGATTTATCTAAATGGGGAATTTAAAATCCTAATCCTTATCTTAATGGGAATTCCCACATCTTATAAATAGGCAGGTACTCCTCCATATTATTTTCTCCACAATTCATAATTCTACAATTTTCCATCCACAAAAATGTCGTGCATCGTGTCTGTGTCGCCCTTCTCTTCCACTATACTTTTTTCTACTACAGTTACATTATTCTCCTCGCGTCCGACACCCCGGACACATCAAAATTCCTATACTCTAAACCCAATTTTTGAATCCGTGTCGACATCCCGACACGGACCATACAGCCCTGTCCGACCCTTTCCCTATCGGCAACCACGACCAAATAAACCCTACCACTCGCCGGAGCAAATCCCCACCTCTCGGACAACCCCCATCATCGCCGCATCGTTGCTGCCGCCTCCGCTACCCTCATCGCCAACCCCGCTGGAACCCATCCACCCGCAAACACCTTTCCGTCGATCGCCCGTCACCGCCACGACCACCAACCCGCAGAACACCCAAACCATCACCCGCCCGCGGCCACTGGCCGGAGACCGGCCGTTTTCCCCAAAACCATCGAGCAAAAAAAAAACAAGAAAAACCCCAAACACCGCCGGCGCTTACATCCATCGCGCATCGGCCGCCCTTGCCACCTCGACCCAAGTCCGATAAGAACCCCGTCCACCGTGTTCCTCCGCAGCCGCCGGCGCAGCCCGCAGTCGCCGGCGACTTTGTCCTTCCCTTCCGCCTGACCTCACAGCCTGGATCTGCCCATCTCTTCCACCTTGGCCGCCTGCGCGCCTCCCCATGGCGCCCGCCGCCGACAAGCCCGACCAAAAACCCTCCGGCGAGATCCCAGCCTCCACCTTGTCGCCCAACCTCCGCCTCGCTGTCGCCATCCGCCGAGCCAAGTAGTTGTCCTCCGCTCCTCCGCGAGGCTGCCGCCGCGCCAACGCAGAGCGCGTGCCGCTGACCGGAAACCCTCGCCGCCGTCGCATGTAGGAGCAGCACCGGCTGACCGATCCGATGGCCAGCCTCCACGAAACCCGCTGCCCTCTCCGTCGTCCACCAGCGCCTCCCTCCAATCTCCGCCCCCTGCTTCCTCTCTCTCTTCCCTACCGACCCTTCGTCTCCGTCCCGGACATTGCCGGACTCCACCTCTCCCGAGCCACCCACCGCTTTCTCTCGCTCCCTTCGGTCATCTCTTCCAGCTCACCTCTCTCTCCCGATCTCCTTCTCTCCGCCTCCCCTTTTCTCTCCGCTGGAGCGGCGCCACCGCCGGCGCTCCACTCCGAGCCCCGACCTCCTGCTCCTCTCTCCCATCATCCTCTCTCTCTTCTCTTTTTTTAGGAGCAACAGTAGTTTTCTATGTATTTATTTTTTTGTTGTTTTAGACTTTAGTTGCTGGTAGGTTACTATTATTTTATTATTATTATTATTATTATTATTATTATTATTATTATTATCATCTTTATTATTATTATTATTATTATTATTTATATTATTATGTATATTATTATAAGTATTATTATAATTAGTATTAATATTATTCTTACTATTTTGTTTATTAAATAAATAGATAGTTAACATTTTTTAAATTATGTTTGGCAACTCAGTAGCCCAAAAATATTTTCCTAGATTTTTTTATATATTTATTTAAAATATTTTTGGACTAATGAATAATTTAGTTTCTAACCTAGAAATCCTATTTCGATAAGATTAGAGTTTTTGCCTAAAAATTTATTTTGATTTTTAGTATTACCTACAAGTATTTTTTTACTAAGGAAATATAGTTTCTTTCTAAATCATATTTTTACTACTTAGAGTTTTTAGACGAAAAACGATTTCTAATTTTGTAAGTACGTATTTATCTAAAATATTTTTTCCAAATTTTTATAAATTGTTTCTAAAATCGTATATATTATTTATCTAATTTCCTTCGATTTCCTCCAGCCCGTGACTAAATCCTCTTATTCCTATTCTGTCACCAAATCCGTACCACCTTATGTCAACCCTAACTAATCTGACCGTCCTGGACCCGATAGAACTGTCTGTGTCACCATCAGAGGTCACCTTGCATAGTTGTCGTACCGAAATTACAGTTCGTGTCACCGTGATTATCGCAGCACACCAGACGTATTACCAGGCAAGACACCTTGCCATTTGCTGTTTATTTATTTTAGCTCATATTTCATGCATTATTTATTTTCTTTATACAAAATAAACTGTGATACATGGCATAACCTGTTAGAACTTACTGTTCATTTATATTTTCTGCTATGTATTATTTTTCTTACACATTCAACCTAGATTTAAGGGACCATCTTTGTGTGTTGCATTCATGGCCTTGACACGTTGTACCACGAAGTTATGTGTCGCATGTAGAACACGGAAGTGCGTGATTGGCTGGCCACCAGTACGTACAAGCCGTGCGATAGGAATAACCGCTAATAGAGGTTGCATGCTAGTCTGACTTAGCGGTTATAGAGGTTATTGTTGTGGATACAACATAGTAGGCATTGGGCGGGGAGGACAATTCCTTAGCGTATGGGCTTCGATGCACTTTTCCTTGTGACCCGGACTCTCCGCTGGAGATACGGGGTTGATGACCCATGATTACTGACGGCCACTGACGATTCTGCGGAACGTCATGCTCTTACTGATGCGGCCTCTGGTGCCCAAGGGGGACTACGCCGATCCTATTTAGCCAGGGCCCATGCGTAGGCAGGATTGTTCTTAACAACATTTCACTTAGAATGGTTAGGCACCTTTATCCGTGAGGTACGACTACTTTTGGTTTGGGTACTTGTATCTGACCGTGGCTTGGAACAATAACTTGTCGCAGATTAGTTCGTCACATCTTGTCCTTATTTGGTTGTAGGTGTGACTTACTACTTCGATGAGAAGGTATTGAACCTTGTTGGGGTCCGGATACCATATTGGATTAATAGCATGGAAAGATACATCGCCGTGAATTAGTTTACCATCTCCTGTCCTTGTTTGGTTGGGGGGATGGTAAGCTAGTTCAATAGGTGTATATTGGACCATGTTATAATCCAATTGACTTATTTATTTGAGCAATATTTATTCAGTTTATATGGCATGATATTATGTGTCTTGTTACGTCCCTCTGAGGACCTGGTTATCTCGCCAGGTGTGTGCTCTTGTCTTTCGCAGGTATTCTAGCTCTAGCCGTGATCATTGCTTCTCTACGAGGATGATTGCTCTTGGATCGTCTTCGCTTCGCTCGCCAAAAATTATTCTTTTGTATATCATGTATTTCTTTTGTTTTGTTGGTAGTGGATTTGTCTCCGCCCAACATATTGTATCAAGATAATTTATTCTCATTATATGACATCTTTTATTCATATATTTTGTGTGGATGAGATTAGTTATGGTTCTACTGCATTTTACAGCTTATGTATTCATATGAAGCTTCCATATATTGGGGTGTACTTCGTATGAATACAGCTGGCATGTCTACGTTCTTAGTCCTACGTATTTTGGGACTGGGGTGTTACATATTTTTGTGGTGGCCCATGCAGGTCAAGATAAATTGTTTGGTTACTTTACCGTACCAAGCAAGCCTGCGAATAGGATTAGAAGTCTAGGATCTCATCCACATACTTGACTTTTTCCTCGATTCCATATTCGACCGACTCGTCGATTGAATCTTGCTTGATTCCTTCTATCATGATTCTTATCTTTCCTTCGTGCTTGCTAGAGATTGACCCTACTAGTTAGATGTCCCAAACACCCTTAGCTTAATTCTTTAAGTTGGGTAGAATACCCCACGACCTGACACATCCTTGACCATTAAGGGAATACAAATAGTATTACCTAGACCATGGAGACTAGAAAAAAATTTAACCCATTTGGTCAACCAAGCCTTGGTCAATAAAATCGTAGAATGATCGTATAGGAATAAACAAGACTTAGATTTTTATGACACTTAGACTATTCATATTGGTTCTTTATTTCAATCTTAATCTCACGTGCCTATATTTTACTATCTAGACTAATGATGCTAATGTAGCCTAGTTTTTGCAAGCTTATTCCTTTATCGAGCTTGTTCGAGACGTATGTTATTTGGGTCGACCCACTAACATATTGTCTAATCAGAACCGGTGCATGATGGTCTGATCAACCGAGTGCACTTTGGTTCGCTTATATCTATCGTTCTACGTGGATGGGAATATAGCTAAACTTGTCCTTTAGAGTCCCATCCGCGACAGCCTTGACAACTCCCTTTGAATTAGTCGACCGCCTTTGAACCACGTATTCGTAATTGATAATGTCGTCATTGAACTCCTTAAATCGCTTTCGTCCTTACCGATTTTGGAAGGACGAAGGCACTTGTACTTGAAATTCCTCTAGCTGTCCTATGACCATTACCACTCGATGTTGCTATGTCTTCATCCTAAACTCCTCGTCCTTCTTCTCGGTCCTACTATGACCCTCATTCACTACCCACGACCATATCCGTATTATTTTTCTATGATCTAGATCGCAACTTCTTACGACATGAATTTGTTGAGCCTTATAATTGATTGTTCCCCGCCGATACCACCTTGTGTCTTCTCACCCCCCTACTAATTTTTAATTTCGAGGACGAAATTCTTTTAAGTTGGGTAGGATGTAAAACCCCTAAATTTCTACTATTTTTTTTATTAAATTTGGCACTGATTTAAAATTTTGTATTGTACGTCGCGTAGTCGTATTGTACGTCGCGCACGAAATTTTATTTTTCTTGCTCGTCGGGTGCGAATATGTGCGAGCGTACATATTTTAGAAAAACATTTTTATTTTATTATACACTTTCAAAATATTATATATAATTATTATTCTTGCTATAAAAAACCTTTTTGTTTTTAGCAGTTATTAATCATAAATAATATTTTATTGTATACTAGGAAAAGCATAATCATGTATGCATTATTTGTTCTTACATATATATTTCATAAATGTTTTATTAAGTTTATTTTTAAATAATAATATATTTTCAAAATTATTATTATAGCACTTTTAGAAAACATATTTTGGCAATATTGTGGCAATTTAAATCTTGATTTAATTTTTGGATTTATTTAAATAGATTAAATTAATATCTATAGTTGGAATTTGAATTATCTTAATTGATTTTAAAATAAAAGATATAATTTAATTAGATTTAAATTGGATTTTGATTTGGATTTGGATTTATTGAATTAATTTAAATTAAGTAGAGATTTATCTAAATGGGGAATTTAAAATCATAATTCTTATCTTAATGGAAATTTCCACATCCTATAAATAGGCAGGTACTCCTCCATATTATTTTCTCCACAATTCATAATTCCACAATTTTCCATCCACAAAAATGTCGTGCATCGTGTCTGTGTCGCCCTTCTCTTCCACTATACTTTTTCTACTACAGTTATATTATTCTCCTCGCGTCCGACACGCCGGACACATCAAAATTCCTATACTCTAAACTCAATTTCTGAATCCGTGTCGACATCCCGACACGGACCATACAGCCCTGTCCGACCCTTTCCCCATCGGCAACCACGACCAACTAAACCCTACCACTCGCCGGAGCAAATCCCCACCGCTCGGACAACCCCCATCATCGCCGCATCGTTGCTGCCGCCTCCGCTACCCTCATCGCCAAACCCGCTGGAACCCAGCCACCCTCAAACACCTTTCCGTCGATCGCCCATCACCGCCATGACCACCAACCCGCAGAACACCCAAACCATCACCCGCCCGCGGCCACTGGCCGAAGGCCGACCGTTTTCCCCAAAACCACCGAGCAAAAAAAAAAGAACAAGGAAAACCCCAAACACCGCCGGCGCTTACCTCTACCGTGCATCGGCCGCCCTTGCTGCCTCGACCCAAGTCCGACAAGAACCCCCTCCACCGCGTTCCTCCGCAGCCGCCGGCGCAGCCCGCAGTCGCCGGCGACTTCGTCCTTCCCTTCCGCCTGACCTCACAGCCTGGATCTGCCCATCTCCTCCACCTTGGCCGCCTGCGCGCCTCCCCATGGCGCCCGCCGCCGACGAGCCCGACCAAAAACCCTCCGGCGAGATCCCAGCCTCCACCTTGTTGCCCAACCTCCGCCTCGCTGTCGCCATCCGCCGAGCCAAGTAGTTGTCCTCCGCTCCTCCGCGAGGCCGCTGCCGCGCCAACACAGAGCGCGCGTCGCTGACCGGAAACCCTCGTCGCCGTCGTATGTAGGAGCAGCACCGGCTGACCGATCCGATGGCCAGCCTCCGCGAAACCCGCTGCCCTCTCCGTCGTCCACCAGCGCCTCCCTCCAATCTCCGCCCCCTGCTTCCTCTCTTTCTTCCCGACCGACCCTTCGTCTCCGCCCCGGACATTGCCGGACTCTACCTCTCCCGAGCCACCCGCCGCTTTCTCTCGCTCCCTCGGGTCATCTCTCCCAGCTCACCTCTCTCTCCCGATCTCCTTCTCTCCGCCTCCCCTTTTCTCTCCGCCGGAGCGGCGCCACCGCCGGTGCTCCACTCCGAGCCCCGACCTCCTGCTCCTCTCTCCCATTATCCTCTCTCTCTTCCCTTTTTTAGGAGCAACAGTAGTTTTCTATGTATTTATTTTTTTGTTGTTTTAGACTTTAGTTGCTGGTAGGTTACTATATTTTATTATTATTATTATTATTATTATTATTATTATTATCATCTTTATTATTATTATTATTATTATTATTATTATTATTATTATTTATATTATTATTATGTATATTATTATAAGTATTATTATAATTAGTATTAATATTATTCTTACTATTTTGTTTATTAAATAAATAGATAGTTAACATTTTTTAAATTATGTTTGGCAACTCAGTAGCCCTAAAATATTTTCCTAGATTTTTTTTATATATTTATTTAAAATATTTTTGGACTAATGAATAATTTAGTTTCTAAACTAGAAATCCTATTTCGATAAGATTAGAGTTTTTGCCTAAAAATTTATTTTGATTTTTAGTATTACCTACAAGTATTTTTTTACTAAGGAAATATAGTTTCTTTCTAAATCATATTTTTACTACTTAGAGTTTTTAGACGAAAAACGATTTCTAATTTTGTAAGTACGTATTTATCTAAAATATTTTTTCCAAATTATTATAAATTGTTTCTAAAATCGTATATATTATTTATCTAATTTCCTTCGATTTCCTCCAGCCCGTGACTAAATCCTCTTATTCCTATTCTGTCACCAAATCTGTCACGCCCCAGTACCGAAATACGGGGATGGACGTTGGCCAGCTACACCGTATGAGGTACGAATACGCTATACGGCGATGACGGCTGTCAAGTCTTGCTGGGTATCCTAGCGTGCAACCAATCTATGGCCAAATTCGATCTCATGTCCACAGGCAAATCACAATGAAACAATATCAAGAGAGATAATCATATGCAAAGCAGGAAATACTCATATGAAAATTCGAGAGTCTACAATAAGAAATAATGTAGACATAATACCTTCCCACATAGTTCCCTCAGGATCAGGAACTGAAGCACGTCCTCCAAGTCAAGTCTGGAAGATCCACAGGGTCGGTTACTGGAAATCTGGGAACAATCCATGGTTGGTCAGGCCAACCGTAGCAAGTACCAGAAAGGAAGGCTCAAGGACGGGCGAAGAAAAACCAGCAGGATAAAATATGACAGAAATAGCATCTAAAAACAGTAAATAAGGTAAGGGATCGTGCGGTACCAACGCACGATTACAGAATATAAGGCAGCAATCCAACTACTAATACGTAAGTAACCAACAATCATCACAGTCATCCTAACATCCACTAATGCTTGCATCGCCAACTGGAACTCGTAGTCTGTCATCGGAACAGTAACTCACCACTACATCAAACAAGAACAAGAGAATAAATTACCGCACCGGGACAGCGTTACGTGCCAGCCAGCTTAGCAAGCAACAAGCCATACAATTTAGGAGAATAAGCGGCCACTCAAAATGCCTACGGCTTTCTATGTGGAGGTTGGGTTACCCCAACAATGCAAGTATGGGAATTCTCAGATCGTGCCGTCCCAGCAGGGCTGGCGAGGCCAAGTATATCAAGACTAGATGAGCACCGGTCCCTCACAAGACCACCGGGCTCTGCATGTCTCCACCGGTCCCTCGTAAGGCCACCGTGCCGAGCATGCCATGTATATAATGTATAGTACATAAGTAGCCGGATATTGCCATCCACTAGTACGAATGGTAACAATATCCGTGGCGGCCAGCCTGCAGGTCATGACTAATGTCTGGGATAAGGCTGGTAATGCACGATCTCGGGATTCCGTTTCCCCCCCAATGCTTCTACCAGTTTAAGTTACCTAGATTATCCATATAGTTATCCGGGGTCACATGCCTTGGTCACCGGATCACCCTCCTAGATGTCGTACCTCAGTACGGGAATGCTAAGTAAGAATCAACCTCGGCACCTATAGTCCCAGTTGTGATCCATCCTTAGTGTTATGCAACAAGCAAGCAAGCAATCCTAACCACGCTAAGACTATAGGCCAACTACCAGATACCTGTGCAGGTAATCATATAATATAGCTAGAATATCAAGATGGCGTCGCAATGCCATATAATCATGGAAGTAGCACCTCAAAGTGCCAATAGACAAAGGGCACCGCAGTGCAAGGTCAGGGCCAGTACCTCAAAGGGTAACGGGACTTATAGCACGGATACAGGTAGTCAGGTCTGGGACAAGGATAAATCTGTTAGTCACAAGAAGTCATCTGCCCACATCGTGGCATGGATATCAGGTCAAGTACAAGACCAGAACCTCTACTATAATAACATCTCAAGCATATATGGGAGCCTACAGCTCCAATCATCAAGTCGGTCCATCCACCAGATCAATCTAGCAAGAGTCTCCCATCCATGATGGAGTGAATATCACATCAATAAAGACAACCACCAAATACCAAGCTCATCCCCCTAACAATGCTAGGCCCTCTGACTCACAAGAATCCTCCAAGTCAATGATCACAAGCCACTAGAAAATAAGCCCCTCAACTACCAAGACATAGCAATCAAACCAGGTTCTCCAACTACCGAAATACACAAAGGTACCCAGTTTTGGGCATTTAGGAAGTCGAATAAAAATTATATAATAATACCCTCGATATTCTATTCGTTCCGCGAGACACTCGCACCAATATCAAAATCCAAAAGTCCTCAAAGACATATCTGATCAAATTAGAACATCACCAAAGAACTAGCAATACTATCTAAGAATCCACTTAGTCTACCATTATCACTATCTCAATATTATACCTCCTCATAGTCAATCCTCGAATAAGATCATAATCCCAACACATGGGTCAATATTAATCAACGCCGTCGGAAGATGGCAAGGATTGTGTGAACCACTCTGGATCAGATCTACAACCCTTAAACCAAACAAGGACCAGGGTTGCAGACCTTCACCCGAGTAGAACCGCTCTCCTTACACAATCCGACGGACAGGACAGACAATAGGATAACAAACTAAACTGGAACACCATCTAAAAGAAGGGTCACGGGTCAAAAGTCCAATGGGTGATACCGTCGAAAAGGCAAGGATTGCGTGAACCACTCTGGATCAGATCCACAACCCTTAAACCAAACAAGGACCAGGGTTGCAGACCTTCACCCGAGTAGAACCGCTCTCCTTACACAATCCGACGGACAAGACAGGTCAAGACGCTAGGCGACTAATATAGTCGGGAGTCTACCTAGCAGGCGATGAGATCAGGGATGCTATACCAAGAAGAACATGCATGAGTTCAGTCCCGCAAACCAAAGGAATGGTTCTGCCCAATCCTTCGAACCAAATTCCCAACCGGGAATTCCGGAAAAATCTGGCAGAGTCTCCTTTGTAATCTTGATGGGAGCACCCTAAGAATAGGGGCTAAAACCACTCGGCACAACCTGCCGCAGAATCGCAGAATCGCAGGCTGAGAACACTAAGTCTCAGCTATCAGCAGCACTACGATACGTACTGGGAACAAATCGATAGCCAAGAATACTAAGTCTCGGCCTCCAGCAGTACTACGATGCGTACTGGAAACCAATCGAACCCGAGACCACTAAGTCCCGGTCTCCAGCAGCGCTACAATACATACTGGGCGCCAATCCAACATGCATAATAATAAAATAACCGCCTCGCAGGACGCACCACAACACAAGTCCATAAATCCCTAACCCAAGCACAATCACCGCCACAGGTAAAGTTAGCCAAAGCCGTTACCCGACCGCGAGTCGGACACGGGGCATATGGGGACAATCCGTACAAGTGAGTCGTGCTCGTGTCCTCGGAGGTGTGGATGACCCATCCGAGTCGTCCGATACGGTCTATCCCAGTATCGGACCAAGCTAGTCTAGGTTATCATTGCAGTTCTACTGCTAAGCTACACTACTCATGGTTATACAATTTACAATAAATTAAATACAATAAAATCCAGGAGAGATGGCAAGAGCCGTCGATGAGCAAGGAATACTTGCCTAGGGGGCTCGGCTAGGTAAGCAAGTCTTCAACGATCGCGATCCAAGCAAGTACGTCCATCGAGGTCCTCAGAACACACAATAAACAATCATTAGCACCAAACAATAAATAATAGGAGAAATCACAGGGGATGGCAGGAGGCTATACCGTGTGGGTTCCGCAAGCAGTGCAGGGATCTGGTACAGAAACCGAGGTACGTGGATCAATACGAACACGTAAACTGAGACGTGCACGTATATCGAGATGCACACAAGAATCGAGATGGCACGAATATCGAGATGAATAGGAAACACGTGCACGTAAATCGAAACATGTACGTAGATCGAGAAAATCACGAATATCAGAATAGTCTACGAATCATGCGACACGCAAGTCGAGGCGAGCACGTAAATTGATGCGGCACGCAAAACGAGGCGACACACAAATCGATGCGTGTACGCGGATCGATGCGACACGAGAATCAAGATAGACACAAAGGCTGAGGCACGAAAAACGAGGCGGTGCATAAACTGAGGTAGTACGGTGCCTGAGGCAGCACGGGGCTCGAGGCGTCCCGCTGCCCAAGGCAACACGTAGACCGAGGTTGCATGAAAACCGAAGTCATACACAAATCGAGTTGCACGCACATCGGAGAACGCAACCCGAGGAAACGCACATAGCACGAGGGCTCGCTCCACGAGAGTGCACTGCTCGAGACGGCACGCTCGACGAGGCAGCGCACAAAACGAGAAAGAGAGGGAGAGGGGAGCTCGGGAACCTCATCGATGGGTGCAAGGCAGCTCGGCCAGGGTCGGGTCGGGCTCCGACGGAGGAGAACAATGGCGGCAGGAGTGCGGCCATGGGGCTCGGCCAGCGGAAGAGGAAAGGAAGTGGTGGTGGCCGCGGCTGAGAGTGTTGGGGACGATGATGATGGTGGTCGGAGCAGTGATGGTGGCGGTGGAGGCTGATGGCGGTGGCCGCGGAGAAGGGGGCGGCCATGGCGGATGGTAGAAGGAGGAGGCAGAGAAAGGGGGCTGTGGTGGTGGCCGCAGTGGAGGGCGGCGGCCATGGGGCTGGTCGTCGGAGATCGGGTCGGGGAGGAGGTCGGGAAGGAGATGGAGGCCGGAAGAGAGGGGGCTGGGGAGCTTTTCCAGTGAGGGAGAGGAAGAGAGCAGGGAGAGAAAAGAGGGAGATGAGAGCAGTGAGAGGGAGAGAGAGTGAGCGAGAGAAAATAAGAGAGATGGGGGTTGGCTTCTCCGGCCGACAGAGAGGGAGGAGAGAGGAAGAGTGTGAGAGTGGGAAAGGTGAGGGAGGAGAGAGGGAGTGGGTGAGTGATGTGAGGGGTGATTTGAGTGAGAAGAGAGGGGGTTAGGTTAGATATTTTTGGAGGGTAGATTTGGAACAAGAAAATTAATAATAACATTAATAATAATAGAAAAAATTCACCTCCAATAATTTAATAATAAAATTTTAACAATACCAAATTTTAAAATCCTCGTAATACAATAATATGGTCATATACGTATTTCAAAATAGGAACATTACAAAATCCGTACCACCTTATGTCAACCCTAACTAATCTGACCGTCCTGGACCCGATGGAACTGTCCGTGTCACCATCAGAGATCACCTTGCATAGTTGTTGCACCGAAATCGCAGTTTGTGTCACCGTGATTATCGCAGCACACCAGGCGTATTACCAGGCAAGACACCTTGCCATTTGCTGTTTATTTATTTTAGCTCATATTTTATGCATTATTTATTTTCTTTATGCAAAATAAACTGTGATACATGGCATAACCTGTTAGAACTTACTGTTCATTTATATTTTCTGCTATGTATTATTTTTCTTACACATTCAACCTAGATTTAAGGGACCACCTTTGTGTGTTGCATTCATGGCCTTGATACGTTGTACCACGAAGTTGTGTGTCGCATGTAGAACACGAAAGTGTGTGATTATTGGCTGGCCACCAGTACGTACAAGCCGTGCGATAGGAATAACCGCTAATAGAGGTTGCATGCTAGTCTGACTTAGCGGTTATAGAGGTTATTGTTGTGGATACAACATAGTAGGCATTGGGCGGGGAGGGCAATTCCTTAGCGTATGGGCTTCGATGCACTTTCTTTTGTGACCCGAACTCTCCGCTGGAGATACGGGATTGATGACCCATGATTACTGACGGCCACTAACGATTCTGCGGAACGTCATACTCTTACTGATGGGGCCTCTGGTGCCCAAGGGGGACTACGCCGATCCTATTTAGCCAGGGCCCATACGTAGGAAGGATTGTTCTTAACAACATTTCAATTAGAATGGTTAGGCACCTTTATCCGTGAGGTACGAGTACTTTTGGTTTGGGTACTTGTATCTGACCGTGGCTTAGAACAATAACTTGTCGCGGATTAGTTCGTCATATCTTGTCCTTGTTTGGTTGTAGGTGTGACTTACTACTTCAATGAGAAGGTATTGAACCTTGTTGGGGTCCGGATACCATATTGGATTAATAGCATGGAAAGATACGTCGCCGTGAATTAGTTTACCATCTCCTGTCCTTGTTTGGTTGGGGGGATGGTAAGCTAGTTCAATAGGTGTGTATTGGACCATGTTATAATCCAATTGACTTATTTATTTGAGCAATATTTATTCAGTTTATATGGCATGATATTATGTGTCTTGTTACGTCCCTCTGAGGACCTGGTTATCTCGCCAGTTGTGTGCTCTTGTCTTTCGCAGGTGTTCTAGCTCTAGCCGTGATCATTGCTTCTCTACGAGGATGATTGCTCTTGGATCGTCTTCGCTTCGCTCGTCAAAAATTATTCTTTTGTATATCATGTATTTCTTTTGTTTTATTGGCAGTGGATTTGTCTTCGCCCAACATATTGTATCAAGATAATTTATTCTCATTATATGACATCTTTTATTCATATATTTTGTGTGGATGAGATTAGTTATGGTTCTACTGCATTTTACAGCTTATGTATTCATATGAAGCTTCCATATATTGGGGTGTACTTCGTATGAATACAGCTGGCATGTCTACGTTCTTAGTCCTACGTATTTTGGGACTGGGGCTTTACAAAACCCAACCTAGCAGTAGCTATTGCATATGTGTAAGAATTTAACATAACAATTAAACATCAAGAATCAGTTTAACAGGAAAAAATAGGATAAGAAATTCAGTCTCAGGAATCGCGTATCAGTGAGAAGGGAAATCCAATTAAAGGAATTAAACTCGAAAATTAAAAGGAATATATATGCACAGACCTAGGGACGTATCATGCATATCCATGAGACCCAATGTGTCCAGAAATTGGGACCCGAAAACACAATTTCGAACAGCCTCAGAAAACAGGAAATCTATTCCTCGTGCAGCCATGTCAAGCCTTCGTGGGCTCGACCCAGTGCTCGAGGCACCACGTGCTCTTGCACTAGTATCGAGGGAACATAGGGCTAGGGACTGAACACCCTGCCCCGTGTCCAAGTGTTGTCGTGTTGTGTTAAACGAAACATGTCAGGGAAGAAAACCCAGTGTCAAAGTGACAGTGACAGTGAGTGACCAGTGCGCGAAGGATTTCTCAAGATTTACTCGACAAAATCCCATAAAACTTGGTCAGCCCCTTGTCAGTCGATAGACCCATGTCTCCACCAAGTTTCAACCCTTCCCGTGTCGTATCGTGTCCGCCAGGACACTCGAACAGCAGGGGACTGCACGAGGCCTGTGCGCGGTGTCGTACGTACGGTGCGTGTCCGATTTGGACACAAAAAACCACCTAAATCGTGCTCAGTCCTCAACATATCTAATCTACACATTAATAGCTAAAATATTGTTCAATTAGTTTTACAAAAATCGAAAATAAAATCCTTAGAGGCATTTCGTCGAACACCTATACACCCACTATGACACATGTCCGATAAGGACACCAAACGGACACAAAATTCACCCAAATTCTAGGGGCAGCTAGGGGACTCCTAGATCTAGCCCTAAATGCAAAGAAAACAGAAATTTAGATCAATTTGTGGAGTTTTACCTATAGGTGCAAAAGCATGAAAAAGCTCCAAATGGGCGATTCCTCCTTGCTAGCCAAATGCTCCCAAATTGTCCCAAAGCTGGGATTAAACTCCACAATCAGAAAATAGGAGGGTATTAGGCTCTAATGCAAGAAACTAGAGTAGAAAAGAATTTAAAATAAAGATTTTATGGAATGGGGAAGAATTAACAAACCTTTCATTCTCTAAGTGCTCCTTCAATACAAAAGAGGCAAGAACTAATTGGAAGAATACTTATAGGGAAGGGGGAAGCCCTAAGTGGCTGGCCATGGGCTGACTTCTAGGGTTAAGGTTTAGTTATTTGGGCTATGGGCTTAAGTCACAAGTCATTAAGTCATGAAATCGTAAGTCATTACATTAAACCATAAGTCATGACTAGTTTACTCTAAACTTAATCCTCTCATTCTAAAAGTAACTTCTAATATCTAAAATGGGTTAACTCAAGTTAGACTAGGGTTACCATAGCTAGGGTTAGGTTCTAGGCTAGTCCACTAGGTCTCAACAAGTCAAAATCAAACTAGAATTCACCAATTCAATAAATAATCAAATAATTCAAATAAGTCAAAATGACCAAATTACCCCTAGGCTAAAAATGATAATTAAATATCCCTAATCACATGGTTAGGCTCTAGGTCATGCAGTCTCTAGGATTTCACTAGCAGCACATCAAAATTACAAGTCATGACTTAAAATAGTTTTTAAATAATTTAAAAATGATTAAAAATCACCAAAAATCATAATATGAAATAAATATCAATAAATAATAATAATTACAAAATTTCAAAATTACTCTCATCTGAAAAACTGGGTGTTACAATCCTACCCCCCTTAGAAAAATTTCGTCCTCGAAATTAAGATGATCGCACCCCTTCTAGGTCAACCCCAAACAATCAAGGCCAAGAAAACTATATCTAAAACATATAAATTATGGTCCTACTGGTCGTGATATCACGGTCTTGATCAGGTTCACTATACTATCTATCACAGCACAAAACATCCTGATAGGTAATACTAATGGAATGACACAACAAGATGGAAAGAAGAACATGAAAGACAGACCTGCTAACCCGTCACCCGTAGCGTCGGTCTACTCGACTGTCAGAGCAAAAGCCCTGCCCCTCTGGGGTGTATCCCTCTGATGGTGCGGGGTACGATGCTGTGCTATAGGTGGCCTAGCTCCCTTTATCTAATCCATGACACTCAAGTAATATCCACCCTGATATTCTACTCAATTATACTAGGGCACCATCTATATGGTATATATTCTGCAATCTGATAATCATACCCGTCTATCCAGAACCATGTTACCAGAATCCTCGTCACACTAGTAAGTATGGCTGCGATAATCCATAGAGTCCACAACTAATGCACATACCTCTAGAATTATGGTATTTAAAATTTTCGCATTGCCGCTAGCTTGGCTGCGAAAACCTTAAATTCCCACACCCGAGAAATATATCCAAAATCAGACTCTATCTCATCGCCAACCCAACTAATATGGCTGTAGAAGACTATAGATTCCATGACTGAGACAACCTATCCCATAATGTTATCTTGGTAGAAAATTAAGTCAATAAGGAATACCAAGAATCAAATTCAACGATGAATCAAGGAAGATAAACAGATACTGTCAGAATCGAATTTTGAGATAGTTTATAATAAGATTCTCAAGGGTCATTCCAGGAATCGTCTCAAGTAGTCCTAACTGTGATTGAGTAACTCTCCGTTAAAGCCTATTCCTTAGTTCCTATCGCAGGCGCGCAGCAGTACAACTAATCGTTGCACTACCACGACATCACACTAATGCGACTCTCGACCTGCATGGGCCACCACTCTTGTTTCGACAGTTAAGGGATGAATCCTGAGTCCTTCAAATTGTCTTAGTTTTAAGTGATTCTGGTTCTGAGTACACTCCATTGGTTTGCTTAAATGTGTGAACTAGGATTAGTTCGTGTCCTGGACGAGACGGTGTCAGATTCAATTTACCACTGGGGATTATAATCATCTTTTCACATCAGGTATGGTTTTAGTATTTTTTGTGTTAAATTTTGGCATTATTGGGTTTGAATTTAAGTTGCGTTATTCGTGTCCAGTTGCTCGTGTCTTATGGTTCGTGTCCGGTACTGACGTGTCCAGGTCATCGATCAATTTCCTCAGGTAAAATTTTACTTTCACTTCATGTTTAGTCCGTTTTATGCTTGATCGTAATTCCATGTTATGTTCGTTCTGTGTCGTGGGCATGCGTTCGTGTTGCTGCTATTTTGGGTGTTCGGATCGTGTCCAAGTCCTTTATCAATTCGTGTTGTGTCCTAGTTGATCGTGTCCGGCTTGATAGAATTCTAAGTAGTTTTGGGATCGGGGGTTTTGTTCATCTGCAGTCCTGTGTTCGATTGGATATGTTCGTGTCGTGTGTGGGTGCCCATTTGCGGTTCGTATCCGAGTAGGGGTTCGTGTCCCCCTGTGTTCGTGGTTGCATAGACAAGCTAATAGCAAGTGCAGTCCTATTTATGGGTTGCTATTTGAGATTTTTATTTCTGATCTTCTTTGGATTGTGTATTCTTTATTGATTTATATACTTTCATTAGTTGTATAATTCTTCATTAAGATTGGGTATTACTTCTTCCTGAATGTTTTCCGATTTGAGATGATTTGTGTGGGTTTAGCAAACTGAGTAGTAATCTCAGTTTTGGAAATGGCAGATGGGTTCAATTATGGCTTAGCATGAGTGAGGCTTGTGTGTGTCTGCAGGATTTTGATGACTATATAGCTTTTCTTTACATTTAAAATGTGTATGTGAACTTGTTTGCTAGACAAAGGTCAGAATAATGGGCTAGCTTTCCAGGTTTTGTTTGGGCCTGGGTTTGTGGATGTGTTTTCATGAGTTGGGTTGGTTACGAATTGATGATGATGGAGTTCCAACAGGATGCTAGGAAATATAGCATGGGCCAGGTCGATACAGTAGGGCTGAACAAAATTTTATATAATAAGTTTCACTACTAGCTGCTACTGAATATTTTTCCTAAGAAATGTTTTTTTAACTATCTTTAAGGTGTTATTATTTGGTTATGAAATAAGTTCCATAGAGTGATTATTATAACTTTTGGTAGGAAATTCCTATATATGTAATCCATAAAATGTTGTATTATTCCATAATAGATATCAAGTTATGGTTATAAATAGAATGCTAAACCAATAAATTAGAAATAAGATTTTAAGCTAGCTTGTGTATATAGCTTATTAAGGAGTTTGACCTATACAATTAACGATCATGATTAGAAAGTAACAAACTTATATCCATACTCAGGTGGACTTACAGATCTATTTCCTACCCTTGATCACCCGAAGCAAGGCAAGTGCATTCTATGGTCTTGTGTATTTACATTCATATCTTGTACTTCTCTTGATGACACGATGTGACACGATATTATGTTCTCTTGTACTTTCATGTTTTTGTACTTACTTGTGGTCGGGGAGGGGAAATACACTAGCTATGTGACCAAACCCAAGGATCAGAAATTCAGGTTGATAGCTTAGGCCTCGCACCGTGCACGCGGGCCCTAAGTCGTACCCATTTCATGTGCTTATTCCTGTACTTACCCCAGTCGGTCACATATGCTAGCTGTATTCCAAATATTGTGCACATGTCATGTCTTTTACTTCAGGTTCGGTATTTACTTCTTGTACTTTATTTTCTGTACTTCCTGTACTTTATATTTCTGTACTTTCATGTTTTTTTCCTGTACTTTATATTTTATGTTCTCTTGTACTCTTTTTCATATCATGATATTCTTGTTCATTACCTAGAATAGTACTTTGCTTCGCTATTGATTGGATATGTTGCAGGTGAGATGGAGGCGATATATGACACATACTACGGGCGAGAAACTACTGATGTAGTTGAGCCAGCTGGGGTTGCTCAGGACCTAGAGGCCGATGAGGCCTAGCTACCTTACCTTTAGTTGTTTGATTTTCATTGTAATGGAGACTATAGTCAGACTTTACATTTACTTTACTTTTGCTGGATGAATGTAATAATGCTTAGACATGTACTCTGATTCTGGGAACGTTTATAGATGTTGTGATTGTACGTATTCATATTTGCCTTGTAGTTTCCCTAGATTGGTACAGCTTACTTCGTCGTGTCTAACGATGAAGGCTGGGCGTGTTCGACTCGTGTCCGATTATTCGGGAGCGGATAGTGACACAGAGAATGACTATTCCCCGTCATGTGTAAAACGAAGAACGGTTGTTCTTCGTGAGAGGTGAACAAAAAATGATATTTCTCTGTGACAAGTGAACGGAGGATGACCATTCTCCATCGTATTAGCACGGCGAATATCATTCGCAGTCATATTCGCACGAAAAATATCAGAAAAAAGGTTGCATCACTTCTAAAACCAGATTTTCAGGAAAAAAACAAAATAGAGGTTCTCTGGAGTTATTCAAGCTCAAATCAACACAAAAGGACCAGATTAAAGATCTCTCTGATCGTTTCTCAATTAAAAATCTTCATAACAAATTCAAATTCAGCAAAAATTTTAAGATCTACGAAGATGATGAATGAATTTCTACATATCTGAACTCTCACCTTGTTTTAAGATCTACAGAAAGAGAAAAGGAAGATCTTCTCTCCACAATTGACCTAATCGCCGGAAAACTTTAAATCTCTCCACGAAGATGATGATGATGATGATGATGATGAGCAATGATCGAAGTTCGACTGAAGAAAAGCATAGTGAACTACGAACGATTTTTGCGATCTCTGCTGAAGATGAGAGCAATGAAATTTAGATCTCTCGTGAAGAAGAAGAAGACGAAAATCGTAATCCAAATCTGAGTTTGTGAATTCAAATACATATATATGACCAAATTTACGCGAAGGGTAGTTATGGTATTATCAAAATGGAAATTTTGTAAATACAAAGCATCTAAAGGGAATCTTGGAATAATTAACGTGAAAATACATAATTTTGGGTATTTCATAAAACCCACCCTGTGGGTGGGTTTTTCATAAACACCCACTCCGAAAGTGGGTATTTAAGCAATTTCCAGTTTTTTTTTCTACTTTAAAATTTTGAAATGTATTATCGAATTTATCCTAAGTTTATTACAATTTTAAAAGATAAAATTTACAGCTTTTTTTGTAAATTAAGGATAAATTTAATAAGTCATTTAAAAAATTTATGAACATTGTACAAGTTTCTTTTTTAATTACAATTTCCTAAAATTAGACGAAATATTGGTTTATCACATGAATTAAATAACTTGAAGTTAAGATTCTTAACTCATATCGTTTGCTTCCTTATTGCTTATCAAGATTTAGAGTAACGAAAATTTAATTTAAATTTTTTTTTACTATATTACCATATTCAGAAAGTACTAATATAATTAGTTTCTCTTCAAATTATAATAAATTATTAAATCTTTCTACAGCCTCTTTAAATTTTTTTTACCTTCACAATGCACATTTACTCAGTCAAGCCCGTGCATAAAGAGTATTATTTTATTGAAATTTTGTTTTCTATCCTTCAACAAACTTTAGTGTTGTATTTTCTATGCTATTGTAATTGTAATTCGTGATTTGAATCAAATAAACAAAACTATTGCTTAAACTATAGAAAAACTAGGATCTTGCTTGATATTGGTTATGTTAGTCCCGGGGCATGATTTTTCGATAGAAAACTGAATTTGGCAACACTTTGAAGAAGATGCACGACAAAGATCCCAGAGGATTCTGAAAGACAAACTCAAGTATAGCACTTCGAAGAAGTTACAAATGAATTCGTAGTAGCAGCGTCAATGAAAGTCCACTAACGTTTTATGATTAGATCAGAAACGATCTCGTTCAGAATGAGATACAAGTGGATGAACAGAAGAAGAAAATGGATGGAATGAAAGAACAACCTGCTGGAGTGAATGATCACCGGCGCTCAAAGCTAGATTCGGCCCACACGATCAGCTTCCAGGAACCAGCAAGTTCGTCGAAGAACTTCGGAACACTCTGCTCTTGTGACTCCTCGGATAGACTGAAATGGCGCACAGTTCTCTCTTCTCTGCTCTCTAGAATTTCTGTTGGAATTAACTGAACTAAAATGAGAGAGAAGAGAGCAACTTATATAGACGTGTGCAGTAACCGCCCAGTATGCAAAATGTTTGGGACATGAGAAAAATTGCTTTCGAACGTTTCTTGAGCCCATGAGCCCGATTTCGAGTCCGAGTCTGAGTCGCTAAGCTCCTATAGGGCTTAGCTCCAATGGAATAAATTCCAAGAGCATTACAAAAAGCATAAATGCTTCATTGTTGATTTAGCCTTTTTCTATTAGAAAATACTCCCACACGGCACCCATGTGCCTCTCCACAACCATATTGCATCTCTCAACAAGCAAAGCTCATATAAAGAGATACCCACCATTTGGCCTAGACAATGTGGGACTATATTTCTATTGCTAAAGGCCAAAACAACAACAATTCCCCAGATATCTATGGGTTTGAGTGTTCCCCACAGTGATTGTCCATCATGCATTAGGATATATGTCTCCGACGACTTGAATCTTTCTGCATGGGTCAAATAACAGACTATATTACAAGAATGGACTAAGCCTTGAATTCTGTACCATAGCTGTAATTCTTTCCACTCACATAATGTAGTCACATGTGCTTCTGGCTGCACATTAAAGGCCCTGTGCCAGCCTAGTTTCAGTGCATTAATATTTTGGACGTCTACAAGTTTACCCTCAAGAGACGGCCTGCTATCTCTGTCCATACAATATAGGTGAGTTCTTTATTAAAAGACATGGCATGAAGTGCGCTTCCTTGCGATTCTACGCCGCTATGACATGGCTTAAAGGCGAGGTATTACCCCTACCCGAGAACCTCATCGTAGTGTCATACTACTGTAGCATGAGGTCACAAGCCTCTTTGTAGTACCAAACTACCCAGCATAAAGCCTTTCGCTCCCTTGCGGTGTTATGTCGTAACGACATGGCTTGCGAGGCCGAGGCTTTACCCCTATCTGGGTACCTCATCGTGGTATCGTACTACTATAACATGAGGACATCCTCTTCTTTGTAGTGTTATCTACAACTCTTTAATTTCATCATACATCATTAGGCTACCTGCCTATTTGCGGTGATACGCCGCTGTGACTTGGCTCGCAAAGCCGAGGCATTACCTCTACCTGGGAACCTCATGGTGGAGTCACCCTACTGTAGCATGGAGTTATACTCCTTGTAGTGATGTGCTACCGTGCTTCCTGTAAAGCACACCAGGCATTCACTCTGCCTGAGAACTCACTAAAGGCGTTTAAGCCATCCTCATCATAGGATCTATTTTTTGCATAAAATATATACTAGACAACAGTGGTTGTAGGTCCGTATTCTTTCCATGTCACAGAGGACATGTACCTATTGTTTCTGATATTTTTCCAGTTAGTGGTCCTCCTTTGAACCAAGAGCTAGATGCCTAGTAGATTTCTTTTTGAACTAATAGCATAAAATTTTATGATAGGATTACAATAACACAATATCAGAATGCCTTTAAGCCCATTCTACAAGCTGTGTCATCGACCAGCTGGTGCTTGAGGCCCTTTGTGAACGGATCTACCAGGTTCTCCTGACTCCAAACATCAATCACTGCAATGACACCTCACTTGATGAGATCGTGCACTTCCTTATGCTTTAACCGCACAGTTATCTTCTTCCTTTGAAGAGATCATTTGATGCCACCGCCGCAGTCGCCTGGTTGTCGCAGTATATCAGAATTGTCGATATCTGTACTCTAACTACTGGAAGACCAGACATGAGCTCCCGAAGCTATTATGTTTCTTCTGTTGCGGTATCATGTACAAAGAAATCAGATTCCATAGAGGAACGGGAGAGCTTAGTCTGCTTCTTCGACTTCCACAATATAACAGCTCCACCTATTGTGAAAATGAATCCACCTGTAGATCTCTCGCTCTCCAACTCTGAGTACCAGCTGGCATCACTGAAGCCATCTACTACCGGCGGATCTCCGCTGTAGTACAGTACATATGTTTGAGTCTTCTTGAGATATCTCATTACCCGTTTTACAGCTTTTTAGTGCTCAATGTCTGGGTTGCTCGTAAAACGACTCAGCATTTCTACAGTGAAAGCTATGTCAGGCCTTGTGGCAGTAGTAGCATACATCAAACTCCTGATGACGCTTGTATACTCCAGCTGACTGACGCTTTCCTTCGAATTAGGCTTCAGCTTCAGATCACACCTGTAATGTGTATCGTCCTCTGGAAGTCATGATACCCGTAGCGTGTGATCATCTTCTCAATATAATGAGACTGTGACAACGCCAGTCCAGTTTTCGTTCAGATAATCTTGATCCCCAAGATCACATTAGCTTCCCCCAAGTCCTTCATACTGAACTTAGTCGAGATAAACTTTTTTGTCTCTGTGATACAGGCCATATCCGTACCTAGGATCAGTATGTCATCCACGTACAGACAAACGATTATATCTCTTCCATCAGCAAACTTTATGTAAACACACTTGTCCGTCTCGCTGACCCTATAGCCATTTGACCTTATAACCTTGCCAAACTTCTTATGCCACATCTTGGGAGCCTGTTTAAGACCGTACAAGAATTTTACCAACTTGTAGACTTTGTCTTCAAGATCCTTGATGATAAATCCCTCTGGTTGTTGCATGTAAATCTCTTCGGTCAACTCGCCATTCAGGAAAGCTATTTTTATATCCATCTGATGTATTACCAACTTATGTATTGCTGCAAGAGCAATTAACATTCTGATGGTGGTCATTCGGGCTACTGGAGCATACGTGTCGAAGTAGTCGATCCCCTGCTTCTTAGAAAACTCCTTGGCTACTAGCCTAGCCTTGAACTTGTCAATAGTTCCATCTGCTTTCATCTTCTTCTTGAAGATCCATTAGCATCCGATGGGTTTTACTCCTTCAGGAAGATCAACCAACACCCAAGTGTTATTATAGGTGATTGAATCAATTTTATTGTCTATCGCTCCTTTCAGAAAACATCGTCTCTGGTCTTCATCGTCTCATTATAGGTAAGCGAATCTGCTTTCACATGATAGGTGACAAAGTCATTTCCAAAGTCCTTCGGCCTCCTCACTCGCTTAGTTGACAGCTCAGCGAGTTCTGGTTCAACAGTTGCTTCGACAATAACTTCTTCTTGGACTACGTTCTCATTAGAAACTTCAGTTTCCTGCGTACCCTCATTGTTCCCGGAATATCTGTAAGAACAATGTTCTTGTGCCTTGCAAATTTATCTTCAAAATATTCTACGTTGCGAGATTCAATGATATAATTTGATTCAACATCAAGAAATCTCCGAGCATTACTCTACTCGGCATAACCCAAAAATATCGTCTTCGTAGTCCTTGTCCCGAGCTTCTGAATCTTCAGATATGAGAGCTTTACATATGCCAGACACCCCCACACTAGAATAACATTTAAGTTAGGTCTGACTTTGACCCAGAGTTCATGAGGAGTAACATCGGAAGTTGCATGCGGCACTCTATTCAGAATAAAAGTGACCGTTAATACAGCTTCTCTCCAGTAGCATTTCGGAAGATCCGCAGTCAACATCATTGAATTTATTATTTATGTCAAAGTTCCGTTCTTCCTTTCCGCTACTCCATTAGATTGAAGAGAGTATAGAGCAGTAGTCTCGTTAATAATTCCATGTTCTTTACAGAACGATACGAATTCATGAGACCGATAATCTCCGCCTCGATCACTTCTTATTCTCTTAAGTTGTTGTTCAGTTTGTCGTTCAGCCTCGGCCCTGAATTCTTAGAAATTCTCGAATGCTTCATCTTTAGCCTTGAGCAAGTAGACGAATGCATATTTTGAGAATTCATCGATGAAGGTTATGAAATACTTCATCCTGGCCTTTGTAGAGAATTGTTTGAAGTCACAGATATCGAAGATTACCAACTCCAGAAGATCTGTGCTCCGATTAACCCGAAGAAAGGGTTTTCTTATAATTTTTGTCTGAGCACACACTTCACATTTCTCTACCTTACCCCCACATTTGCAGATAAGTCCTAGACTAGACATTTTGTTTGTTCTTTTACAATGAACTTGTCCTAGTCTATTATGCCACAACTCAAGAGTATAATCAGAATGAACGATTGCATTAATATTATTAGACTGATTTACATGCTGAATTTTAAACATTCCTTCGGTATAAAATTCTTTCCCGAAGTATGTTCCCTTTATGGACATCACCATCTGGCCAGCATTAATGTCCACCCTTAGGCCTGCGTTACAGAGTAGGCCTCCAGAGATCAGGTATTTTGTGATAGCAGGTACATGCTTCACACCTTGAAGCGTCAAAGACTTTTTTGAAGTCAGCTTCAACACCACCGTTTCGATCCCTTGCACTTCAGCTTGTGCCTGGTTCGCCACTATAACAACTTCAGGAGTTGGTGTGTATGTGGTAAACCATTCCTTGCTTGAACAAACATGGCAGGTGGCACCAGTGTCTACCCACCAGTCAGAGTCAGCCCCCACCGCAGTGACCTGAGCAATCATGGCAATAACGTTAGTGATCATTGAAACCTTACTAGGCTCACCTTGCTCTGATTGCTTGGGCTTGAATTTGCATTCACTCTTGAAGTGGCCCTTCTTGCCACATTTGAAGCAAGCCAAATGGGACTTTGGCTTCTGTTGCTTGAAAGAAGTCCCCTTTACTTTCAGATTGTTGAGGTTCTTTTTTTTGCTGTGGAAAGCCGCCTGCTTTCCCTTGGATTCCTTGGTGTGGACCAAATTGGCGTTAGCCATCTGTTTGGACAGAGCGTCCACCTTCAGTTGAGCCCTCATTTGGTCCTCAACGTAAATTTCTTGTAGGAGATCTTTCAGACTGATCTCCAATTTCTTCCTATGCATGTTTGCATAAAACTTGCTCCAAACAACGGGAAGCTTGGAGACGATCCCTCCAACAACGAACTTGTCATTGAGGGGCATCCCCTCATCTTCCAACTTTTGACGCAGCTTCATGAATTCCTTCACCTGAGGCGGCATCGTCTTTTCGTCTTCAAAGAGCCACTTGTGATATTTTTCAACCACAAATATCTTGCTCATGTTCTTGTCATCTTCGTACAGTTTCTCCAGAGACTCTCATATCTCTCTGGCAATGGTCTTTTTAGAATATGATTCCGCCAGGGAGTCCTCCATAGCATTTAAAATTAGAAGCCTACAAAGGCTATTCTTCTTTCTCTATTTGGTCTGACTGTTAGTAGCAGCAGTATGCAGACCCAGTTTTTGGAACAGTTGGTTCTTCCTCAGTTAGCACGTGATCAACTTCTGTAACTTGAAGATTGAGGCTAAACTTTCTCTTCCAGACTTGGTAGTGCTCTCCGTCAAATTTTTCTAACTTGTTAAAGTTAGGATCGATGAGTGAAGCACGAAAGTTTCCATCTTGTAAAATCTAGCTTTGAGATTGTTAGTCTCGGGACGTGATTTTTTGATAGAAAACTGAATTTGGCAACACTTCGAAGAAGGTGCACGACAGAGATCCCGGAGGATTCTGAAAGACAAACTCAAGTGTAGCACTTCGAAGAAGTTACAAATGAATTCGTAGCAGCAGTGTCAATAAAATTTCACTAACGTTTTCTGATTAGATAAAAAACGATCTTGTTCAGAACGAGATACAAGTGGATGAACAGAAGAAGAAAATGGATGGAATAAGAGAACAGCCTGCTGAGGTGAATGATCACTGGCGCTTAAAGCTAGATTCGCCCCCGCGATCAGCTTCTAGGAACCAACAAGTTCAACGAAGAATTTTGGAACACTCTGCTCTTCTGACTCCTCGGATAGACTGAAATGGCGCACAGTTCTCTATTCTCTGCTCTCTGGAAATTTTTGTTGGAATTAACTGAACTAAAATGAGAGAGAAGAGAGCAACTTATATAGACGCTTGCAGTAACCGCCAGTATGCAAAACGTTTGGGACGTAGAAAAAATCGCTCCCGAATGTTTCATGAGCCCGAGTCGCTAAGCCCCTACGGGGCTTAGCTCCAATGGAATAAATTCCAAGAGCATTACAAAAAGTATAAATGCTTCATTGTTGATTTAGCATTTTTTCTACTAGAAAAATACCCCCACATGGCACCCATGTACCTCTCCACAACCACATGTGCATCTCTCAACAAGCAAAGCTTATATAAAGAGATACCCATCATTTGACCTAGGCAATGTGGGACTATATTTCTATTGCTAAAGGCCAAAACAACAACAGGTTAAACCTTTAAAAAATCATAACAAAAGTTAGTTCTATTTTATTCATGAAAGACGACTAGACTCGGTATGAAAATTAAATAAAGACATATTCTCACATAATTTTTTTCTAGAAAAAGTTTTAAATCAACTAAGAAATTTTATTCAACTACAGTATCTTTCAATTGAAATAGAAAATATCATTATCTTATAATTATATTTTTAAGTTTTCTAAAATACGTTATCTTTAGAAAAATTATAATATATCCAACCATACTAGACTCTCGAATTCATAGACCTCCCACAAATATTATTTTATATGTTTTATATTTATTTATATATGATTACAAAAAGGAAAAAATAAAAGCTAGTAACAATTATAAGATAAATGATATTTGTAAGTTTTTTTAAAATAGTTAGACCGGACGTAGTCATATATAAATAAATATAAAATAATATTTTTGGAGGTCTATGAATTTGGGAGGTCTAGTACGGTTGCATCCGTTGGAACTCTTCTGAACCGGTCACGCATTTAATGACTGCCGTCAAAAATTGTTTTAAAATTAAACTAAATTTTTATAAAAAAAATATTACCAAATAATTTTAAATTATTTTTCAAAAAATAAATAAAATAAAGAACACAAGTTTCCAAATTTGATTAGAGATT
The DNA here is from genome assembly GCA_029216955.1 of Iris pallida. Classification (NCBI taxonomy): domain Eukaryota; kingdom Viridiplantae; phylum Streptophyta; class Magnoliopsida; order Asparagales; family Iridaceae; genus Iris; species Iris pallida. The sequence goes on from JANAVB010039020.1 coordinate 6,977,377, forward strand.
ATCTACCAACAACATTTGGCACGTGTGAACTCATTCGCTCCCATACCGCCGCATCTCGCCAGCACTTCCCACTTTTCCAGGAGGGTTTGGTAGCAAATTTTCCTCTTTATTCGTCAGGACTCAGGTCTTAAATACTGATGCAACTTCCTATAACCATTGTGTTGTCAGTTGTCACTTTCTATTTCAAAGGAGCTGTTTGTGTACTAAAATAATGTAAAATGAGCTGTTGAAAATTCCTTCAGCAGTAGCCCTTGGTCCACTCCCTCTGAAAAATCCATAAGCTTCTCAGCAGCAAACTGACCTAAGATTTCAAGATAATTTCTGACGTTCTAAAGGTTCTATCAGCGTATCGGAAAACTGACATGTGAACAGACCTCATGTGTCGATTTTTTATTGTTTAATATTTCGGTTTTTTTTTTGAACTCTCAGATCTTTCTCCTACACAAATACTAAATTATATATATATATATATATATATATATATATATATATATATATATATATATATATATGTGTGTGTGTGTGTGTGTGTGTGTGTGTGTGTGTGTGTGCAAATGACCTCTAGCCTAGTGGTTAAAAGAGACGCATGCGGTCCGAGTGGTCAGGAGATCGAGCGTTCACCACAATTACTTTCTTTCAAAAAAAAGAGGGTAATTAGTTTCTGGAATCATTCCCCTTGGATTCGAACTCCGCCCACAAGGACCACATGCCTCCACACTAACCACTTGGGCTAGTGGTCATTTGCGCGCGCGCGCGCACCACACACACACAATCACACACACACAATATATATATATATATATATATATATATATATATATATATATATATATATATATATATATGGGTCGTTCTACAATACATCCCCTGGAAAAGGATGTATCGATACATCCCAAATCTGGACCATTGGATGTTGATCCAATGGTTCAGATTGAATAATAGAGTAGAAACATCAATTAATGCTGATTTTGACTTTTGACCTCTTGGTAACTTGCTTTAGCAGGTCATTCTTCACTTTAACTTTTTCAATGAACACCCTAAATTAACTCATATTTACTCTCTCTTTCGTCCATCCAATTTAATATTTTGTGCATCAACGTATAAATTTTGAAAAAAAAATTTGGTTACAGGCCGTGGTGGTGGTGGTGTTGGTGGTGGAAAGAGAAACGGAGATGAAGAAGGAAATAATAATCGGTCCGGATCGCGTCGAACGTCGTCGAGCCCTCCTAGAACAACGAGGAGTACCAGCGGCGACGAGAAGAATCGGTCCGGTTCGCGTCGGACGTCGTCGAGACCTCCTCGAATAAGGAAAAGTACCAGCGGCGCCGCTCCAATTTTACTGTCCATGCCATTGTCAGAAATTTTATTTTTCATCTAACAATTTAATATTTTGTTAATAAAGCTACATGTCATGGTGGTGGTGGTGAACTGTGGAAACCTGCTTCTGAGGTCGGACGGATCATCTGCTCACATATTTAAAAAAAAATCTGTATTAATCAGACGAAATATTTTTTACTTTTCTAATGATAATATTTTCGAAGAGAATATTTTTTTTGTACTGTGACATTTTGTCATATTAACCATCTTTCTAATATTACAGTATTTTTTAAAAAATATCATTTACCAAAGTATATTCGAATTTTTACGTTAACAAAGTATGGTACATTTTGGACGGAGAATGGACATTCTCCTTGCTTTTAACACGGAGAATGACCATTCTCCGTTCTTTTAACGTGGAGAATTCCTGCTTTTAATACGGAGAATGACCCTTCTCCGTACTTTTGACACGGAGAATGGCCACTCTCTGTGCTTTTAATAAAGTATGGTACATTTAGGACGGAGAATGTTCAACATTTTGTCATATTAACCATTTTTCTAATATTTATAGTAATTTTAAAAAAATATCATTTACCAAAGTATATTCAAATTTTTACGTTAACAAAGTATGGTACATTTTGGACGGAGAATGGCCATTCTCCTTACTTTTAACACGGAGAATGGTCATTCTCCTTGCTTTTAAAACGGAGAATGGCCATTCTCCGTTCTTTTAACACGGAGAATGGCCCTTCTCCGTTCTTTTAACACGGGAAGTGGATACTCTCTGTGCTTTTAACAAAGTATGGTACATTTAGGGCGGGAAATATTCAAGTATCTCATATTTTTTTCACCAAATATTTACAGTATTTTTAATGTCATTTACCAAAGTATATTCATTTAATATTAAATCATGTTCAAAAAAACTGAATATCATTTTATCAGGCTTCCACTGTATGGCTGCACAAAATTTCTTGCGAGTATTTGAATATAATTAACCTACTATCCAAGAGAAAATTTCTTACATTACATACTTTGCTTCAGCAATAACAAGAGATGAACAGGCAGGATTACATTATGCATTACACTGACATCGAATTCATACTGATGGCATCGATGTACTGATTATTTACAGAAAGCAAAATACAATACAATCAAATAAAATTTTAGTGATCCCAGGAATGCATCCGTAATGAGGCCATCTGTAAATCCTAGGAATGCACCCAGGACTCATGAAATCTGTGAAGGGCGTCTGCAAATCAAAGGAATACACCAAAAGATCAATATCATCTGTGAAGGCCAACTACAAATCAAATAAACGCTTCAACCAAAAATCATAATAAAATTAAGTATACTTCATTCCAAGTCCAATAAATTGCATAATCCACGTTACAGTAATCTGCCCAATCCACGTTATTAATTCAACATAGAACCTGCATAATTCACAATACAATAATCCAAATAAATATCAGACATACTCTAAATTCAAGACCATATTACATTTTCCAAACAAATTACGAACTATGCACTTAGTATAAGCAAAAAGTTTAGTCTTACAATATTTCAAACACAAAATTTAGTTTGACCGCCAAGACCAACAAATATTCAGAACCATATTACAATTCAAATATTACTTTCAAATTGAAATAAAAGCTTCAAAACTCAAAAGATGAATCTTCATCTTCATCTCCATCTCCATCTTTTTTTTTCTTCTACTTCAAAATATCCTTCACCTACACCTTGAGGGACGGAATAAGAAAAATTATAGTCAGTATGGACTCACTGTATATGTAGAAATGACATTCAGAAACATAAATAGAAGTATCAAAGTGAGGGCTAGCATTTGAGTGTCAATGTGCACAGTGTGTATTTTTACATAAGAGTTTGGGCTAGCCCTATTTACCTTCTTTACGAGGGAAGGAAAATCTTATTCTTGGTCAGCAAATTCAACCTCTATCTGGTTAATCTTATCCAGAATCAATTTTTGGTTGTCGGATATAGTCTTCATCTCTTTGAAGACATTCTCAAAATTTGCAGCAATAAAATTGTATAGATCATCAACCCTGTCCTTAGTGTCTTTGATTCCATAAGTTGATGATTTTCCAGATGTTAATGGTTTGCTTGCAGCTGCTGCCCGTTTTCCAAACATTCAAGTGAAGGTTAGTTTTCTCATGTGGCCTTTGCTTTTAATATAAACATTCCCTGCTAAGCTTGGGACAGAAAATTTACTAGCTATTGAGCATACAAATCCTCTGAAAGGGAGAGCTGTCCTTGCAGTTGATTTTTCCACGAGATGCATCATTATACTGAACATGTAAGAACCTATATCCATCCTTTTTTTCTTCCCCATATAATAAATTTTTTTTACTTTTTCGGGATGGCTGGAAAACTCATGTCTAGTAGGGTTGAGTGTTTGAGATACGTAGGCATGCAACAATTTATACAAAGTTTTTAATTGATCTTTGTATACATTTTGAGGGGTCTTGGCACCCACTGATACACCTGTAATCTCATGAATTGCATCCCTCGTGGAAACATTATCAATATCTTTCATATCAAACTCAGAAACTGGATCAAATCCATAAAATTTGTTGATGACAACAGCATTTACCCTAATCAGTTTTCCTCTCAGAAACACCAGTTGTTAATCCTCTTCTTTTTCTTTAATTTCAGCCGAAAGATTTGATTAAAATTCACTTACTATTGTTTGAGAGGTTTTCTCAAGACATGATTTGTTCAGTTTCTCCAATTGATAGAATTTCAATATATCCAGGAAAGCTTCGTCTTCGACATCATCCATCTTAATTGATCTTTGTCACGACCCGATCCCAAATTCTTGGGTCGACTCGGATCATGCCCAGCCTGCACCGTTGTTGAGACGGCGGCAGTAAGCTGTATTCCATATGCAGGTACAATTCAACAACATTTGAAACTATAATTGCCACAACATTTAATTTAAACGATAAAATAAACTTGTTCATTACAGAGCTTGTCCACAATTTAAACATAACATATAATTTATTTAAAGATAAACTAAAAACTCCAACTAAGCAGAAGTGTCATCATCATCTCCATGGACCTCATCTGGGAGCACAGCAGGGTACAGCTCCGGGTCGTAGTAACTACTAATCAGTAGCTCTGAGTCATCAATAGGACCTATTGGGTGTGGGGAATCCAGTCAGGAAAGGAGCAAGTACAATTATGAAAATTAACAATTTGCATAATGAATAGAAACTTGCAATATTAAATAATTTTGAAACAATGATTTCCAACTATAAAACAATTGTGATTTGAGTATGCAGTATCTATGACCGGTTTAGGATGATTCAATTGTATCCTATTGATACGGTCCGGCCTAACCCCGTGTGAAGAGGGGTAAGCTCGCACATTCATTATCTATTGGGCTTTGGTCATAGAATACTACGCTACTCCCCATTATTCCCGATGCAATGATTCAATATTTTACTCTAGGAGAGAGTACGTGTAACAATGTGAATTTAACATGCAAATTTTCAAATATTACTTAAACTGCGCTTAAACACAACCGTACTTGCCTTGAATTTCAATTGGACGAGATTTGTACTTCAAGTTGACGATCAAGAACTTCCTCGAAATCCTACATTTCGGGAATTTGTCTCAGAATCACAATACTAAAATGATCTAATTACAATCTCTATTTGTTTCCTAGTCAATTTTAATCTTGTTTAACCAACACAACCAAAAATGCGTTTACTAGTGCGTTACAATTTAGAAACATCGATTTATGTCTATTTTCGGAAAAATTGTATTTATCATTTTATTTAGGAAAACTTGGATATTTAAATATATAAAACTATACATTTTCCTTTAAACGAGAAATATCATGAATTTCTAAATTATAGTTAATAATAATTAATATTCCTAGTTTTACGCGCTCGCACAACATCCAGAAAATCTCAAATCTACCTTTCCTACTTATTACAAAATTTACAGAAAATAAATGAATGGCTTATGCCTTTACAAATTTAATTACAATAAATTGAAAATAAGAAAGGAAACAGGTTAGTCCGAAAATAACCTATAAATTAACAAAACTAATAAATTCCATAAACATTATTAAAAGAGAATTATAAGTCTCAGAATCTGGTCCAAAATTTCATTTTTAACTACTCTGCCTCAACGTCCGGTCGAACCGGTGCGTTTGCATTTCGTTGGGGCCCAGTGACCATTAAGGTCGTCGCCCAAAATAATATCGAATATCATTTTAAAATCATTTATTATTTTGCAAAATTTTCGGCAGCATCTCCTCTGTTTTTGGTCAACCCAAAAACTGGGAATGCGCCGTAAAACCTGCAAAATAACTCCAAAACTCCCATATATATAAATACCACAGAAAATTATGTTCCAAAATTTCAAACCAGCATATTAAACTTAATATAATCCCAAACCAGCACCCATGGTTTCAACAGAACTCAAAGCCAATCTTTTAACCCAAGTCCCAAAACTAACAGAACCAAATACTAACAAAACAGCATCCATAATTTTCCGAAGAACCTCGGAATCAAAAAAAATGGCAACGTAATCGTTACGTTGTCAAAACACCAAATTCCCGAGGAATTTGATTGGACCATTATCATCATAGACTAAAAGAGATTAATTGGGTCAGAGTGTACCAAGAATCGAAACCGAAAATGAAGCTCGGAACGGAAACGGGTCACAACGTCAGTACTGGAACCGACGGCAGTCACCGGGCAAACGCCGGCGAGGCAGCAGGTCGCCGGGGGTCGGGCGCCGGCCAGGGAACGGCGGTGGCCGCTGGAAAGGGCACGGATCGGGTCGAGCGGCCCGGGGAGGTGCGCCGAGAAGGGGCGGCCCGGGATCGGGAAGTCGGGCTCCGGTAGGGGTGCTCGGCCCTCGGGTTCGCCGGAAAAGGGGTAGATTTAGGGATTTACTCAGAAATTTTGAGGAAACTTTGGAGATGGAGAGGGATGAAAGGGATTGGGGTTTAAATAGGTGAGAAGGGGTTGGGAGTTACCCGTGGGGAGATGGAGAGTCTCCCACGCCATGATGGCCGGCCGGTCGTGGAGGGAGGCAGTGAGTCGAGCGTTGTAGAAAAAGTTCTTCCGTTAAGAACAACAGAGAACCCAACTCATAAAGGAAGGTTATTCCTTCATTCTACAGAATGAATGGTCAAAAGAAAAGTTGGCTAAAAAATTATGCTAAGTGGGTTTGATGATGAAATATAAGCTAAATGCTTATTGGGTTATTGAGTTTAGGAAAAGGTGGGTTTAACAAATGGGCCCATTCCATATGCTTTGGTTTGTTTTAAAAATAAATAGAAATTGGCTTTGATCCAAATTTCAAAGGCAAAAAAAAAAAAATAATAAATTTTTCCTCTTTAGAAAATAAAATTAATATTTTAAAATTCTAAAAATTTGTTTTAAAATATTTTGAGTACAAATTTGGGTTCAATATCTGGTTTGGTCTGGTTTTCAAACAAAAATCCATGTAATTATTTTGAAAAAGAATTTTACACTTAATGAAAATAGTACCAACATTTACTAATAATTCCCAATTAACTTCTAACATTATTTTTTAGAAAAATTATATTTAGAATCTAAAAATTTTATAAAAACTGTAACTAAATTTATGGGTTTCACAACCTTCCCTCCTTAAGAAATTTCGTCCTCGAAATTTAAAGAGTTAGGTTAGAAAATACCTCAGGTCTCAAACAAGTACGGGTACTTGTCCTGCATCTCATCTTCTCGCTCCCAGGTAGATTCGCCTGGGGAATCATGCCTCCACATCACTCGGACAATGGGAGTTACTGAGGTTCTGGTCTTCTTCTCGCCTCTGTTCAAGATCGCCACTGGTTTCTCTGGTATAGTGAGGCTCGGTCCGATCTCCAACTCTGAATGGTCCAAGACGTGGTTCTCATCAGGTACATACTCTCTGAGCTGTGAAACATGGAAGACGTTGTGCACGCCTTCTAGATTAGCTGGTAGAGCTAACCTATACGCCACTTCTCCAATCCGACTCAGAACTTCGAACAGGCCAATGTACCTGGGACTCAGCTTCCCAGCTCTACCAAATCTGATTGTACCTCTGGTAGGAGAAATCTTCACGAAGACCTTATCTCCTTCTTCAAATGCCAACGGTCGTCGACCGCTGTCTGCCCAGTGCTTTTGTCTGTCTTGAGCGATCCTGAGCTTGTCTCTGATAAATTTCACTTTCTCTGCTGCGTCAGTCACCATCTCTGGACCCAGCAGTACTCTTTCTCCTACGTCGTCCCATGCCAAAGGTGTACGGCAACGACGTCCATACAGAGCCTCAAATGGGGTCATACCAATGCTGGCTTGGTAGCTGTTATTATAAGAAAACTCTACCAAGTGCAAATGGTCTTCCCACGATCCTCCAAACTCTAAGACACAAGCTCTCAGCATATCCTCCAGTGTCTGAATCGTCCTCTCAGATTGCCCGTCAGTCTGGGGATGATATGCTGTGCTGAACTTCAACTGTGTCCCCAAGCTGTCATGCAAACTCTTCCAAAAATGTGAGGTAAAACGAGTGTCTCGGTCAGATACAATACTTACCGGTACGCCATGAATCCGGTAGATGTGCCGCATGTACAATGCTGCCAACTTCTCAGTGGATAAACCAACTTTGAAGGGAATAAAGTGAGCTGACTTGGTTAGTCGGTCCACTATTACCCAGATGGCATCCTTCCCTCCTTGGGAACGAGGCAGTCCTGACACGAAATCTATCGTGATGTGCTCCCACTTCCATTCTGGAATGTCCAGTGGTTGTAGAAGTCCTGCAGGTCTCTGTCTACTAGCCTTCACTTGTTGACAAATCAAGCATCTAGCGACATACCTGGTGACATCCTTCTTCATTCCACTCCACCAAACAATAGCGCGCATATCCCGATACATCTTATTAGCTCCAGGATGTATGGAATATTGAGACTGATGCGCTTCCTTCATCAACTCGTTCCTCAGTTCGCCAGACGGTACGCAAAGCCTCGTACCATTCTTTAGAGCTCCATCGCTGGCGATTGAGAAACCCTCCAGTGTTCCTGCTAACACTTGATCTCTCAGTTTGCAAAGTGCCTCGTCTTGAAACTGCATCTCTTTGATCTTGTCCATCAGGTACGAGCTCACTTGCAACTTCATCAACACATAATCAGCATCAAATTCCTTCCGTCCAGGCAGTACAATCTCCAGTTCAAGCTTCTCGATGTCCTCCAACAGGTGCCTCTCCTTAGTTAAGAACATCGCCACTGGGTATCGACTAAGTGCATCAGCGACCACATTAGCCTTACCCGGGTGGTATTGCAGGTCGATGTCGAAATCCTTCATTAACTCCAGCCATCGCCTTTGCCTCATGTTCAACTCTTTCTGAGTGAAAACATACTTCAGACTTTTGTGGTCCGTGTATATTTCTACTCTCTCTCCATAGAGATAATGCTTCCAAAGCTTCAACGCAAAGATCACTGCAGCAAGCTCCAGATCATGAGTGGGATAGTTCTTCTCATGAGTCCGTAATTGTCTAGATGCATAAGCAATCACTTTCCCATGTTGTTGAAGAACACACCCTAGTCCTTTTCCAGAGGCATCACTATAGATTGTGAAACCACCGGATCCTGCGGGTAGCGCAAGGATTGGTGCAGTAGTGAGCCTCTTCTTCAACTCCTCGAATGCTGTTTGGCAGTCCTCCGTCCAGATGAACTCTTCATTCTTCCGAGTCAGCTTGGTCATTGGTTCAGCAATTCTAGCAAAATCCTTTACGAACTTCCGATAGTAGCCCGCCAAGCCCAAGAAACTTCTGATGTCAGCAACTGAGCTTGGGGTAGGCCACTTCTCCACAGCAGCTATCTTCTTAGGATCCACAGAAATTCCTTCTCCTGTGACAACATGGCCAAGAAAATCTACTTTGTCTAGAAAGAATTCACACTTGGATAGCTTACCGTACAGCTTCTCCTTCCTCAAAGTTTCTAAAACTTTCCTGAGGTGCTCTTCGTGCTCCTCCTTCGTCTTTGAATAGATCAGTATGTCATTAATGAAGACGACGACAAACTGGTCTAAGTATTCATGAAAAACCTTGTTCATAAGGTTCATGAACACAGCAGGAGCATTCGTCAGACCAAACGGCATGACCAAGAATTCAAACTGCCCATACTTGGTGTTGAATGCCGTTTTGGGAATGTCTTCCTTCCTGACCTTGATCTGATGATAGCCAGACCTGAGATCAATCTTGGAAAACACCTTGGCTCCACTCAACTGGTCAAATAAGTCATCGATCCGGGGCAGAGGGTACTTGTTCTTGATTGTGACATTGTTTAGCGCCCGGTAGTCGATGCACATCCTCACCGTTCCATCCTTCTTGGGCACAAACAAAACAGGTGCTCCCCAGGGTGAAGCTCCGTCTCGAATGAATCCCAGAGACCTCAGTTCGTTGATCTGCTCCTTCATCTCTTTGGCCTCCTTCGGGTTGACTCTATAACATCCCTTAGAGATCGGGGAAGAGCCAGGGACTAAATCAATAGTGAATTCTATGTCCCGATCTGGGGGTAGCCCAGGAAGACTATCAGGGAAAACATCCATGAATAGGATGGGGTGGTCCAGATTCTTCAGTAATAGAGTAGACAATACTCTCCATAACCTCCGGAGCTCTAGAGACTTTAAACTCTGGCCCTCCAGGTGGGCTGAAGATTACACATCCTCTGTGACAATCTATCAGCGCATGCTGCTTGCTCAACCAGTCCATTCCAAGGACTATGTCATAGTTGGACAAGGGCATTACCAGTAAAGGTGCTACAAACTTATGGCCAGATATTGAAATGGGGCAATTACAGGTCTCTGTTATAGGTAGGGGTCCACCTCCAGTCATAACCCTACAAATCCTCTTGCTAAAGCCTGTAACTATGTGGTGTGCAGAGATAAACTTTGTTGCTATGAAACTGTGTGTTGCACCAGAGTCGAATAAAACTAATGCAGGATGAGAATGTACATAGATGTAACCTGATATGACATCCGCATTAGGTTCCTGCTCCTGCTCTGGTTCCTCTGCAGTTAGGACAAAAGCTCGCCCAGTCCTCTGTTGATGCTGCCCAAATTGTTGCTGCTGAGTGGGCAGAGGTCCCCTCTGCTGATTTCCTCCAGCTCTGTTGGTCGCTGAGGGGCAGTCCTTCACTTGGTGGGTGGTAGACCCACAGATCAGACATTGTCCAAGCCTCTTCCGACAGATGTTCACCTGATGACCCGGCCTTTTGTAATAGCTACAGATAGGGATCTGCTTCTGGGATGCTACATCATTATTCCTTGCTTGCTGATGATGCTGAGCCCTGTTGTTGTTGTTGTTGTTGGGCTTCTTCTGATTTCCCTGGAAGTTGCTAGTTCCAGGATAATCTCTCTTGGAGCGGGCAGGTTGGCTCTTCTCTATGTCTTGTGCTCGTTCCAGGATCTTCTCATAAGTTTTGGCACCGCCTGAGATCACATGGGTGCGGATCTCTTCTCTTAGTCCATATCTGAACCTTTCAGCACGATCGTCAGGATCAGCCACCAGATTCTTGGCAAATTGGCTGAGCTGGCCAAATTCAGCAGCATATTCTCCCACAGTCATGTTGCCCTGCTTCAGGTTCTGGAATTGTCGCTCCATCTCCCGCAACTCTGAAGTTGGGAAGAACTTCCTCTGGAACAACTTCTTGAAGGTGTCCCAATCAACCTGTCTATCCTGGAGTCGGGGTTCATTCCGATACCAGGTGCTAGCTACATTCTGCAGTTTAAGTCCCACTGCTTCGGCCTTGAGGTCTTCTGGAAGTCGAGCGACGCTCAGAAGACGCTCCATATTGTCAAGCCATTCATCAGCATAGACAATTCCCTCGGTACCCTTGAAAGGTCGAGGGTTCTGCTTCTTAAAGCTCTCAATATCGCCCACCTTGGCAATATGATTTCCATTAATTAAATGGCCTTATTATTACATAAATTAATCCTTAAATTTATGTTTACCTTGGCAGGCCTTGGTTCCTGTTGAGCTGCTTCTCCTCTTTCCAGTGCAGCCATTGCCACGCTATGGGCGTTTTCCATGCCTTCTCTCATAATGGCCGTCTGCTCACGATGAGCTTCAGCTTGAGTTCTCTGGGCTTCTAGTACTCCTCTTAGCAGACCTATGAGGTCAGTGGGGTCCACAGGCACCGGTGGGGCAGCTGGAGTAGGCGTAACCACAGAGGGTTGCATCTCCGTCCGAGAAGATGATGGATCCATTGTTGTATTGTGGGGACGGTCGGTCAGCTGCCGAGGTATAGGATCCGGACTTGATTGGGGAGGTGGGGTATGATCAGGTGTTGACATCCTATCGCCAGCAGGGTTGGTATTGTCAGTGGTCATTCTCTGGAAGTTTTAGGATAAAAACATAAGCAAGGTAGCCTATCTATAGTCAAACAAAAATATTTAATAATAATATGTATATGTATATATCGGTCCTATGTTGTGGCAATTTGATGTTCTAGTGTTCTAACTGTTTCCTAGGTTTTCCTAAGTTGTTGATAACAGAGACCTGCATGGGCCACCACTAAAAACATGTCACGACCCGATCCCAAATTCTTGGGTCGACTCGGATCATGCCCAGCCTGCACCGTTGTTGAGACGGCGGCAGTAAGCTGTATTCCATATGCAGGTACAATTCAACAACATTTGAAACTATAATTGCCACAACATTTAATTTAAACGATAAAATAAACTTGTTCATTACAGAGCTTGTCCACAATTTAAACATAACATATAATTTATTTAAAGATAAACTAAAAACTCCAACTAAGCAGAAGTGTCATCATCATCTCCATGGACCTCATCTGGGAGCACAGCAGGGTACAGCTCCGGGTCGTAGTAACTACTAATCAGTAGCTCTGAGTCATCAATAGGACCTATTGGGTGTGGGGAATCCAGTCAGGAAAGGAGCAAGTACAATTATGAAAATTAACAATTTGCATAATGAATAGAAACTTGCAATATTAAATAATTTTGAAACAATGATTTCCAACTATAAAACAATTGTGATTTGAGTATGCAGTATCTATGACCGGTTTAGGATGATTCAATTGTATCCTATTGATACGGTCCGGCCTAACCCCGTGTGAAGAGGGGTAAGCTCGCACATTCATTATCTATTGGGCTTTGGTCATAGAATACTACGCTACTCCCCATTATTCCCGATGCAATGATTCAATATTTTACTCTAGGAGAGAGTACGTGTAACAATGTGAATTTAACATGCAAATTTTCTAATATTACTTAAACCGCGCTTAAACACAACCGTACTTGCCTTGAATTTCAATTGGACGAGATTTGTACTTCAAGTTGACGATCAAGAACTTCCTCGAAATCCTACATTTCGGGAATTTGTCTCAGAATCACAATACAAAAATGATCTAATTACAATCTCTATTTGTTTCCTAGTCAATTTTAATCTTGTTTAACCAACACAACCAAAAATGCGTTTACTAGTGCGTTACAATTTAGAAACATCGATTTATGTCTATTTTCGGAAAAATTGTATTTATCATTTTATTTAGGAAAACTTGGATATTTAAATATATAAAACTATACATTTTCCTTTAAACGAGAAATATCATGAATTTCTAAATTATAGTTAATAATAATTAATATTCCTAGTTTTACGTGCTCGCACAACATCCAGAAAATCTCAAATCTACCTTTCCTACTTATTACAAAATTTACAGAAAATAAATGAATGGCTTATGCCTTTACAAATTTAATTACAATAAATTGAAAATAAGAAAGGAAACAGGTTAGTCCGAAAATAACCTATAAATTAACAAAACTAATAAATTCCATAAACATTATTAAAAGAGAATTATAAGTCTCAGAATCTGGTCCAAAATTTTATTTTTAACTACTCTGCCTCAACGTCCGGTCGAACCGGTGCGTTTGCATTTCGTTGGGGCCCAGTGACCATTAAGGTCGTCGCCCAAAATAATATCGAATATCATTTTAAAATCATTTATTATTTTGCAAAATTTTCGGCAGCATCTCCTCTGTTTTTGGTCAACCCAAAAACTGGGAATGCGCCGTAAAACCTGCAAAATAACTCCAAAACTCCCATATATATAAATACCACAGAAAATTATGTTCCAAAATTTCAAACCAGCATATTAAACTTAATATAATCCCAAACCAGCACCCATGGTTTCAACAGAACTCAAAGCCAATCTTTTAACCCAAGTCCCAAAACTAACAGAACCAAATACTAACAAAACAGCATCCATAATTTTCCGAAGAACCTCGGAATCAAAAAAAATGGCAACGTAATCGTTACGTTGTCAAAACACCAAATTCCCGAGGAATTTGATTGGACCATTATCATCATAGACTAAAAGAGATTAATTGGGTCAGAGTGTACCAAGAATCGAAACCGAAAATGAAGCTCGGAACGGAAACGGGTCACAACGTCAGTACTGGAACCGACGGCAGTCACCGGGCAAACGCCGGCGAGGCAGCAGGTCGCCGGGGGTCGGGCGCAGGCCAGGGAACGGCGGTGGCCGCTGGAAAGGGCGCGGATCGGGTCGAGCGGCCCGGGGAGGTGCGCCGAGAAGGGGCGGCCCGGGATCGGGAAGTCGGGCTCCGGTAGGGGTGCTCGGCCCTCGGGTTCGCCGGAAAAGGGGTAGATTTAGGGATTTACTCAGAAATTTTGAGGAAACTTTGGAGATGGAGAGGGATGAAAGGGATTGGGGTTTAAATAGGTGAGAAGGGGTTGGGAGTTACCCGTGGGGAGATGGAGAGTCTCCCACGCCATGATGGCCGGCCGGTCGTGGAGGGAGGCAGTGAGTCGAGCGTTGTAGAAAAAGTTCTTCCGTTAAGAACAACAGAGAACCCAACTCATAAAGGAAGGTTATTCCTTCATTCTACAGAATGAATGGTCAAAAGAAAAGTTGGCTAAAAAATTATGCTAAGTGGGTTTGATGATGAAATATAAGCTAAATGCTTATTGGGTTATTGAGTTTAGGAAAAGGTGGGTTTAACAAATGGGCCCATTCCATATGCTTTGGTTTGTTTTAAAAATAAATAGAAATTGGCTTTGATCCAAATTTCAAAGGCAAAAAAAAAAATAAAAATAAATTTTTCCTCTTTAGAAAATAAAATTAATATTTTAAAATTCTAAAAATTTGTTTTAAAATATTTTGAGTACAAATTTGGGTTCAATATCTGGTTTGGTCTGGTTTTCAAACAAAAATCCATGTAATTATTTTGAAAAAGAATTTTACACTTAATGAAAATAGTACCAACATTTACTAATAATTCCCAATTAACTTCTAACATTATTTTTTAGAAAAATTATATTTAGCATCTAAAATTTTTATAAAAACTGTAACTAAATTTATGGGTTTCACAATCTTTCAGGCATAACAGCCTTTTTCTTGAAATATTTATTGTAAATCTTCTTAGATTTAGAGTCTTTAAAATTTTTTACCTCCTCTCCATCCTGGAAATTATTTGATGATTGCTCTTCCTCTTTATTTTCCTCTTCTGACGAGGATTCAAAATCCTCAGAGTACGCTGATGACTCTGTATCCGTTGCCACCTTAGCCTTCGCTTGAGTACGCCTTCGATCTTCATAAGTTGAGTTTTCCGACGACTCTGTATCGAAGATAGATTTTTCGGTCTTTGTCGAGCAATGAGTTTTTTTTAGCCTTTTTAGCAGGTGGCTTGGCCACCGCCGCCGCTTTCGTCGTCGCTGCTTCCGCCTCTGCCCTTTCGGCCTCTGCCCTTGTGACCATAATCTTGGCTTTTGTCACCCTTGCAAGTTCTGTCCTCGGCCCCTTTGTGGATTCTTCTTCTTCGGAGACGGTCGTTGTTTCTTTGATGGCATTTTGATAAGAAGAGGGTTTGGGAGAAGGA
The DNA here is from genome assembly GCA_029216955.1 of Iris pallida. Taxonomy (NCBI): domain Eukaryota; kingdom Viridiplantae; phylum Streptophyta; class Magnoliopsida; order Asparagales; family Iridaceae; genus Iris; species Iris pallida. Next base: position 6,992,583 of record JANAVB010039020.1, read on the forward strand.
AGAGGGTTTGAGAGAAGAAGTAGGAAAATTCGACCGTCTTATATGACCTTGGGAAGTAGAAAAAATTAGAATAGTTTTGAGTCTTAAATTAAATTTTAAAAACTACTTTCCAAAATTAAATTTATTACTATTATTACTAGTATATATCCACGTGAAATCACGACATAAACCTTTAGGATTATGAGATCCTAATTTTAAAAAATACTTTCCAAAATTAAATTTATTACTATTATTACTAGTATATATCCACGTGAAATCACTACATAAACTTTAAGCATGCGAAGTTTTAAACGTGTTCCGTATAAATTAATAAAAAATTTGGCACAAAAAATGTGGTGGAAACATGTTTAATTAACAAAATTTGACAACATATTTAAGAATGTGAAGTTGCTAATCTCAATATTTCCATTTTTTGAATAATTGATCAAATTTTTGAACGTTTTTTTTTTGCATTGAGCCGATCTATACTCGTATTTTTGCCATCCCGAATTTTTCCCATTTGACGACTTGGTAACAAGACTATGTACTTGAAAAGAGTAAAATTAAAACACTCAAAGTTGTCCTCTAGTTTACTTTGTAATCATATTTAAGATAGATTTGACGACAAGATTGACGCTAGCAGCATAATCAATTCTATGACGTAACAAGTCATTGATGGAGATATCGTCGCTGATATATGGATTTGACGTAAAAATATTTTAGTTGAAAAATAGATAAAATAGTTAGTCGCTTGCAGCCGAAACCAAATTGAGTTAAAAAAATATTATATTGCATTAAATTCCAGCTTCTTCGCCGGAACATTCTCCGGCGAAGGATACAAGAGGAGGAAAAAACTGTAAAAAACAAAAAAGAACAAAAAAATAAGAGGTCTACGTAGACCCCTCACTAGCCTCGCGGAGGATCTCCGTAAAGTCCTGCAGGGTGTGCACACCCGCCCTATGGCACAGGCGGCGAAACCCTTCCCTCTTCTCCAGAGAATCCCGTTCCTCCGGAGTGATCGACAACATGTCAAAGTTGGGCGCCGGATCAAGAGGTCGAGCGATGACCTCCAGTGACAACCCGCAGGAGGTCAGGAAGTTCGCAGCCTCTGCCAGCCAGTCATGGGCCGGAGGCGGCGCAGAGGGTGCTCCACGCGGAGAGGCTCGACGACGACGGAAAGAAGGCTCTGTCCATGGTTCCCAACCAGATGATCTTTTTGGAGCCATGTTAAATGTGCAACCTACTCAAATGAATTGGGACCCCTATGTATATATATACACGTTACTAACCGACTCTTCTTATTCCTTATTGGAAGTTGGGGATATTCAATTTCTTATTCCTTATTGGAAGTTGGGGATATTCAATGACCTCCAGTGACTCTTCTTATTCCAAGCTTAGTTGGTTGTGCTTTTTGGCTTTTAAATAGAAGGCCTAGGTTCGAGTCTGGTGTGTGGGTTCTGTAGAATTTTTCTATTGTTAACATTTTTGGGGTGCTATTATATGCTTTTAACTTAGTATGGAACAATTTGGGACGGGTAATGACCATTCTTCGTGCTTCTAACACGAAGAATGGCCATTCTCCGTTCTTCTAACACGAAGAATGGTATATTTAAGACGGGGAATAGTACATTTATGAATGACCATTCTCCGTTCTTCTAACACGGAGAATGGTACATTTAGGACGGAGAATGGTACATTTAGAAATGGCCATTCTCCGTTCTTCTAACACGGAGAATGACCATTCTCCGATCTATGTAAAGATTTAATGTAATGTAAATCAAATTAACAACCTAATATTATAAAAATTAAGAATTCTAATTATAATCAAATTTAATTTGTTCTAATACACCAAGAAATTACCAATATGTTTAATCTAAACTAATTTTGAGTCCTTTTCTTTTCCTCACTGCGCGCCACTAGCTTGTTCACCGCCTCGTCAATTTTCGAGGTTAGGTTAACCTTGCGGCATCACTGGGTTGACTTGACGTCCGACCAGAAGCATGGACAGTAGAGCGCCTTCCACCACGATCGGCATACGAAAGACAAGCGGACGACCTCCTCAGACGACATCTCCGCTAGTACCAAAACCATGGCTAGGATCTCCTTGATGATGTTGGCCCATCCGCAAATGTTGGTTTCGCTCTTCTCCATTTTGAGACTGTTCTGAAGGGTTGTGAATTTTAAATAGTTTAACTGTTTAGTTTTATTTTGAATCTATATAAATTGGTTTTGAAGGCTGGTGAAGATGAATAGTTTGGCTGTTTGGCTGTATAAATAGATTTTAAAGGGTTGTAAAAAGAAGCCAATTTTTTCGTATCTTCCCCGGGCCACTCTTCTTGTATAAATGTATATCGATCATGATTAATTATAGTGAATGGCACTGATACCGTAAATATGAGTAGAATTTGTACCGCCAAAATTCATCTTGGAGAAGGTAAAATCTGTGTGGGAAAATGTCAAAATCTCTTGGATATGATTACACTGAGATGTTGTATTAATGTTAAGATACTGATATCATATCTTCCACTATATAATGAGGTTTCAAAACGGCTCAAAAGTAAGCCGTCTTAGCCGTCATTATATCACAGTCCATTTTAGTTAAAAAAAATTAATCATGTAAAAAATTGTTAAAAAAAGTAAAATTTTGTCAAAATGGAGAATCGAACTCAACCAAACAAAAAAATACCTTGCACCTTAACCAAATGAGTTAGAAGCGTATTTTACTATAATTGGATAAAATTCTTATTATACATTTTTATACGTGCAAAGCACGTACATTTACTAGTAAATATGAAAAATAGAAAGAAATGCAGGCATGCATGCTAATGTCAGAAGAACCATTCACCCCATGACTGATTGATGAGATCTAAATTACTATACATCTCGTATCCACGTTCCCCTGAGATTACATCATCAAAGGGTCGTTTAAACGTCTGTATTAAATCATAAATTTCTCGAGGTCGTCGTTGAAGTGCACGTTGAAACCCCCACGTATGTCGAACACGCGAAGACCCTTGCAGTTGCATATGATAGATCGCAGCGTGTCTCCATTGAACATGCCTGATCCCATCTCTAGGTGCTCGAGACACGGCATCGAATCAGCCACGGCCTTTTCCTCCGTCTCGTTCGACGTGTTCAGCACGAATCTGTTCCTGACCATGAAATATGGAGGGGGCATGTTCCTCCTCAGCTTGACCAGACGGTGGCAATACTTGCCGGCGAAAAATATTTCAGTCGACGTGATATAGAGGCAGTAGCTAATGTCGAGTTCTTCCAGCACCGGGAAAAACTCCAAGTGTCTCACGAAAGTTTCATCACTCACATCGTACTTCGGAATGCGCAACACCCTTAGAAATTTTCCACTGTATTATAAAAAGGGAAAAACATCAATAGAAATTAACAAAGTATACGTAAAATTTTGTAATAGAAAAAATAAAGTATTAGAACAAGACAAAATAAAATTTTGCACATGCCTTAAACATGCAAAAGGGAAGGCTGCTTCGTCGAGCTTGTACGCGAAAAAGGACAATAGATATCCCCCACTGCGAGCCACGAGCTTCTTTATGGTCAAACTAATCTTAGCGGTTTGCTGGGTCCTCCGGCACCACTGTTCCAAGTCCACGTTGGACCAATAGTCTAAGGGACCGTTGAGCGCCTTCCACCACGAACGACAAACTGGGGCCACGTTGCACATTACCTCGTCCGCCGGCATCCCCGATAGTACCAGTATCTTCGAAAGAATCTCCGTAGGGATGACGGCCCATTCGCTGCAATTGATCTTGCTCCTCTCCATTGCGACTCTTCTTCTTCTCTCATTTGTTTCTCTCTAGTCGGATGGGTTCTTTTCTTTGGAAAAGGCTATTTAACCCGCTCGTTTCGGGGGTGTAACCCGCTCGTGGAGGGGTGTGACCGAACAAGGAAAAGACTATTTGGAAATAACGGTAATGCCACTGTATTAATATTAGTTTCAATTATATTGTAAATTTTAAATTAATAGAAATGCTACCGTAGATTTAATATTAATGCTAGTTCCAATAATATTGTAGATTGTAAATAAAAATAATGGAATTTTAACTTTAACTACTTTTAAGTTGTGAATTTAAATCTAAGTTTAAATGTTAAATCAAAAACTAATTTACATTTAGTATTAATATTAGTTTTAATAAAATTTACACACCGATAACTTCCTTATCCTTGCCTTTAGACTATTCTCGTGTTTACAACATCAACTTATCGACTTGTAACATGGAGAAACTGATCGTCGTCATGCGACAAAGAGATGGGAAATCATCTTCAGGGAGATAGCATCCATATATTTGATTGTCAAATTTGGAAGAATACTCCCCCATTTTGATAATTGACAAAACAGAGAGATAGCATCTTCAGGGAGTGACTCCCCCGTAGGTAGACTACTCTCCCTCAATACGTTTTCTCCTCCTTTCTCACTTAATCAAAGATGGGAAATCAAGTATTTAGCAAGAAAACATGAGAGCTCAAGAGTAAACGATAGCATGCATATATTTGATTGTCAAATTTGGAAGAGTAGATGCTTGATAGTTCATAAACAAAAAGACAAATAAACTCTCCCTAACGAGAGTAAAGCAAGACATAAAACGGTCCCCATAGGACCACGCAAGATATCGAAACATAACCACTAGTCCCCGCAGGACCTCAAAAGACACACACGAGATACTGACACCAATTCTTAATTCTACCATCCACAAAAGGAGACCGCAGCTACTGATCTGCTGGATCATCGTCCTCACCACCCGGAGTCTCGTGAAAGGCACCGAAGGGATTCACACCATCGGGGTACATGAACCCGTAAGCATTGGAGTCAGAGAATCGGGAGCCTTGGAATTGAGGATCCTGAAGGTTAATATCCAGATAAAGATTGCGGTCCCGAAGAGTCCGTTGGATGAAGTAGGCTTGGTCATGGAAGCGACTCTGAATGAGATTCCCAAGGCCGTGGGTATTGGCCCTCATCTTCTCCTCCGACTGAGCCATACGCATATCAAAATGCTGCTGGGTCAGCAACATGAAACGGCCAGATAGAGGAGGCGCAGAAGGCGCTGCTGCAGGAGAAGTAGGCTGGGGTGCATGGGAGGATGAAGCACGAGACGCGGAGGCAGCAGGGACAGAGCGGAAGATGGCAAGAAATGAAGGAACACCGTCCGATTGGCAGAGAGAGAGGTCCACGCCTTTGGCCTCAAGAAATAGGGTGATGAAGGCGCCATAATTAAGTGATTGTTTCCCCGCAGAAAGGACATAGTAGAAGACGTTGAGGAGAGTTTTGGGGAATGACCAAGTCTTCTTCGAGTACAAATAATAAATGCAAACTAGAGCGTCATTGGTGATAACATCGTAGTTGCCGGACTTATGGTAAAGAGTGTGGCAGATGATCCGATGGAGCTCGTAGTAGAATGGCTCCAACTACTTCAAGAGGATCGGAATGGCAGAAGGATTCGGTCCCTTGCAGATAATACCGCAGAACTCATCGAAGGAGACTTCGGCGGTAGGATAGAGACCGGCCTGTAGGCCTCAAAAATGAAGTCACGCTGAGTTGATCAGAACAAGTCACACAGAGTGATCCAAGAAGCAGCACAAAAGATACGCTAAGTTCTGCCTGGCCATCTCCTTTAGAAGTCACGCAGAGACAGCTCAGCCATACGTCAGAATCATAATGACTGACAACACAACAGTCGAGAAACGTCTCCTCGTATGCCACGTATGCACAGAATTCGAGAGATCATCGCCGTCTTTTGCGTGATTTTCAAAATCTTCCTTAGCAAGACTCACTCTTCACCAAGTTGGCGTGACTTTGGGTCTTGTCTTCATTTAATGCGGCTGACAATATAATCAATGTCAGAGATTTTGTGTCAGACGAAGCGTGCCAAATCAAGACAGCTGGCGGTTTGCGTGGATTCTGAACCTTCTCCTTCCTCAAAACATTGCGTGACTTTTGAGTTATTCTTCTCAAAGCCTGCGTGAATTCTGAAGTATTCTTCTTCAAAGCTTGCGTGGATTTCGCCTTCAACGAGTCTGTGTCAACGAATCTGCGTGGATTTTTGCCTTCAGCAAGTCAGCGTGGATTTCATTTCAACTGGAGTACGTGGCAGCCATGCCACCGATCTCTCTCTCGCGTGCCCAGTAACTTGCACACGACTCATGCACTAATGCCATGTGTCCAACAGTTACGGGCCACGTCCAGTAACTACTCACTAACCCTGCGTGTATTTAGAGTCTGCGTGACTTTTCAAATACACTAGTGGTGAGGTAGTTATCTTTTCAGTTACTGTTTTGACTCTATAAATAGAGTTCTTTTTTTTATTCATGGTACAGATACATTGATATCTACTGTCAAAATTTTGAGAGCTTTTCTTCTTCGCATAGTCCAAGGGATAAAGTGATCGTCTTCTAGATCGGATTCCTACAGTTGTAATTTTCCCAGATACACAACAAATAAAGAGAATTTCTTTATGGAAAACAAATTGGCGACTCTGCTGGGGAAAACCATCTCCTCTTCTGAGATGGTAACAACTCAATGCGACACTTCGTCTATCGGCTCGACGAAGAAGGTGATGACGATCAAATTCGATCAACTCGCCTATGAAGAAATGCAGCGGGCTAAGGGTGGCAAGCCCATTCCAGCCTCCATTATCACTGCCAAGTCAAAGGGACACTCTGTCTATGTCCCTAAGAATCAGTTGGCAGTCAATGGTGAAGTCTCTGCCACAGTGTCTACTCCTAACACTGGCAAGAACTCTACTGCAAGCACGCACACTCTTGTGCGCTCGAAGATGACAGTAACTAAAAGTCACGTTGACAGTACTGGCTCCTTAGCCGAATCTGTTCCAGCGTGCAAATTCAATTCTAAAAGTCACGTTGACAGTACTGGCTCCTTAGCCGAATCTGTTCCAGCGTGCAAATTCAATTCTAAAAGTCACGCTGACAGTACTGGCTCTTTAGCCAAATCTGTTCCAGTGTGCAAATTCAACTCTAAAAGTCACGCTGACAGTACTGGCTCTTTAGCCAAATCTGTTCCAGTGTGCAAATTCAACTCTAAAAGTCATGCTGATAGTACTGGCTCCTTAGCCAAATCTATTCCAGTGTGCAATCCCACATTCAAAAGTCACGCTGACAGTATTGGCTCCTTAGCCAAATCTGTTCCAGCGTGTAATTCTAAAATCAAAAGTCACGCTAACAGCTCTGGTTCTTTAACCAAGTCTGTTTCAGCGTGTATTTCATCAGAGAAGAATAACTCCTTAGTTATCTCTTCTTCTTCACCGAGTTCTACTAGAACTGGGGGTGGTTTTCCACACAAAGTCCCTTCGAAAAGGAACAACTCTTTAGTTGTTTCTTCTGCTCCTGTAGTTTTTACTCCAGGAACAGCTTTGACTGATACTTTTGTTAGTCAAAGAAAAGGAGATGGTCTTTTGACTACTCTTCCTTCTGGACATTCTATGTCTCAACATCTGAATGAGTCTAAGAAGAAACATTCCTTAATGTCTTCTTCTTTGATTTCTTCAAATTGGGCACAGAATCTGTCCATTAAAGAGGGTCTGTTACCAACTCCTAATCAAGGGAGTGGTTTAACTCTTCATTCTCTGCAAATATCCAGATCAATGGAAGGAAAACTCCATGTTTCCAAAATTAATATGTTACCTTCCACTGATTTAAGAACAAAACTCAGCACTTCTGGTGTTAAGAAACCATACCAATTGGATATGAAGATAAAAGATCCAGATGCAGAGTATGCAAGAAATTATGTGGCTCACATTAATCACTCTTTGTATAATCAAGAGCCATCAAGACCCAAGAACAGGAAGTATATTCCTCAATCTTCACAAACAGATTTACGGAAATATCTTCAACAGAAGAGAAGGAGTAATTCTATATCAAAGGAACATGCTGAATGTGACTTCTATCCAAGAGTCATAATTCAGTGCAGATGTGAATCAACAGTTCAAGACCATGGTGATCATGCTGAATGTGACTTCCAGCCAAGAGTCACAATGCAATGCAGATGTCAAAATAAACGACAGTCTGTCTTTAATAGGATTCAGTATGAACCTATGCCTGATGAAGAGGAGCCTTGTTTGCCTCTGTCAACATGACTTCTCGGGACACCGGGGGTAGAGTTGATAGTCCAGATGGAGTATATAAAAACACCAGAGCAAGAGTCCTGGCTTCTAGTCAAAGAATTTGATCCCTGAAATTGACTCTGAATTTCTTGGAGAATCTAACTTCCCACCTCTTCCTACTGGGGTAATTCTCCTATAGTTGACTTTGATACACGAAGCAATGATTCAGAGCATACAACATCTACTAGTTCATCAATAATCCCTCATACAGTCACGACTTACATGGTTGATAGGAATACTGATGAACCCTCTTCTTTCCTGACTCCTCAAGATCAAAGAATTGCTTCTTTGGAACAGCAAATGAAGTCTATGACTGACACAATGAAGTCAATGTATGAACTCATGACAGCTCAGTTGCAAAATCGACAGACTGTATCAGATGCCATACCAGTTGATACTGATATAAGTCCAATACAAGTTCCTCCAGCAGTACAATCCAATACTCCTGGACCTGCTCAACCAAATCCTAGTCTCTTTGGAGCTGGAGGTAGTGCTTACAATGCTGTTCCTCCTCCTAACTATTCTCTACAAGCCACAACTCCACAATCTTCGGGAGTTGTCTCTGAAGAATTGAAAAATCTCAAAACTCAATTCGAGGCATTCAAACAGAAGGATGGTTTACAAAGGTTAGGCATCAAGCAGCCTTATCCGATAGAATGGAAGCAAGTATCATATCCTCCTAAATACAAGCCTCCTACTATCTCATTCTATGATGGAACCACTTCTCCAAGTCAGTTTATCAATCACTTTGAAGTGATGACTGATCAACTACAACCAAGTGATGCCCTCCTTACTCGGGTATTTATTGGATGTCTCAAGGGAATGGCTTATGAATGGTATAGAAGTCTTCCAGATGGGAGTATTACCTCATTTGCTGGTTTCAAACAGATGTTTCTTGAAAGGTTCTATGAAGGGCTTAATGACATGACTATGTCTGCTCTTATTAGAATCAAGCAGAAAAATAATGAATCTACAGAGGAATACATTGAACGGTTTCGAAGAGAAGCTCTGAAGATGCCTCTTGGAACTCCTGATGCTGTCACCATTGACACGTGCAAATCAAACTTGTTGCCAATCATCAGTATGTGGACAGGGTCCACTCAATTTCAAGATTGGCCTTCCTTCATAGTCAGTGCTAAAGCTGCAGAAATCAGTACTGAAACCTTCAAAGGTTTAGGAGTGCAGATGACTCCTAAAGAAACAGGACAAGGGGCTAACAATAAAAATAATGCTCGCAAAGGAAAAGAAACTCTAGAAGTTAATCTTCAGAGGAAAGATGCATCGAATGTTCAAACTCCTGCCTCTACAACTCAACAATCAAGAACACCTCGCCCCAGAGAAGAATATTCTTTTGATGACGACGATGTCCCTGGTATCTTTGAATGTCTGCTGAAAGGTAATAAAATACAATTACCAGAGATCAAGAAACCTGATGAAGCTGGTAAGACAGATCATCCTAAATACTGTCCATATCACAGATGCTGGGTCATACAATTTGTACATGTTATGTATTGAAAGGAAAGATCCAAGAAATGATTAAATCTGGAGCTCTCTCTTACTCCAAAAGAGAAGACCGTCACCTCCAACGTCGTCTCTATGCAATTTGAAAATTTCCCTCCTCAACTCCTTGAAAGTGGGATTATTCCTATTCCCAAGGCAACTCTTGACATAGTGAATCTTCCTCCTCCACAGTCTGAAGGATTAGTGCCAATCACTTTGGAAACAGGAGTAATCATGTGGATCCATCCTGATCTAGTGGCAGATTTTGAATCGTCTTCTCCTCAAAATATTTTTTCTCAAAAGTCCAAGAAGGCTGGAAAGATCAAGTCATGTCATATGACTTCTCTTGGGTCTACCTCTGACACAGAGCCAAAAGACAAAGAAGAAGCACTTGTTAGTGCTACTCGAACGGGGAAACCTTACCTAAAGGATTATTCTAAAAATCCTGAAGATCCTACTGATATCCCTTCAGATGCTAAAGATGCTCCTAATGTTCCTCCCGAGGAAGAACCATCTACTGAACCTGTTCCTCCCAAGCCTACGGCTCTGGAGAAAGGCAAACAACAGGCTCGGTTTGATAAGCCAATCAAGAAGTCTTCTCCTCTTGGACTTCAGAAGCCTTACAACTTCGACATTTTGGCTCAGCTTGCTAATACTCCCGCTAGAATGTCCCTTTTTGAACTTCTACGTCTTTCCAAAGAGACTCGGGAGACGTTAAGTGAAGCACTTCTACAAGCTGACTCTTGTCTTGCACAAGTGAAGAAGCCGGATGCGGAACCTGCCACTTGCTTACATTGCAACAGTGTACTGGAGATTATCCTAAATATCACCTTTACACAAGACGACATGTTACTGGAGGATAATCGACATGATCGACCTCTCTACTACACCGGTTATATTGATACGATGAAGATAGATCGTATTCTCATTGACCCAGGGTCTGCTATAAGCATAATGCCAAAGAGTTTGTTGGATGAACTAAAAATCTCTCTTCACAAACTCTCCAAGACGGTTACTACTATCTTGGGATTCAATCAAAGTCGAAGTGAGCCTTTGGGAAAGATTTATCTGAAGCTTCAGATAGGTGATTTCAGATCTAAAGTCACTTTCTATGTGATCGAGATCGCGGGATCCTATAATCTTCTTCTGGGGAGGCCCTTTCTTCATGAAAATAATGTGGTGCCCTCTACTCTTCATCAATGTTTTAAGTACATTGATAGCAATGGAAGAGTACAAAAAGAAGTTGCTGATATAAATCCCTTCCATGGGGTTGAAGCTTATTTCAATGATTCCCGAATGTATAAAGAAGAATATACAAGGATCATACAAGCTATGGAGAAAGAAGATACACAAAGTAAGACTTTAATAATCCCTGTTAAATGTCGAACTACTCAGCAACAATCTCCTAAACCCTCTGGAGAAGATTCTTTTATCATTCCAGTGAGTGGACGGATCTCTCCGTTACCTCAGTCATCTACTCAGAATATACTGATCATTCCTGTCAGTGGGCGTACTACAGTTCCTGTACCTTCACAAGATACTCTGCTAATTCCAGTTGGAGGGCGGACTACTCTTCCTACTCAAACTTCAAGGGAGCTCACCTCTTCTGAGCCATTTGTTATCGATCTTAATCGAAACAAAGCTTCTTCTTCTTCTCCTCCTTTAGTCATTGACTTGGCTAAAATCTCTAAGGCTCAGCCTTCTCCCAATGTAAATATTGTTGCTTTTACATTTAATGAAAAGTCTCCACCTTTGCAGTACGTTGATGTGTGTAATTATGTTCATAGTTTTTACATCTGTTAGATGACTTGAACACAATAACCATATGAGTTGTACAGACTGTTCATACAGATGTATCTCTAGAACCTGTACAATCTTCATACTTTCTAGTTCCTAGCAGAAAGCCAGGAGACATTCCAATATTCTTCTACAAAGGGCCTCAAAATCCTTCTGATCTTGAAGATGATGACAAAAATGATGATACTGGAAGATTACAACTACGTCGTTATAGTCAGCAATCTAGAGACATCATAAAAAATATGGGCTATGACTTCAGGACTGGCCTTAATAATGGAAAAAGAAGAAAAATGCCTGTCCGAATTCCTCCTTTGAAATATGGAAGGACGAAATGCGGATTGGGTTATACTGCTCCTACTCCTTTCATCAATATTATCCATAAAGATCTTGAGTCTGACGAAGATAAGAGATCTGATTCTTCTAGTACCACTTCTTGGGATTTCGATACGAGTATCGGTGACTTCTATTGCATGCAACCTTCTGTCTTCTAACATGGTTTCCATTGACCATTCTGAAGAAAGTGATGAAGACGAAGAAGAGTTTGAAATCTCACCTGAATCAGAACAGTGGGCCCAAAGATTAGATAATCAATGGGAGTTCCGTTTCGAACAAAAAGAACCTCCGACTGAAGATAAACTTGTTCAAATAGATGTTGGTGAAGAGGGGTCTCCCAAACCAATATTCATCAGTGAAAGTCTTTCAGAAACTGATAAGAAAGACATGATCAAACTTATTCGTGATTACATCGATGTCTTTGCTTGGAGTTATGAAGATATGCCAGGGCTTGATCCTCAAATTGCAACTCACAAGCTCAACATCTTGCCGGATGCTAAATCGGTCAAACAACAACAGCGACGATTTCGTCCGGACATCATGGATGCAATTGAAGCTGAAGTCAATAAACTCATTACATCTGGGTTTATTAGAGAGGAACAACATCCCGATTGGGTGGCTAATATTGTTCCTGTTCTTAAAAAGACTGGCAAGATCAGAGTATGTATAGACTTTCGCGATCTCAATGTGGCATGTCCTAAAGACGAATTCCCTCTACCAATCACTGATGTCATGGTTGATAATACCTGTGGATTTGAACGAATGTCATTCATGGACGGGTATTCTGGGTATAATCAGATCAAAATATTCCCAGAAGACGAGAAGCACACTTCTTTCAGAACGCCGATTGGTACATACTGCTATACAGTTATGCCATTCGGTCTCAGAATACAGGAGCAACTTATCAACGAGCTATGAGTACTATATTCCGTGAACATTTGTGGAAAACAGTCGAATGCTATGTTGATGATATTGCAGTCAAAAGTCGACAAAAGGAGAATCATATCCAAGATTTGAAGACTATATTTGATCTAATGCGTAAGCATCAATTAAAGATGAACCCTACTAAGTCCTTCTTAGGCGTCTCTAGTGGTAAATTTCTTGGCTTCGTCATTACCTCTAAAGGTATACACATGGATCCCGAGAAGGTCAAAGCCATCCAAGAGATGCGTCCTCCACGCACCTTAAAGAGCTACGAGGATTTCAAGGAAGAATTGCTTATATCAGGAGATTTATCTCTAATTTTCAGGATGCTGCAGACCATTCAACAAACTTATGAAGAAAGGTGTCTCTTTTGTCTGGAATGATGAATGTCAGAAAGCATTCGATGATATAAAATAATATCTGATGAGCCCTCCAGTATTGGTACCTCCCGTCTCAGGAATACCGTTCCTCCTCTATACTCGAGCAATGAGTCATTCATTGGGTGCATTACTCGCTCAAAAGAATCAAAATGGCCATGAACAGGCCATTTATTATCTCAGCCGCACTATGACCGGAGCTGAACCTCGATATTCACCAGTTGAAAAGAATGTCTAGCCTTAATGTTTGCTGTCCAAAAGACACGTCATTATATCATTGGCCAGACTATTCATGTCATCTCCAAGATCAATCCTATACGGATCATGATGAAGAAACCCAGTGTTTTGAATTCTCGATTGGCTAACTGGGGAATCCTACTTGCTCAGTATGATATGCACTATATTCCTCAGAAATCAGTCAAGGGACAAGCTCTAGCTGATTTTCTGGCTGCTCACTCATTCCAAAAATTCAAAACTCTATGATGAAATCCCAGATGAAGTCCTAGATTCAAATCAAATTGCTGAAGAAGATCCTACTTGGCATCTATTCTTTGATGGAGCGTCAAGAATTGGTCCTAATGGCGATATTGTTGCTGGAGTTGGAATTGTTCTTGTATCGCCAGAAGGTCTTGCCATCCAAAGAGCTTATTCTCTCGATCAGCCGTGTTCAAACAATGTAGCTGAGTACAACGCATTGCTTATTAGTCTCCAACTCGCTAAACATCTAAATATTCAACATTTGGAGGCGTATGGAGACTCTAAACTTATTGTCAATCAGATCAGGGGTACTTATGAAGTTCGCCATCAAGATCTGGTTCCTTATCATAGAGTGGCCATATCTATGGCCTCATCATTTAAGGAATTCTTCATTGAACATGTTAGGCGAGCATGTAACACAGAAGCTGATGCCCTTGCTAATCTTGCAGCGGTGCTGGCTATCCCAATCAAACGGCAACAAATGATCGTTGTTCGTAATCGAGAATTATTTCATCTTGAAAATAACCTGACTCTAGGACTTCCAGTTGACATTGAAGAATCAACATCTCATGACGTCAACACAACAAGAGGATTTGGATTTAGTCGTAAATCGATATCATCTTCATCCGATTCCAGCATGGAATTCATCTTCAGTAACTCGACTGAGAATCAGAATACGGATAAGATTGGAGACTTCCTTTCTTAGATCTTGTATTGTATGATATTCTTCCGGATGATCCGAGTGAGGCAGCATCTATCAGACGACGATCACTCAGATTCTATTACAATCATACAACAAAGACCTTATATCGTCGAGCTTATGATGGTTTACTCCTTCGGTGCATTGCCGGTGATGAAGCCCAACAAGTTATTCGTGAAGCACATAATGGAATTTGTGGAGCGCATCAACCTGGGCCAAAACTTCAAGACCGTATTCGACGGATGGGATATTATTGGCCAACTATGGTATCAGATACCATTGAATATGCAAAGAAATGCAAAGCTTGCCAAATCCATGCGGATTTTATACATCAACCTTCGGAATTTCTACATCCGACGGCAGCATCATGGCCCTTCGAAGCTTGGGGCATGGACATTGTCGGCCCGATCAATCCTCCATCATCTAAAGGTCATCGGTTCATTCTCGCAATAACCGATTACTTCTCCAAATGGGCCGAAGCTTTTCCTTTATCTGAAGTTAAGACGTCTAATGTCATCAGCTTTATTAAGCACCACGTCATCTACAGATTTGGTGTTCCTCGACGCATTGTTCATGATAACGGACCACAGTTCGTCAGCCAGAAATTTACTCGATTCTGTGACGATCACCGGATCAATAATGTTGCTTCTACCGTATATAATCCAGCAGCTAACGGATTGGCAGAAGCTTTCAACAAGACTATCATCAAACTCCTAAAGAAGTTTGTCTCCACTAACAAACGTAATTGGAGTGACAAGCTCGGGGAATGCTTGTGGGCTTATCGCACTACAGTCCGTAATGCTACTAAGTGTACACCTTTCTCTCTGGTGTACGGATCTGAGGCTGTTCTCCCATTAGAGATTCAAATTCCTTCTTTAAGGATAGCAATCGCTAATGAACTCACTGCCGAAAATAGATCGTCTTCGACTTCAAGAATTGGAGGCTCTGGATGAAAAACGGTTATCTGCTCAACAGAATATTGAATTCTATCAAGCTAGAATTTCAAGGGCTTTTAACAAGAAAGTCAGAATTCGAACATTTCAGAAAGGAGAACTTGTGCTTACTGTCAGACGCCCGATGACTATGACACACATGAATAAGGGCAAGTTTGATACAAAATGGGAAGGTCCATTCATTGTCAATAAGATCTTTTCTAATGGGGCTTATCAACTCACTACTCTAGATGGTAAAGCCACTATGATGCCCATCAACGGCAAATTCTTGAAGAAGTACTACGTCTGATATTTCTATCAAGATTGTCCTCCCATCACTCTCCAGCTGTTTTATTGTTCTTTCCGAAGAATCATTCTGATATCTATTATCCCCAGTGGAGATAGGTATTCTACTTTGTATCATTTTCAACAAATTTGATATCCAGAAAATCATGTCCACATTACCTCTGAATTTTCTATCTCAATATCATATTTATGAAAATGATATTTAGTCTTTTTGATTTCTGAGTCAAAAGATCAATAAATAAAGGCAAATATAAAGTGGGAAGGATATATCGTAAACAAAGTTTCCTTAAACGGAGTTTATTTGAGACAAATCCCTCAAGAAAAAAAAGTACATCATCATGGAAGATCACTATGATCCCTTTCATATTTGGGACGAGGACCACATACATAATCAGCAAAAGAATTGAATACATCTTTTCCTGATCGCACCAAGAATTGACAGGCATCCAGCCTCATTGCTTCTTCTTCTTCGGTTTCTCCTGGTTCGACCAGGAAGTCCAGGATATCTTTTGGCGGCTTGGGAGTAGACGAGCTTTCGCCCATTTCCTTCTTCTGCGGAGGTGGATGTTCTTTAACACCTTCAGTAGCTTCAAGGGCGACTTCAGCCTTCTTTATGTTCTCTTCAAAAGACATTGTGGATAAAATGCGATCCTTCTATTCAATATATGCTCTATTCATAGGCATATGGTTAAAGGTTCGAAGGGACGTATTCTTTCCTAATACTCAGTTCATCCATTCATTTCTCATATTCATCCGACGTTTCACATGTTCATTAATACTTGACGGTTCGTCCGTTCATTTATTACATTCACTCGACAGTTCATCTGTTCATCGTTTCTTAACGGTTCATCCGTTCATAATCTTCTATCAGTTCATTAAGTGGGGATTCGTTATTTTCATGTTTTCATAACCTCTGAATCAATTCCGAATCTGCTTACTCATTTGTCATGTTTTGACCTCTGTATAGAAATCAATCTATTTTCTTTCGAGTTCCTATATATTCATGTCCATAATACCTCTGATAATATCATATACTCTAAAAACAGAAAAGATGATTTTATTATCTATCATGTCCATAATTCATCCACAAATACAAATCATTGAGCATAGAAGAATTGTCATTTCCATTCCCATTTCACCACAAAAGTCTATTACATTTTCTTAGACTTTCTTACAAATCATAATGGAAATCTATTACAAATCTTGGATTTTTATTTTATGTACAACTGAGATCTATTTCTTCTTGGATCTTCTCTGGCAATCTCGTTGTTTGTGGCAATTCCTGGGTGTCCAGCAGGAATCAAACTCTGGTCTTATCTCTCAGACGAGAGGAGAACCACAGAGTAGGGCAACACGAAAACGTGCTGCTGCCAATACAACTGGTGGATGGGGGTAACCTCTCAAGAAAGACAGGAATGTATCCAAACCTTGGGATATAATTCCTGGTTCTGCCTTGAAAGGAATCTACTACCCAATCTCTCGGTAGTAGAGTTAACTCCACCATCCAACTCTCGTGTATAAAGGTTCTTCCTACCATCTAAGGAAGACCCTTCTATCTCACGAAGAGTTCTGAGTTGTCTGATTTACGCGTCAAAAGCGTATGAGCTCCCTGATGTAGATGTCAGAAGAACATTGTCCACAGCATCCATATCACCAATGCCAGTTCTGAAGAAGGTTTTCAGCCAAAATTCTGCAAGAAACAGTAAAGAAAAATCAGTCAACAGAAACTGGCCAAGCAAAGACAGATGCATTCTGTTCATTTCAGGAAGATGAATTTGTCCTTAGCAAACAAAAAATTCGATGCATGTATATTGAACTTACCGCTGAGTTTGCTGCTAAGGATTGACAGATCCATGTCTGGTAGCGTGCACAGAGATTTGACATCAGACAACATGGCTTTCCTATTTCCTTCTCATAGAAAATTCATTCTCAGAAGAGAGGAAGAAAATGGGAAGATGAGTTTGCGTGGAGTTCATCCATCTATTTAAAGGGTCAAGTGCAGGTCTATTCTTGGAAAGATCCGCATAAATAGCGCTCGTAAATTGTGGAATGAGTGTCACGTGTACTTCGAAAGACCGTGCAACATTGGAAACAGTCAAAGAGTGCTAATTAATCTTCTTCATTAAAAGGCACGCAGATCAAACACAAAAGTTGTACTTCATTCTTTAAACAGGCACTGATGGCCTTACAAAAAGACAAAAAAAAAGTGCAACAAAAGCGTAGAAAGTTACGCCCTATTTTTCAGAGCGGCTAAGTTTGATGCCTAACTCCTCTACGCTCTTAACTCCCAGGCGATGTAATAGAGTCTCGAGCATTTCACGCTTCTCCATAAGGCTCCGCCCATCAGAAGAAGACGAGCTATCCAATCCAAAGTAGCTTAAGAGGTTCTTGGCTAACTGCGTGGCGTCGTCCTTGAGCTCAATGACGACAGGTTCGGGTTCTTTACCCCCAAAAGTGGGGTCACCATAGGAACAAAAGCCCAACTTGCGTACTTCCTCTTCAGCTGCTTCCTTTGGGGTCATATTTTCGAGAGATGAAGTCAAAACTGAGAATCACTCCCTGTTTATATAACAGATCTCGTCGACAGTTCATATTCCCCATAAATTGGATGCAATCAGTCTCGGAGAACGAAGAGTCATTATGACATTTAATAAGTTCATTTGGATGTTTTCAAAGAACTTCGAAGTCTTTTCGACTTCCGAAAAATTTTGGAGTCATCTCAGCGTGACTTTAACTCATTTCATCATCTCTATTTCAAAGTATTTCGAAAATATTTTATCATTTTTGAAAACTTTGAAGGGGGTTTTGTAGGCCTAAAAAATGAAGTCACGCTGAGTTGATCAGAACAAGTCACACAGAGTGATCCAAGAAGCAGCACAAAAGATACGCTAAGTTCTGCCTGGCCATCTCCTTTAGAAGTCACGCAGAGACAGCTCAGCCATACGTCAGAATCATAATGACTGACAACACAACAGTCGAAAAACGTCTCCTCGTATGCCACGTATGCACAGAATTCGAGAGATCATCGCCGTCTTTTGTGTGATTTTTGAAATCTTCCTTAGCAAGACTCACTCTTCACCAAGTTGGCGTGACTTTGGGTCTTGTCTTCATTTAATGCGGCTGACAATATAATCAATGTCAGAGATTTTGTGTCAGACGAAGCGTGCCAAATCAAGACAGCTGGCGGTTTGCGTGGATTCTGAACCTTCTCCTTCCTCAAAACATTGCGTGACTTTTGAGTTATTCTTCTCAAAGCCTGCGTGAATTCTGAAGTATTCTTCTTCAAAGCTTGCGTGGATTTCGCCTTCAACGAGTCTGCGTCAACGAATCTGCGTGGATTTTTGCCTTCAGCAAGTCAGCGTGGATTTCATTTCAACTGGAGTACGTGGCAGCCATGCCACCGATCTCTCTCTCGCATGCCCAGTAACTTGCACACGACTCATGCACTAATGCCATGTGTCCAACAGTTACGGGCCACGTCCAGTAACTACTCACTAACCCTGCGTGTATTTAGAGTCTGCGTGACTTTTCAAATGCACTAGTGGTGAGGTAGTTATCTTTTCAGTTACTGTTTTGACTCTATAAATAGAGTTCTTTTTTTTATTCATGGTACAGATACATTGATATCTACTGTCAAAATTTTGAGAGCTTTTCTTCTTCGCATAGTCCAAGGGATAAAGCGATCGTCTTCTAGATCGATTCCTACAGTTATAATTTTCCCAGATACACAACAATAAAGACAATTTCTTTATGGAAAACACGGCCAAGGTCGGAAGAGCATCCCCGCGATTTGGTATCTTGAGAATCTCTGCAATATCACGAGCCGTAAGGCAAAAATGGCAATCATTGACCATGGTCTCGATGGCATTGTTGGCCAGATCAGGAATAAGGTTGCAGTAGAAGAGTCGTACCGCCGCTGGATAAACAGGCACTTGCCGAGGCAGAAACGAGGAGAGGCCGGCCGTCTAAAAAAGTGACAGATGGCCAGAGAAGACGTTCCAATTTATAGCCTTTCCTTTGTAGACGGCATAGTTTACAAAGTGATGGAACCACGCATCGGCAGCAATGGAGGAGTTGAAGATCTTGGGATCATAGGTGCCATTGGGTAGGGGCACCAGTGTGAATGGGTTGGAAACGTAGGTGGGGTGAGGTCTTTTGAGACTTGCCATGGAGGTTGATAGCAAGAGGAAGAAGAGGGTGTGAAGGATTGTGGAGAGGAGGAAGAAGAAGGAGTTGAGGTTAGAAAGAGAGGGGGAGAGAGATGATATTAAATGGAGGGGGGGTTTGAAGAGAGAGAGGGATGTGAAAGGATGGGATGAAAAGATATGTATTTAATGAAGGATAGGAATGTAGGCGAATATCCCCCTTTTGTTGATGGTCACGAAGAAAATGGTGTCTAATCTCAATGTGTTTCGTGCGTGAGTGACAAATCGGATTTTTTATGAGATTTATAGAGCTAGTATTATCACATTTAATGGAAGTGCAAGTAGAAGAGATACCATAATCTACAAGTGTTTGTGACATCCAAAGAATTTGTGCACAGCAGCAGCCGGCCGCTATATACTCGGCTTCAGTGGTTGAAAGAGCAACATAATTTTGTTTCTTACTAAACCACGTTACCAAGAATTTGCCAAGGAATTGACATGTGCCGCTAGTGCTTTTCGGTCAATTTTGCATCCTGCAAAATCTGCATCCGAGAAGCCGAGAAGCTCAAAGGATGAAGATTTTGGATACCAAAGTCCCATATTAATGGTGCCTTTGAGATACCGAAAAATACACTTTACATCACATAGGTGCGATTCTTTCGGATTTGCTTGGTATCGTGCACAAATACAAATATTAAACATAATATCGGGTCGGCTAGCAGTTAAATAGAGTAAGCTCCCGATCATACCTCGATACTTACGAATGTCGACCGAGATACCGTCTTCATCATTATCAAGTTTTGTCGTTGTTGCCATAGGAGTCCCCATTGATTTGGATGAGTCAATTGTTGGGAACCCTTCACAAGCATCCAATTTTTGTCCCCACACAGACTGCGACAACCATCATCTGCCCGCCTCCCTACCGAAACCAAGTTGTAGCGCAAACTCGGTACATGGCACAGTATTTCCATCGCCCATCTTCACACGTCCAAACCTGCCGCTGGCCTATTGTCCCGACATGTTTACAGTGTTAAAATCGCCCAAGTCATACTTTATATGACGAGCTTTGAGATCGTTGTAGTGCCCCATCCCTACATCGTGCCCTATTTCCGTCCACGGTGCACGAGAAAGGAACACTGTCGCTATCGATTCGGTCGGGACCGATAGGTCGGAATCGGTCGAGTCGATCGAACGGGAATGGTTGAATTAAGATCCATTCCACGTTATGGAATGTCTTCTTCGGAACCAAGTCCCATATTCAGCGGGTTGCACCTCGAGGATTGGCTCTACGGCTGAGTCGGGAGAGACCTTCCGTTGCTCTGATTTTTATGCCACACTTGATTTGAATTTGGCTTTAGTTTTCGTGAATACATTTTTTGTGAATGTTTCCGATGGGTTTTCGTGACTTGCGTTTTTGAACTTCGCATTCATATCGAAATTCCTTGAATTACACAGTGTTCTAATCAGTTGCTTATGTGATTGCAGGTGATCGCGTAGGCGACGTCAGCACAGCCAACCAGTCGCTCGCTTGAAGCAAGTCTAAGGCAAGTGGCTGACTCTTCGCCTCGTCCCTCTACTTCAAAATTAATATGTGAAGTAAATGAATGCTTGTCATAATAGTGTAGAATCAAAAAAATCGTGGCACGATTCTTCACGAAACACTTGCTATCAAACTACCGGTATTGAAAATGGAAAACATGCTTCCTCATGCAATTCTACTTAGCCTATGCAAAACAATGAATGAATCGATTAATGTTTAAGCAACAATATGGCTAAGTGAGTAAATCGACTAAGTTCAAAACAAAGGCTAAGTTTCACACATAAAGAGAAATGACAAGGTTATAGAAAAGAGATAGCATATTTCAAGACTCTGCAAAACGGTCATTGGACAACTTGTCGACAATGTGTAGTTTCCTCGAACGGTTGCCTAGGCCATAGGACCGATTTGGCCCGGGAGGAACGAGTATAGCAAGCGCCAGCCTTATATCGGCGTGGGTTATTCAGAAACTTTCGCACAGGGCTCGCTACCCGCCACGAAAGGGTCGTCGTCTAACCCAGCTATAGTCCGTGATAACTTGACATTGCCAGTGGCCTTCACACCCTTTCACTGCTTAACAAATGCACGTGACACGGGATGAATATGTAGCTGCTTAATGATTACAAATTCATATGCTTGCCTCAAAACATGTTGACATGCTAATTGATCAAGATGGTTAGAAAGATCACATAAATAGCTAGCTAACATGTTTATAAAACTGCTTGAATCAAATGCAGAGCTTGGATTTTAATTTGTCATTCGCTAGTACATGTGATCGTACTGATCCTCGCTCTTGCAGGTCCCGCGAATCAGAAATGACGTGCCAACTAGCTCGACGACGCTCGTGATTTTGAAGCTTCGGCCGTGCGTCGAAGACTTGTCCCGTAACTCCACTTTTGAAGACTCTCAATTGTCCAAAGAAGATGGCTCAGCGTCCCTCCATTCCAGGTCACTAGAGTACTTTATTGTATATTGAGGGATGTGTGCAATGTATGGAACGGCTATCTCATCGACACTCTTTTGTAATTGAGTCATGTTGTAGCCCGCGTGGCATGAGTCTTGTACTGGAGTCTGTAAATGATATTCATTATCAATAAAAATCAAAGTTTTCTTTACTTAATGTGTGATTCAATTTGTCTGCTTATTCTCTTAGATCTCGTGTCTCGGATTACCTTATGACTATGCCTTGTGCGATCGTAAATTAGGTTCGCACGACATCACGCCCGGAGGACGACTATCGATTTGACGGAATTGGGGCATGACAATCGTGGGACTAAGTGACTTGACAACCACAGACAACAAGGGACAGTGCTTGCTATGACTTCGATAGCCCAACAAAACTCTTGTCTAACGTGTTCGTGCAACGACTTGACAAGCAAAGGCTACGTCAAGCCTTGCATCGAGGGAACGAGCTGTGCACGCGTTCAACTTGAACAATCAAGTTCTTTGGGTGCCTAGACTTAAGCAACAAGCATAAAATACGACTTAAACAATGGGACAAACGAATGTTAATATTAATTGTAGTTCCAATAATATTGTACATTTAAAAAAAGAATGAAATTTTAACTTTAACTAGTTTAAAGTTGTGAATTTAAATCTAAGTTTAAATGTTAAATCAAAAACTAATTTAAATTTTAGTATTAATATTAGTTTCAATAATATTGTAAATTTTAAATTAACAGAAATGCCACGGTATTAGAAACCTAGCTGATGTCACGTTGCTCGGGCTCGGTTAGTGTTCGTCTAAACTCGTACGTGAGAACTAGTTATTAGTAATGAAAATCAAAAATTGAATTTTAACTTTAATTATTTTTTAGTTGCAAATTTAAAACTAGTTATTAGTAAAAGGAGCTATTGAAATAAAATCTAGTCGAGCTCGATCCTTTCTCTTTATCCCATCTCCCACTCTCTCTCTCTCCCTCTCTCTCTTTCGGGTTCTCTCTCACAAATTGTGTTCACTAATACTATATTATTAGAAATAATTACACAACAGTAAACGTAGCATTAAATGCTGCTGCATGCGTTATCCTACACAATTTAATAATACATGTACGCAGAAGATGAGAAAGTTGTGTTGTTGGAAGTTGTTTCTTTAAAATTATGCTGGCTTTTAGGATCACTCAAGCATTTTCATGAGCCAACAGAAGAGGGCCACGTGGCGGAGGTACAAGAAAGACAAAAGGTTGTGTTGTTGCCTTGTTGGAAGTTGTTTCTTTCTGAATAATGCTATTTGTACCTCCAAATTGTACCTTCAAACTGTCCCTCCTTACGTGGCAGCTGACGTGATATGTTGATGTGATAGCTGACGTGGCAAATTTTAAATAAAAATAAAAATTAACATTAAAATTAATGTTAACATTAACATTAATATTAACATTAGCATTAACATTAACATTAAAATTAATATTATCATTAACATTAACAATAATATTAATATTAATATTAACATTAACATTAATATTAATATTAATATTAACATTAATTAATATTAACATTAAATTAACATTAATATTAACGTTAATTACTATGGACAAAATTCGGTAGTTAACTTTTTGGGTTAAAATTTGCCATGTCATCGGTCATGTCAGATGACACACAATATTATTTAACATGCCACATCAGCTGCCACATAAGGAAAGATATATTAGAGGGACAATTTGGAGGTACGAATAGCATTACTCTTTTTTTTGTATTGTTTCTTGTCCTTCATTTTTTCTGTTGGTTTCTAACACACTCTATTTTCTTCAATGGCGACGTCATATAGAGAAACTGATCGTCGTGTGGAAGAATTATTTGATGAAGAAAGCTTCGCTTCAAGAGCAGTGTCAGATAATTTGGACGATGAACAAAGTTTGGAAGCTGTTAACTTAGGAGACAATAATGAACAAGAGGAAGAAAACAACAGAGGAATGCATCATAACGATGACGACGACATCAACGTAAACAACGGAATGTTATTTCACATCACCCTTTCTAATTGATTTAAGAAATGTATTATATTTTTACATTGATTTCACATACTTATTTTGTTTTATTCTGTTCTTAGGGACGATGGTGAATCTCCATCGGATTTTGATGCAGCGACGATGAAAAAATATTGCAGTCTGCCAACATTAACAAAGACCTAAGGGATCTCTTAGATGAAGATATTGTTGGCTTACAGTTCAACTCTATTGAAGAAGCAGAGACATTCTACCAGATATATTCAAAGCATTTGGTTTCAGTATTAGAAAGAACGAAGTAAAGAAAAACAAATCTGGGATGGTGATGGTCCGTAGTTGGTGTTGTTCGAATGCGAGATTCAGACAGAAGAAATACATTGAAGCTCCTAACAGGGTTCGTGAGCCAAGAAGTGAAAGCAGAAGTGGTTGTAAAGCAATTTTTTGTATTGGATACACCAATTCTACAAAGCTGTGGGTCGTCAAATTTTTTTTAAGTACATCACAACCATAACCTGGCAAATGATTTTGAAACAGTTTTTTTGAGATCCCATCGTAAGATATCACCCGCAGAATTGGAACAAGCTAAGCTTATGAAGCAATCAGGGATGGGGACTGGAGATATATGGAATTTATTGTCCACCAGAAAGGTGGCTGAGATAAGGTTGGATGGATGAAAAAGATTTATACAACGCTTTACCTAAAAATAGTAGAGCACTAGACGATGTTGATGCTACGACAACACTTACATTTTTTCAATCTAAGGAGGACATTGACCCAGATTTCTTCTACGCGTACAAGGTAGACCAAGATTCCAGATTGACCCATCTCTTTTGGACTGACGGTGTATGTCGATTCGATTACAAATTATTTGGAGATTCATTAGCATTTGATTCTACATATAAAACAAATAGAAGTCAAATGCCTTTGGTGGTTCTAGTGGGTACAAACAATCATGCAATGACTTGTGTTTGGGTTTGCAATGATCCATAATGAGACTATAGAGACATATTCTTGGGTTTTAGAAAAATTGCAAGAGTGTATGAATGGCAAATTACCAGTGACAGTTCTCATGAATGGTTGCAGATCCATGAATAAAGCAATTGATGATTTAATGCCCAGCGTAGTCATCAAACGTGCTCATGGCATATCCTAAACAATTCAGCCAAACATGTATACCGAGATGGTTTTGCAAATGAATTGAGTCTTCTGATTAAAAGGTACATCGCACACTTGCTACTTTACTTTGAAGTATGTTGTTGTTACAATATTAAAACTTTAGTTACTGTCCATGTTTTCTAAATAGGTACTATTCAGTCAAAGAATTTGAAAATCGTTGGCAGCAGATGCTAAGAAATTATAATGTAGAGAACAATGAGTGGACCACTGCATTGTACATAACGAGGGAGCGATGGGCGGACACATTCCTACGTGGAAATTATTTTGGTGGTTCTACTGCAACAAATAGATGTGAATCTATGAACGCATTTCTGAAAAGATTTTTGAATGAGAAACTGCCACTATGGAAGGCCATTCAAAATTATGACAACGGTTTGGCGACCTTACGTTACGGCCGATAAGTAAGCATGTCACTGATAAACTCTCAACACCAGATATGAAGCAAACTAGCATAGCCGAAATAGAAGATAAATTTGCCGCAATTTACAATAAAACGGTGTTTATAGAGGTAAGGAAGGAAATCACACGTTCTGATACATATACTGTTCTCCACCATCACATCATAAGAGAGGCAGAAGTTTGCACTATCCAAAAGTATATGTCGCCAAACAGTATCAACCGGAAGGTTACATTTGATCGGACCGACAACATCATAAACTGTGACTGCTTGTGGAGACCAAGGGGATTCCTTGTAGGCATATTTTTCAGCAATGAAGAGATTGCAATTGGAAGATATTCCAAAGAACTTGATAAAAACTCATTGGCTCAAGGATTGAAAAGAGAGTTATCTCTCCGGACCTGGCGCAGAAAGAAGATTCATCCATCCAGATAGTATTGAGAGCAGAAGGTATGGTGGTATTACTGAACAAGTTAATCTGTTTACGTATTATTATAAAAAATCAAGCAAAATTCAAGAGAAGGGAACGGAGTTGATGTCGTCTGTTCTGATGGAGTTGAAAAAATGGTGACTGATATTGGTGAAAAAGAAAAAAAATGGTAGCTGATGCAGTTCATGGAGTGCATGAATCTTTTAAAGAGCCAAATCCGGTAGCAACAAAAGGAAGGCCTTCTCAAGGAAAATCAAGCCAGCCTAAAGTAAGTAAGACTATCCCGAAGCCTAGAATTTATAGAGTTTGTGGAAGATCAGGTCACGATTTTCATAATTATAAAGTACGAAAGCGAGATAGCGACAAAGAGCAAATGGAATCAAATGAACCGTCGTTGACTTTAAGAGCATCTCCAACCTATTGTCTTATTTTGTGTTGTGAATCCTATGTGGCATGTGACATAAGACAATGTCTTTCCTATGTGGCAAGATGACATTCACACAAGACAATGAGATAAAAATGTTCTCCAATGCAAAAGTTCGAGAAGACAATAAAATTACTTTTTTTTCAACTTCCAAGACAACTTTTTCACTTCTTCTTTTTATATATTTTTCTTCATAATTGATGATGTGGACATAAAGTCATTTTGAAGTGCATTGTCCAGATCTAGACAACCAACTTCACATTCTCCTTGCCATGTCAACTTCACAATTTATTTTACATTTGCATTGGAGAAGTACTTTTGAAAAAAATGCTTGTCATTCGTACGTGGCAACCATTTTTTTCAAACTCACAATAGGGTTGGAGATGCTCTAATAATCAACTTTTTTCTTTACAATTCTCCGTCAATTGGGCGCATCAGTACACGGAGAATGGTATTGACTTGGCAGAATTCGAAGGGGCATATTCATTGGTATTAATGGCAGTAGTTGGGAGAGTTTGTTCTCGTCTTACTTAGCTTTTCTTGTGAAGGGGCAGAAGCATTGGTATTAATGCAAATTAATTGAATTGAATTCGAAGTGACTGCTACTTGGCGCATGAGTTCGAGTTGTCCTTGCCTATAAGTGGCAGTAGTGTAGGAAGAGTTTGTTTTCGTCTCACTTAGCTTTTCTTGTAAAGATGGACTCTACCGATCCCCTGCCTTGGCAATACGCTTTCCTGTTGGTTGTCAATCT
This sequence comes from Iris pallida, assembly GCA_029216955.1. NCBI lineage: Eukaryota > Viridiplantae > Streptophyta > Magnoliopsida > Asparagales > Iridaceae > Iris > Iris pallida. The sequence goes on from JANAVB010039020.1 coordinate 7,019,854, forward strand.
CCTCGTTCGAAGAAGCTTTGGTGGTGAAGCCCTTCAGAAGACTGAGATGTGCCTAGTGGACTGTCCGTGTTCGTGCACTTCATCGACTGTGTGCCATGATGTTGGTTACTGGAAGAGCCCTAGGGTTTGGTTTGATTGCCAACCCACACTCTGTCGAAGCACCCGCACGTTGATTCGCTCTGACTATGTACGGTGTTCCATCTACACACATTGACGATAAAGTGATTTGCTCTGACGATGCACGGTGTTTCGTGTTCGTGCACTTCATAAGAAGATTGAGATGTGCCGAGTGGACTATCCGTGTTCGTGCACTTTATCGACTGTGTGCCATGACGTTGGTTACTGGGTCCGGGATCGCGCGACCCAGTTTTTGTTATGCTGGCAGAGCCACAGGTTGTCGGGGTCGAACGATGGAGTGATTTACTCTGGCGATGTTACGCCTACGCACGTTGACGATGAAGTGATTGCCAACCCATACTATGTCGAAGATGTAGCTTTTAGGCTTTTTTCTTGGTTGTAGGATTTTATGTAGTAGTTCAGACTTTCATATGTAAATAAAGTCAAACTTTTTGTGGTTTTGACACGGAGAATGACCATCCTCCGTGGTTTTAACAATATAAATTAATTCAAAATGATTTTATTATAAAAGAGCAGACCAGACGTTATAAAAGACAGAAGTTCCTTGCCCAATTACATTGTTGTTTTACAATGTCATTGCTAGGTTGGTAGTGTTACATATTCGCTTGAAAGCAACTTCGTAGCCCATCTCAACCTCATCATTGTAATCTTCTGGTGAGTGTCATCGTCATTTCCTTTCAGCATTTCGAAGGGAGTACTCATCAAGCTCATCATATAATATGTCGTATACAAGGGGCAGTTGGGTGCCTGTTGTTGTGGGCATCGTGGAGAACATTTCAGCACTGTGCTCTCATACTCCATCTTCGCCGGGCATCTCTCTCTCATCATATCAACTTTTCTCCTGATGATAGGCTCTAAGGTCTTCTTCATTAATTCTGCATCCACCTTGCCCTTTTCGTACGTGGTTTGCCTCAAGGAGTTGTAGTATGTCTAGTCGTAGGAGATAAAGTTGAATGTGAGCAGCGTATAGTGTTTGATGGATACATGAATGATGAGATGAATAGCAACTCTATGTCGTCCTCTAAACCCATAACGAAGTCTTCTACATCTATTTTGAAAGTGTCAAGGGCGCCGACTTTTGCTTCTGGTTCAATGGCATGTTCAACGATGTTTTGTTTTCCAAAAACAAAACACAATATCATGAGTAGTTTTTTTATGTCATTTTCATCGGCGTACACATGAATATGGATTTTTCTGTTTGGATTCTTACCAATGTATGGGGCATCAAGAATGCAGACCACTTATGTTGCACGTCCTTTGAACTTGACTGGGCATACCTTCTTGCATAGCCTGTAACACCCAGTTTCTAAAATAAGGGTAATTTTGAAATTTTATATTTTAATTTATTTAATTATGATATTTAAATGATAAATTTTTTGGTAATTTTTAATCATTTTAAAACTGTTTTAAATTATGACTTATGATTTTGGTGTTTGACTAGTGTAACCTTAGAGCCTAGCCATGTGATTAGGATGTTTGACTAGTACATCATAGCCTAGAGGGTATTTTGGTCATTTTAGGATTTATTTAAATTTATTATGATTTATGGGGATTTGTGTGATTTTGATATTAATTAAATATTGCTATGTGTTGTGTTAGTCATGACTAGTTGAGACTAGGAGACTAACCTAGTGACTAACCTAGGTTAAGACCACTTGGTTAGGTTAAGTAAACTTGGTTAGACCTAATTTAGTGAGATTTAAGTCATTAGAACTTGTTTGGAGAGATTTGGAGTTGTTTAGGCTTATATGGCTTAAGACTTCATAAGTCATGACTTATGGTTTTAACCATTTAATAAAATGACTTAGCCATAGCCTATAGGACTTAGCCCAAAGCCCAAATTAGCAACCCTAACATTTTGTCCAGCCAACCTAGGGATTCCCCTACTATTTAATGCCTCCCAAATCTAGGGCTAGCCTCTTCCTTATGAATTTATTGCAAGAGAAGAAGAGGTGAGCTCCCATCTTTAGAAATTCATAATAAATCTATTTTTCCTCCTTTTAATCCAAACAAGTTGCAATAGATTCTAATTATTGTTTACTTGCTGTTGGGATTGAGTGTTCTCAGTTTTTGGAAGCTTTGGAGGAGTTTCACCATTGAGAAGAACATCACTCTTTGAGCTTTTTGGAGGGTTTTGATACATAGAGGTAACTCTCCATTTCCACCATAGAATTCTGGTTTAATTGCATGAATAGGGAGCCCTAGACCTAACCTAACTATAGGAATAGGAATCCCCAGGTTTTTTGTCATTTCGTGTCCTAACAGGACACGTATCAGTGTACTATGCAATGTGTTTGTGGAAATGCCACTGTGGTTTATTTGTGTTATTTTCGAATATTTTATGAATGGGAAATTTCGTTTTGATGTCGCTTATGAGATTTATTGGACTGAGATGGTTTCGTGCTCATGTCGTGTCATTTCGGACACGCGTGCACGTGTGCTGCACACGCTCGCGCGCGGCCTGGGGGATCCCCTGCATCTCGGGGTCTCCACAGGACACAACACGTATCTCCTTGACACGAAACTTTGAGGGAACGTTGGGGCACCCACTGACATCACGTTCCCCAAGTTTTGTGGGACTTCGTGCACTGGTCGATGAGAAATCGACCGTGCACGGGTTTTTTCCTGACTGTGCACTGTTTAAACACGCACTGACACGGCCCTATAACTTAGGACACGACACATGAGCATGATGCAGACACTTAGCCATGAGCACCTAGACCTAGACTAGGTGGGGACACGACACGAGACACGAAGTGCTATGTGTCGAGTGCCCGACACGCGTGCACCTGTGCACGACGCTTGGCTGTTAATACACTATTTTGGGTTCGTTTTTGACTGGACACGTTTGTGTCCACTTTTGTGGACACAAACACATCACATAGCAAATTGCAATGTATTCTCACTTTACCAACCCTAAAATTTGTGTTTTAATTAAATTTCATTGTTTATTTGCATTTTCCCCTTTTTCTGAAATTCTCAGTATCAGTCCATTTCTGATTTTCCAGTTTTGTAAAATCCGATTTCTAACATCATTTAAACCCCCTAGCCACTGTTATTTACATCATATAAGACCCCTAACAGGTTCACCTACTTGAGTTCTACTAGTGTGACAAGTTTGGGTTCGATTTGTTGTGTTTTAGGTTCAAAATCTGAAATTGGGATATAGGGACTGTTTAAATAATTTTGTGTGTTAGCATGAGTCTTTTGAACTGTCACATAACTTTGAGAATCTGAGTTTAACCCAAATTGAGAGATAGGGACTGTTCTAAGTAATTGTGTGTTATCATGGGCCTTTTTAAACTGTCTTTTAACTCTAAAATCTGAGATTGAATGGTATTATTTGAACTGTTTGTTTAATATTAAAATCTGAGATTGTGTGGGGACTATTGATTAAATTTTTATGTGTTATATGAGTTGTGTGAACTGCTGTTTAAATGTTTAATTTCTGAAATTGATGGACTGATTATAGGAGGAGGTTTTTCCTATTTAAAACTGAGTTTCTTCACTGTTGCTCTTTTCCTGAACACTCTCATCATGACACATACACACACTGTCCAGTTTTGGACTGAACACTCACACACCTTGTATTTTCTGCCCCTTCTCTTCACTGATTTAATTTCCTGCACATTGTATTTTCCTGCACACTGTCACAGTTTACACCACTGTCTTCTGTAATTCCTGTCACTCTCTCATCACACACACTCTCACATTTCTGTCACCTATACACTCACTCACACACATGCCTATTCACCTATGTGACACATGCCTACACACACATATACACAACACTGTGGTTCCTGTCACACTGGGACAACCCCTCCCCCTCCTCACAGTTCACTCTCTCATTCACATACCCTCTTCACATTCCCTTTCACTCACTCACTGATTTCCCCATGCTTCAGTTCACACACTTTTTACACACACATACACATATGCACTTGAGTGCCCCTCTCAATGTTTTGTTTATACTGTTATGTGTTATCATATATGGTAATGTAGTTTATACCCATTAGCTTATGGGTTGCCTTCTAAGTTATTTCCCTAGTACACATATGTGTGTATCATATATATGTATATTATATATTTTCTCTTGTAGATGTGTGATTGCATATAAATCATATATGTAGGCATATGGATACTAGCCTATATGTATATAGGGATATTCATATACTTTCATATGAGATATGGTATGGGTACATTGTGCTATTGGCCTATGGTGTGTCTATTAGACTAGTGGGCCTAGAATTGACTTGTGTAGTCTAGTTAGACTTAAAAATGGCTTGTTAGACCTAGTTAGACTAGTTTGACTTAGGTTTGACTTGGTTGACCTAGTTTGACTTTTAGGGTTGACCAGAGTTGACCAGAGTTGACCAAGAGTGACTTTGGTCTAGATTGACATAGATTCATATAGAATGCATTGATTTGCATCTTATTGTCATTGTAGACTCATAGTGACTTGCACTGTTCTATAGGAGACAGACACCACTCTCGGACAGTCTATATTCTCTCAGATTCACCAGTTACAGCGAGTACATTCTCTGATCATTTCATATCCTGTTTAGAATTATTTCCTACTTAAATTACTTTACTTGATACTGTCACGTGGTCACATTGGTACTATATAGATCCTTTCATGAGATGTTATCCCCCTCGGGAGCATCGGATACAGCATGTTTTGTGCGTTTTACGAATCATCACGTATCTCTATGCTTCCTCTGATTCACGAACCGCCTGTGACACATGTACTCTCATGTTCACAGAGCCCCCATGAATCACCTTCACGTATCACTCATTTTATGAGCCATGTGAAGTTTCACGAACCTTAACATAACTTGAACGGATCTTTGTGTATTGATTGGGGTTGGAGGAGTAGAAATGACATGTGAAATATCCAAGTAGCTGTAGTCATGAATCACTCTTAGCTGTAGTCATGAAACCCCTATGCCATTCACATGTTTATATTTTCTCTGACTCACTAGTCACTATTAGTTCTCTATGTATAGTAGATATTTCTATTACAGTTCTCTCTCTGATTACATACTGCATTTTCTTCATATCTATATCTTACTTTACTGCATGATTATATTTTCTAACCTGCTATGAACTGTTGAGATGTACTGTGCTCGCTCCCGTCCTGACTGGACCTGTTGAAAATATTACAGAGGATGAGGAGGAGGCCCTATTACCACCTATTACGAGCAGGATTAGACGACACCTGCACCTGCGACCTGGT